>JARHVA010002334.1:2335000-2640485 GCA_037957365.1 Torreya grandis
GGAAGGATGCATCCCAAAATAAGTGGCACACTTTGTCTTGCCCCAAATAGGGTGAAAGATATAGGCTTAGAAATAGAAGAAAGAGTGAACGATTGGCCTTAGTCCAAAGAGGGGGAAGTGGTTGACTAATGGTTTGCCCAAGTAGGGTGGATTTGACTAAATTGATGTGCCCTATTAGGGAAAATGTGATCATTGATCAGTCTTAGTGGTTTACCCTAGTAGGGCATATTTTTGTTTTAAGAAAATTGATTGACTGGAAATCATAGTTCAAGGATGTAATCTATTACATAGATTAAAGGTGAACAAACACAAACTCAAGTGCAGATGGTAGAATGACTTTTCAAAGGATGAAGAAGTTGCAAAAAAGCCAAGCACATAAGAATGCAATAACTGATAGGAAGAACACAATAATGGTTGAATAATAATGAGATAATGGTGAAATAATGATGATAAGAGGGTTATGACATTTTTACACGTTCATTTGTCGATATATCATGAGTAGCATATAGATTAGCCATGGTGTTCAATTGTGCATGCTTATATTGGTATGCAAGGAAATTTTTGCTACAACATTATTTATTAGACCCTGATGCTTGATTTTTGATGTATCACATGATGATATGCACCATGTTATAAAACACCATGATGACCTTGTCATAATGTGTATAAGGACCAAACCTCAATCGAATAGATAATTCACAATAACATACCGATGATATGAAAACTATGATGACAATGCTGATGTATGCTAATGGATGTATTTAAGTATAAGTACATTATAAAAAACACCATGATGATGACCCTGTTGGTATAATGGACTGAGTTGAGGCAACAATAATAAAATCAAATAAACAAGAAAACACACACATAAACTTGAAAATAAATGTAGTAGAAAACATCTAATCAACCATTCGTGTATGTGTGATAATGAAGTGTTACTCTTAGGCATTGCCCTAAGGGAAAGAGACATGTCTAATCTAAAATTTTGGCAACATTGGTACAAGGGAATATAAGAAGAGGAGGGAAGTGGCTGATCTGACCTGAGATTCCCCATCGATTCAAGAACTACCTACATAATCCACGTAGATCATCAAGCTAAATGTAGTTCTCTTAGGGAATGGGATAAGAAGAATAGTAATGACAAGTACCAAATGAATGTAGATGAAAATAGGAAGGGTATACTCATAAAATGGAAAGAGTGTTGAATGGACTGGAGAAAATGTGGAATGGTAATAAGAGTGGTCGAGTTGACCTAAGATGCCCCATGCATCAAAACATTGCGAACATAGTTTGTGTGGACCTTAGGGTGATGTAGTTCTCCCATAAATGGGAGAATAATGAAGAAATGACAATGTTGATTGGAAATGATTGTGATTGGATAAGAAGTTACCACTCGATAGATGTTACAAAGAGCACCATCTAGAACAAGATCGAGGGCTGTTAGTGATTAGGATGACAAGCTAGATAAAGGTTTTTAAACTTTATATCTCTCATGGAGATTTTAAGTCTTTTTTTTTAGTTTGGAATTTTTAGTATTTTTAGGATTTTTCAAGTTTTTATGTGTATTTTTGCCTTTTTTAGAACAAGGTATCTACAAGAATAGTTGGTAAGTAGGATGTACAAGGGGGTATGAATAAATGTACTAGGGAACCATATAACAAAGGAAAAAGAAACCTTGGGTAGGGGTTCAAAGTACTAACTTGTAAAATGGTGAGAGTGTAGATTTAGAATGCTCATAAAATGACAAGAGTGTGGCCTTAAAAAATTCATAAAACAACAAGACTGTGGCTTTAAATTACTCATAAAATAATGAGAGCGTTGCTTGAAAATGTTTGTAAAATGGTGAGAGCATGGCTTTAAAATGTTCACAAAATGGTGAGAGCGTTGCTTAAAATTCTCATAAAGTGATGATAGCATAGGATTAGAATGCTCATAAAACAAAGAGAGTGTAGGCTTATAATGCTCATAAAATAATAAGAGCATAGTCTTAGAATGCTCATAAAATGATAAGAATATGGCTTGAAATGCTCGTAAAATAGTGAGAACATAGGCTTAGAATAATAGTAAAATGGTGAGACTATAGGCTTATAATGCTCACAAAATTAGAAGAGTGTGGCATAAAATTCTCTCAAAATGATGAAAGTTTAGGTTTAAAATGATTGAAAAATGGCAAGAGCGTAGGCTTATAATTATCGTAAAATGGCAAGAGCATGGCTTAAAATGCTCTCAAAATAATGAGAGTGTAGGATTAGAATGTTCACAAAATGACAAGACCATGGAATAGGGGTGATCAAATTTATCTCAAAAATTAAGCACTACATACATAGTCCAAATGGACCTCAGGTTATTGTAGTTCAACTTACAGTAAGAGAGATCACTAATCAATAATAGGTTGAGGTAGGAAAATGACAAAGCAAGATAAGTATGAATGACAATGAGGGAAATGACTAGGAGTATTCAAAGACCATGTCACGTGAGAACCAAATGCATCTAGATGTCAAAGTGTCATGCAAGTAATATGCCAAAATGTTTCCCAAATAGGTTTCAATATACCTTCTACTTATGTAACAAGGTCAAGATGGGAAGACTAATGGTCATAATAATATGGGCTAAGTTGGATAAGACTGAATGGTCAAAACATCTAGAATGGAAATATAATGGTCTATAATGAAAATGAGGTTGCCCCCAAATGTTAAGGTACTTGTAGACAAAAAATTATTTACACATGATTCCATAAACCTAGTTTTCATCATGGTACTTGCCCAAGGTGTCATATGCATGGTTTTCACCATTGGATGAATTATTTATCTCTTTTGTTTTTGATTGTTTTTTTTTTAGCATCTCAAATCAATTGAGGAGTAAAATATGCATAATATAGACCCTTTATTGTATAATTAATACCTATTTTGAGTAAAATCTTTTTGTCGATGTGAACTATACTACTTTTGTTATGATCTTTGTTGGTTATTGATTATGCTTCCTCCAAACCTCTAAATAAGATGTCTTCATAACCTCTTAAAAAAGAGTGCTACTAGGAAGGAGAAATAAGGATATGTATTGTAATAAGGATCTAATTGGATAATGGCATATAGGTCTTGAATGAATAACAGGGTCACAATGGAATGTATAATTGTTTGGGGACAAATGAAGATTAAGATTTTCAGTCACACACATTATTGTTGATTTTAGATTTGACACAATTTTGGTTGTGGTTATGCTGATATTGAATTCAATAATGTATTCATCAAGAAATGAGGAATTAATTGGCTTAACTATTGGAGTCTCAAAGAAGATTTTACCAACAAAGTCTTCTTGATTGTTCTTATTTAGATTATCCAACACTATTTTGAATAATGTAAGGGATGTTGATTATTCATTTTGATTGTCCCTTAATGCCTTAAGTAAGGTTTGACTAAAATATTATGATTTTTGTCTTGTGCCTTAAATAAGGTTTCACTAGAAGATGCTGAGTTTAAACTTTGATCATCTTATAGTACTTCAAAAAAGGTTTCACTAGGAGATTGTTCTTCTGCTTGAATGTTTTCAAGGTTCCCCAAAAATTCTTCCATTGAGATGTCACCATGGAATAAGTTCAATAATGTGTGATTCTATTAGTCCCAATCGACATTTATGGGTGGTGAAATATCAATATAATGGCTAGGTTGGTTAATGTGAAAGGCATGTGTAATGTTAATGAAAGGGTAAAAGGCAACACGATCCTCATAGAATCCAATAGGATAACTAGTGTTGGTGTCGAAGGAAACTTCCTCAAAAAGTGTGGAAGGATCATAAATGTTTTCAATTAGATCTACCAGAAGTGTGTATCCATTGTCATAACATATACTAAGGTATTTTTATTCTACAATAGATTCTGACTCAAGAGGATCTAAATCTAATGTTGACAATGGCGTTGATTTTACTTATGATGCTAAATTTGATATTGGTCTCATAATAGAACCCAATTTTGATATTGGTTTCAAAATTGAACTTGATTCCCATGTTGATGCTAACAATAATGTTGATTCTAGAAGGGAACTTGTTTTTGATGTAAATGTTGCCACAAAGAAGTCCCATTAAATTGTGTTGTCCATAAGTACCATGTTCACCTTTGGTGTGGAAATGAAGGATTTCAGATGAAGGAATTTTCTAAAATAGGGAATGTTTAGCGATGGATGAATAATGAGTTGTTGCTCAATAATAATGGACCTTTTAAAGATGGGCTCATCAAATATGGGTCCTATGTTAAATAGAAGTGGACCAACAATGGTTTGGGTTTGGTCAAAGATGGGTGATTTGATGAAAATGTCAATAATGGGTTGAATATCTTGATCTTGCTTTGGAAGTGGACATATTTGATCATGTTTGGGAAGGTGATGATGACATATCCCCATCAAGTAGTTATTAGACTTGGACACACTTGGGTCATTAATAGATAATGACCCTCAGAGGGGTAATGACATAAAAGTTCTAGATTGTTGGCATTGTTATGGTCATAAGACCATATTATCTTTTGGACTAATGGATGAAATGTCAAAATTTTATGTAAAGTGTGATAGGTTTTGGCTAAGCTGTAAGAATTGATCTATTGCAATTTTTTGTATGAATGGCCATGCTGTAATAAATTTAGGATCGTGAGATGCCATGACTCAGATTAACCTTAAACTAATGCTTCCAAGTAAGGATACATGCAAGGGGAATGGATTGGAATGGATTGGACCCAAAGAGGGTGAACTTGGCCTTTGATTGAAATGGGGCCCAAAGAGGGTGATTTTGGTCATTGATTGGAATGGGGCCTAAAGAAGGCAACTTTAGTCATTGATTGAAATAGGCCCAATGAGGGTGGTCTTGGTTTGGATTGGAAAGAGGGCCCCATAGAGGGTGGTATTAATTCAATGTAATTAGTTTAACTTTACTTGGCACCCAAAAGGGTGAAATAGAATGAATTGGAATGGCCCCAAGTAGGGTGGATTGGTTTAGATTAGAATTGCCCCTGGACTGGTATAATTTAAATAAATGAATAGATGGATGTTATTACTTCACAGGTTTGGGAGATGAATGAAAATAAAAGAAGTGGTTTGAATGTAGCATGCAATTGATTTAGGTAATTATATTTTGTCAAAATAAACCTGGTTTGGAACAAGAATTATAATGTAGTTTAAGATGAACCTAGATATATTGGAATGTCTTAGTATACAGTTCAAGATGAACTTGATTTGACTTGGAATGGCTTGGTACATGGTTTAAGACAAACCTAATTTAGCTTTGATTGGTTTGGTACATAGTTTAAGATGAACCTAATTTGGCTTGGATGGGTTTAGTACATGGTTCAATATGAATCTAATTTGGCTTGGATTGGTTGGGCACATAGTTTAAGATGAATTCGATTTGGCTTGCAACTGGACCTTTGTCAAAGTTGACCTGATTTAGATTTTGAACTTTAGCTTAGTAGTGTCAGGGATCTAGAACAACAAACATGCTCTAATACCAACTGTCAGGATCCTCTACTGCCCACTATGGGCACACTTGATTACCTTTGTATTAGCAACTAAACACAGAATTTAACCAGAATGATAAGTAACTAGAAATATGAAACAACACAAGATGTGAGAGACAATACCCAATTGTATTAATACTCATTCAGAAAGAAAATACAATAAAGAAGATGCCACACTTCTTCTTCCACCTCTGTAAGGCTTCCCACACCTCAAGGGCTCCCAGTAATTCTCAATCAAGAGTTCACTCTCTCTCTTACGGTCCCAACACACAACTCAAACACAGAGTTAGTGTTCACCTCCAACATTTGATTAACAATGCTGCCAGTACACCAAGTACACAACCGTACTCCAAGTAGATCTCCCTTCCTTGCTGCCACCTGTAAATCAACAGACCTTACTTACCATGTAGATATCTCTACACCCTGAAGAACCCTTGTCCTTGCCTCACCAAGTCCTCATGATTCTTCAACCAGTACCCTGGTGGATCTCCTAGTAGAACTTGCACAACCTGCAACTCTCCCTGATCATACACACTCAGCACCCCTTTGGAACTAGGAGGAGCTACTATTGCTCTCTCTTCAAGCACAATGGATTTCTAGCACACTTTTACAATACAGCCCATGAGTCTATTATATAAATCTCATGCATACAATAATTAGACTTTCTTAATTATAATAATTAGACTCGCAACTCTAAGACCAAAAATAGTCTTTACATGCAAACTGCCTGTCCAAAAATAGACCAGTCTGGAACTCACATGCAAACTGCATGCACACACAGGTTGCCAACGTCAGCTCCTTCCTGACCAATGTTGGCTGACTCATAATCGACATCAGTTGCTTCTGCACTGTGATATGACCGACATCAGTTGATCAGACCGACATCAGTTGCCCTACAACTCTGTAACCTCCCAGCAACCTCCTTCCTTATTTGCATCAGTGAAGCTTTTAGCTCTACAACCTAATAATCTCCCACTTGGAGATAAATAGCTGCACTATACCTGTACCTATACACCATCTAATTTGTTTCTTGGCTTGTATCCCTCTTCAAACTCAATCCTGAAGACCAACCACCACAACACCTGTGGTGCACCTCCTGTCATCCAAGTAACCTGCCACATTCGAACCTACAACTCCATGTAGTGAAGACCTTGACCGTGCATAACAAGTTAACCTGCTACTAGTCCCTCTCAGATCCCTGAGAATCCACTGAACTGCCCTCCAGTGCTCCTTCCACGAATTGGCTACGAACTCTCTAACAACTCCCACTGCTTGGGAAAACTCAGGTCTACACTCAACCTTATGTGATTTTGAACACTGTTCTAAGCTCAGCTTGAACTATCCAACCCTTGGTGTGCTTACTGATTTTGCATCTTGTGTATTGAACCCTGCCAACACCTTCTTCACATAAGTTCCCACTGGAGACAAAATCAACCTATGATCTTCCATGTCTCTTATGCCAAAGAATTTTACTACTCCCAAATTCATCATGACATACCTCTGAACTAACCTTACCTTTAGCTCAGAAACTCCCTGCATGTGTAACCCTGCAACAAGCAACCACACCACATACAATAACAAGATTATTGCGACCATTATCCAACCTGGTAAAGAAAACACAATGATTATAATGACCTTGACCAAAGCTATGCTTAGTCATACACCTATTAAACCTGTACCACTGTCCTGCATCTTCCACAAGACCATATATCTTGGCCTTTCGTCTCACGTGTCCATCCACTCTCTTCTCTAACCTGGGAATCCATCAATTTGTTAGTGCTGACAATTCTACCAAATCTCCTACTTGGTTCTCTTCCAAAGAATTCATGCCATGCTCCCACTGTTTCTTGGATTCTACCTGCATTGCCTCTTCACATCTTCCTAGTTCTTGACCATCAGTAAGCAACAAGTAATATAAAGAAGGTGAACAATGAATATGAGGCTCACTTACACTTTCAGTCTTCCACATGGGCATTTGAGACTCCTTGACAGCTTGCTATCCACCCAACATCCGTTTTAGTGACCGATCTCGGCCATCTCCCAATCTGCACTCAATCGACGTCAGTTTCCTGTGACTGACCCTGTCTACTGATGTCGGTTCCTTGACCGACACTGATGTCCCTTCTGCCAATGTCAGTTCCTATCTAACCGACATCAGTTCCTACTACCTGACACCATCGACTCTACTAATTTGCACATGACCGATGTTGGTGCCTCTCTATTCGATGTCAGTTCTTCCTGACCAACGCCGGTACTTGTGTTTGCCTGTGAGTGATGACTTTTTCCCTATGAGCTCCTTTTGGATCAAACCCTTGTCCATATTAACATAGCCCTGCTCAGAATAATTTAGTCCCCTCAGCTGATCTCTATCTGTCATCTCCTCCATGAACACCAAGGCTTTCCAGTTCTTAAGTTTGTCAAAAACATCTGTCTTCCATTTAAGAACATACATTCCCTTCTTACACATGTGACCAAGTTACACATGTGACCAAGCCTACAAAGCCACATCTCTATAACAGAAGGTGAATCAGTAATATATGTAGATAGATAAAGGATACCTACTTTCTTACCACCATCTAATTCAAGTGCATCCGCTATGAGAGTTACTGTGCATCTCTCATCACCCAACTTTCTTGAAGAAATTAGACTCATCTCCAAGACTAGGACCTGCATGACCTTCTTCAACACCTGTGTGTTACCCGTCTGCAATTTTAGCTTCACTTCCCCTTTGACAACCATGTGACAAGGCTCACCAACCCCTAAATAAATCTCTCCAAAGTCTCCAAAGACATACCCATGAAAAGATGCTCTATTTCAGGCTGCATGGAAAGAGGCAAAAGAATTTGTAAACCAAGATTCTACTTTATCCAGAGCAACCTATGCAACAACACCTGCAACATCTGCTTCTACACGCTGATCTTCTACCAACCAACAATCTTCCTTTACCTGCTCTTTCTTTCCATCAATCAGACCATTCATGCTATTCAGTTTCTCCATTCGTAGCTTACTTTCTTCTGCCATTGCTATACTTCCACTCAATTTGAAACCCCTGAGAGTGACCTGTAATCAACAAACACTAACCAGATCTGAACCACTTGTTAGTCAACCCAACCAAAAGCTCTGATACCAATTGTTAGGGATCTATAACAACAAACATGCTCTGATACCAAATGTCAGGATCCTCTACTGCCCATTACGGGCACACTTGATTACCTTTGTATTAGTAACTAAACACATAATTTAACCAAAATGATAAGTAACTAGAAATATGAAACAACACAGGATATGAGAGACAGTACCCAATTGTATTAATACTCATTCAGAAAGAAAATACAATAAAGGAGATGCCACACTTCTTCTTCCACCTCTGTAAGGCTTCCCACACCTCAAGGGCTCCCAGTAATTCTCAATCAAGAGTTCACTCTCTCTCTTACGGTCCCAACACACAACTCAAACATAGAGTTGGTGTTTACCTCCACCAATCAGTAACAACACTGCCAGTACACCAAGTACACAACCATACTCCAAGTAGATCTCCCTTCCTTGCTGCCACCTGCAAATCAACAGACCTTACTTACCATGTAGATATCTATACACCCTGAAGAACCCTTGTCCTTGCCTCACCAAGTCCTCATGATTCTTCAACCAGTACCCTGGTGGATCTCTTAGTAGAACTTGCACAAGCTGCAACTCTCCCTTATCATACACACTCAGCACCCCTTTGGAACTAGGAGGAGCTACTCTTGCTCTCTCTTCAAGCACAATGGCTTTCTAGCACACTTTTACAATACAGCCCATGAGTCTATTATATAGATCTCATGCATACAATAATTAGACTTTCTTAATTACAATAATTAGACTCGCAACTCTAAGACCAAAAATAGTCTTTACATGCAAACTGCCTATCCAAAAATAGACTAGTTCGGAACCCACATGCAAACTGCATGCACACACAGGTTGCTGACGTTAGCTCATTCCTGACTAATGTCGGCTGACTCATAACTGACGTCGGTTGCTTTTGCACTGTGATATGACCGACGTTGGTTGCCCTGTAACTTGTTCTGCAACTCAGCAACCTCCTAGCAACCTCCTTCCTTGTTTGCATCAGTGAAGCTTTTAGCTCCACAACCTAACAAGTAGACATTAAATTCTTAGTTGGGTCTATAAATGCAAATGTTAAAGTGGAATAATTCAATAATTTTTTTAAATAAACTGGACAACATAATGACGATGGTTTGGACAAGAGTTTGGACATTACTCTTAAATTGATTTGAAAGTAGAATTAGAATTGGAACTAAAGTTTAGAATAAAATGGATGACATAATTACATGTTTTGGACCTTAGTATGGAAATAGAAATTGGATTAGAACTAAGACTAGGTTTGGAATAAAATGGAGGGCATAATTGTAACGGTCTAACAATAAATTTGGACCTTGGTTTTGAAAGTGGAAATTGGAATTTGCTTGGAACTAGGACTAGGTTTAGAACCAAATGAATGTCATAACAACATGGTTTAAACATGAATTTGGACCTTGATTTATTTGTTTTTTGAATACAAACAAGTTTTTGACATAACAATCAAGCATCAACACACAAGTAACATAAGGCTATTTTAATAACTGACACATGATTACATCACAATCATTGATCCTTTGATATACTTTCCTTTGAGAGGATTTAAAAGTTTAAAGGTTCATTAAATAATTAGATGCAATCATGATGGTTTTTTAATCCTACCCTTCTCTCAAAGGTCATTACGTGTAAGGTAATCTTTGGGGTTGTTACCTTTGCACCCCTACATCAATGAATGTTCCATAGCAAAAGAGGATTCTATAAAGTAATCCAAAATTGAGCTATTTGTGTAGATTTTACACCATATTATTGAGATCTGAAGGCTCAAAACACAAACATGTTCTTCAATCATCATTCATATTCAACATTTTATTAATCTTAAACAATACAATGTATAATAATAGTCTAATTACCATTCACATTGAAATGAGTTAGTTGTTTTAACAATCAACTATTCATAATATATTGTTTGTTGTAACAATATATATGACTAACCATAACCAATAATATTATTGTATTTACCATATGATAACTAACAATTAATTACATACTTGTAAATAATACGGTAAATAATCTAATAGTAAATGGTATTTACCACATAGTAAATACCTAATGTAAATACTAATTCTCAACATTCCCCCCTTAGTGTTTACATGGGGAAAGAAATTCGAATGGTAGTTTTAACTGATAATGCATTCAATTACAATATAGAGAAATATGTTTTATTGAAAAAAAACTTTTGGGTCTTATTTGATGACTTATGATAATTTGACAAAAAGGACTTTTTGACAAATGATGACATACTTGACAAAAAACCTTTTAAGGACCCTAATTTTGACAATAACTATAAATACTAAACCATGACTCACAATAACACATAATGTCTAACCAATTACAAAGAAAATGTAATTACATATTACTTTTCTTTACACATCATTATTCATGATTTAAAGCTTTAGGCTTTACGTAAGTGTATAAGCTCTAAATAAAACTATGACTTAAATAACTAATATTTAAATACATAAACCCTGTGCCAATCTACAAGGCTTTGACAAATGGCAAAAACAATTATGAGAATCCAATGCCATTAAAGTATCCAAAACTGAATTTGATGTGTTGTGGATAAACTTCATTGAGGAAAGAAGAATCTTTGGTAGCAGATAGGGAGCTCAAAGCTATGAGTGTCAGAGGACCATAGTCTTACAATCATTTGATGTAAATAGTGGGCAGTGGTTTATTTGTGGATTAAAAGAGTAGATAGAGGTCATTAGGGCATTGGAGCATGTGACGGTGGATGACAAGGTATGAATGGAATGCTCATACGATAGATGTCAGATGGAGGCAAATATACCATAACAAGGAGACACCAAACCCATTTAGGGTTATCCACAATTGAGGATATAGATCTCATCATCAAAATTCACCAAGAATAAGATAATAGGCTTTGTGGATGGTGAATGAGATGCAACTATCTGTCATTTCTAGAATGAGAATAAGTCTATGTAAAACTCATTGTGAGGAAGTTGAGCGTAGATCTGAATCACCTTAGGGAGCCACGAGACTTGAATTCACCAATCTACCACTTTTTCATAATGGACATAACCAAAACCAAAATAAATGTTGAGAGTTTGAATTTGAATCATAAACCTTGATGTATCATTTCTCCATATGATATGAGTCTAATGTTTGACATGGTCAATGAGATGAAAATATTCAAAACAAACTCCTTGAATGTAATGGCTTTATTTATGCGTGCAAAGTAGATTTGGGATCTCCAATGAGGAGTATGCCCTATTATGGTCTAGTCCAAAAGAGGTTCCTTATCATTGGAAATGCCTTCTTTTTTTTTTACAGTATTAATGTAGTGCAAACCACTATAGGGTCCGTTGGCATTCTGAAAGATTTTTGTATATATAAAAAATACATATATTTAGCTGTATGTTTTTGTAGTGTGGGCATATATATATATATATATATATATATATATATATATATATATATATATATATATATATATATATATATATATATATATATATATATTTTGCACTACATTACCACTATTGAAAAGAAGGAATTTCCAATGATAAGGACAATGGACATGGTCTTCACTCCAAAGTCCTTGTGAAGAACAAGACTTGGTTTACAGAGAGATCCCTCAGGGTGCATGCTATGATACCAAACACAGATTTTACACCATATCTAGTGAGAGTTGAAGGCTCAAAACACAAAATTGTTCTTAAATTAGTCATTCATATTCAATATTTTATTAATCATAAACAATAAAATATATAAGAATGATTGAATAACCATTCATACTAAAATGAGTTAATTGTTTTAACAATAAATTATTCATAATATATTTTTTGTTATAATAATATATATACGACTAACCACTTAACCAATAATTTTATCGTATTAACCATAGAAAAACTAACAATTAATTATAAACTAGTAAATATTATTTACCATATGGTAAATAATCTAATAGTAAATAATATTTACCCCATGGTAAATAACTAATGTAAATACTAATTCTCAACAATTTGTGGGAGGGTCTTACCCCTTTGTGATCACTTCATCCATTGGATTTTAGGGAAGTGCTAATAGATTTATTTTGGATTATTTAAAGTTTTATTTAGCTATTTAGATGGTTTCCAAAGGGATCAAATACATCGAAGAAGAGATCTAGGCATCAAGATATTCATAGGAGGATACATCCCCTATCAAAAAGGTCATTGATTTCTCAATGGTGATGTCTAATGGATTAGCATTAGGAGTTAACCCATTGCTTTTATGAAATTTTTTATGGAGAATTCCGTTAGGCCTTAATGACACCTACCAATAATTTATATCCCCCATCAAATGTATGTGGCTAGTATGTACATTGGGTGATGAAATCCTAGTCACTACACCCTAAGACATGTGAGAAGGTAATGACACCCTAATCGTGCAACCTAAAATAAAAATAAAAGGTGTCATCATTCTAATTCACATGAATCCAACTATGGGCAAGTGTAGAGCATACTTGGTGAATCTCTCAGGATAAAACAAGTGGTCACCTTCACATTTCTGGGTCACCCTATCGATGGGAGAGCATACAAATGAAGTAATCACATAACACACAAGAAAAATAATACAAATGAGAGAAAATAAATGACTTAGGAAAGAATGAGTTTTAATCCCAAATTGGAATTATGCATTCTTTTTAAGCCCAAATTGAAATATTTGCAAAATAAAACATGCTTTACTTTTTAGATCTGAAATCCACTTTTTTGTATAAGGTTATGCAAAAAAAGTGATTATAAGTTTTCAATGTGGTTTTAGATTGGAAAAACTACAACAAACAAGTTAGAATCCTAATATGTTATTTTTGGTGGGAAACTTGCAAAAAAACATATTATCACCCTCATGTTTTCTATTTTATGAAAAAAATATGCAACATGAAGTTAAATTAATGGAATATTATGAAAATTCATGAGAAAACACATGGTTTTAAAAAACATCAAAAATGGAGTTTGGATGACCCCGAAGGAATCTCCAAAAGTTGGGGAGTTTTTTGAAGGATGATTTTGTTGATCCATTAAATGATTTTGTTGTTCTGTTAGATGATTTAGTTATTTCAATAGATGATTTCATTATTCTATTAGATGATTTCATTGATATATTAGATGATTTCATTATTTACTAGAAACTAAAAAAAAAGAATAAAACAAAACAAAACAAATTTTGATGTTCGCCAGTGCAATTTTGTAATTCTCTGCGCTGATTTTGTTGTTTTGCAAACCTAAAAAAAATAGTAAAATATAATAGAAATGATTTCATTATTTTTTGGTATGATTTCACTATTCTCTAAGATGATTTCATTATTTTATAGACCTATAGAAAATAGTAAAATGAAATAGAAATGATTTCATTGTTCTCTAGTATGATTTCACTATTCTCTAAAATGATTTCATTATTTTATAAACTTGTAGAAAATAGTCAGACAGAGCATACAATTTCACTGTGTTATGTGATTTAACTATTATTTTAGATGATTTCATTATTTATCAATGTGTATTTGTTGTTTTGCCATCTAAATTCATTATTTTGACTTGAGACAAAAATTAGTAAAATTTCAAAGAAAAAGAGGTGAATTAACTTAATAATTGGGTTAACTCTAGTAATTATAATAACAAGGATGGTTTAAAATAGATCGTGGGATGTATAAGGTCCCACTGGGTTTGCCATTATGTAGTAAAAGAATCCAACGAAGGTTAGATCATTGTTAGTGACATGAAATAAAAAACAACTTGAAGAACATAACATTCTAAGACTATCCACTAAGATTGAGTAAGGTCAAACAAGAGGTGAATCAGGTGAAAATTAAATAAACATGTTATACCTTCCTTGGAGATTCTTTTTCTTATTTGTCCGAAGAGGTATATGCTCATCTTGTAGACTGGAGATCTTTGGAAATGTCAACTCCATGCATGGGGAACATTTTCCCTTGTCTACACTTGATTTGGCTTAAGAATTACATGAGAATTGTGAAGCTCTAGTATGATTTTGGCATAGTATGTTTGGTTCAAGAGAGTTTGGTTTGAATGATGGCTTTAAGATTAGGTAGAGCTTCATTTCCTTGGTTGGTCATGTTAAAAGAGTGTGAAGTCCCTTTCATTAATAGAGTTGGAAAATGATTTTGGTCCATCCCTCTTGAGATGAAGATTAAAAGGCCCAAGATTAGTCCTCCATTTTTATTAATGAGTGAGATGGAGTGTAGAAGAAAAGGGATGGAGTATGTCATATAAATATAAGTGATTCAAATCTGGACTCCTTGAGTGTGTAAGAGGGGTGTAAGAGGTAGAGTGTGCAAGAGCTTGTAAGATCTCTTACTATCATACTTAGTATGATGATGTCACCTTAGGTGAGGTAAATTTGTGCAATTAGAAAATAGATAGTTTCAAAACTATGGAATTTTCCATTAGGGGTAGATTAGATTAATGAATTATGTAATTAATTAACCATTAGAGGAAAAGTGATTTTGGTAAGGTTGAAAGTGTTAATAGAATACATAATTAGAATCAACATGAAGTCTTTGATTTTAAGTGTCCACATATGCTACCTTGCTTATCTTAATGCTAACCCTATTCCTATTTCCTCCTTCTGTGCATCATTCAATGATATGAGTAGATCTTATCAACTTGTATTTACTATGTTGTGTTAGAAAATTGGAGGATTTTGCACTTGGGTAAATGTTTTAGATGATAATTTATGATTATATATCACCTTAGTCTTGTACACTTGTCAAACTCAAACCTTGGTTGTTCCTCTCAGTTCGACACCTTTCATATTTTTTGTTGTCTCACATTTGCTCTATCTTTATTTCCCTTGCTTGATATCTCTTAGTCTAACCAATCTTATGTTGATGACCCAAGTCTTCTATCTTTCCCAAAATGCTTAAAATGTACTTATCTTCCATCTCTACAAGTTTTGAGCATATATGTACTTTCCTACTCCATAGACACTAATGTTTAGGACATGCACTAGCATTGATGTTAATGCCTTGACCCGACACAAGTGTCCAATGCCATAAAATCATCCAATTTGTAAATGAAATGTATCATAATCCTCAGTTTAAGTGATTTATTATGAGTTATTACTCAAAAGGGATTGATATAAATACAATATCAACCCTCATTCATTCCTCACCTAGAAAAGTACTAAAGAGACCAAGGTAACTTATCAAAAATACTCTATTAAGCATTTAATTAAATAAATATTCCCTATTTATTCATATTTCCATACTATTCATATGGACTACACATCTATAGGTCTGAAGTACTAAAGGAGTAATCCAAGATCCTGATTTGCCAAGTTACAAGCTACGTCACTATTGTACTTGCTTTAGACATATTACATGATTGACACACAAGTAAACATGTAGGGGAGAACTACATCAGTTTGAGTCCCCTTCATATTATTGTCTATGTAACCGGTGCCCATTGACAACAAGGTCTTTGGGGTAGCTTGACACAATGTGCCCACTAACCCATTTTCCCCCAAGGTTATTATGAAGATGGAAAATTAGGGTTTTGCCATTCCACAAGGAGTGACTATCCATGACCAAGATTTGAATGCACTAGAGTGAAGGCAAAGTAAAACCTAGAAGCATCCAAGTGGCCTCATCTTATTTTAATATATATTTTATACAAGACACTAGCATCAAACCTAGACAATAACATCCATGTAATAGTTCCAAGCTAACATTATTATCCAAAGATCTAGAATCATTAGAACTAGAATCTAATGAATGTTATAGAATCTCATTCACAAATGCTTTCTACTTGTTCTAGATCCAGAACTATACTAACATCGGAACAAGCTAAGTACTTCACTTTGTCATTTATATATCTAACATAGTTTTACTTTCCATATTTAGGCTATCTCAGTATAATAAATTTAGTGTATGCTTATATTCAAGTTTAACATTTAATTGACATGTTATATATCTAATTATCACCCTTATGCCATTTAATTTATATATACCCCTTTAACATCTAGATAACCCCAATCTAGATCTTCTTAGGGTTAAACATTTTGTAAATCCAATGTGAACATTTGCTATACCTTACCAAACTTTTCCAAAGCTAATTTTTTATAACTTTACCAAAGAAAAATAAAACAAATTATTCAAATGATATGAGCTATCCAAATGATATACCAAATGTACCAAAGTGCAAAGATCACATACCAATTTAAAATATCCCAAATTTAGTGATCACGAACTTGCACTTATTTTACATAAGGATGATGATACTCATATGCCCAAATTCAAAAGAGGTGGTGGGTTGCAACCAATGATAACACCTATGAAAAACACCTTTATCCCCATAGAATATCTAATGTCTATCAATGCCACTACTGAGGACCTTCAAAAGTAAATTTATACACTCCAAATACAAATGGTTTTCCATAATGATAATGCACATATCACCTCATTCAATAATAAACCTCTTGCATAATGTATAATTGAATATCTTTATCCAAAATATTTTAAATTACCTGATTTACCTCTCTTTTTGAGACATAGGGACCCATTAGACCACATGATTAGCTATGTATATTCATTTGGTCAATGGGCACAAGATGGCAAACTATTGCTAAAACTGTTCCATATGAGTATTTCTAATGAGGCTCAAAATTGGTTATATAGTTTACCAAAGGGTTCTTTAAATATTTTCTTATAATTGGAAGATGTATTCTTCATATCTTTTAGTATTTACAAGGTGACAAAACTTACATTAGATTATTTGCATAATTTCAAACAACGTGATGACTAGTCCTTTCAAGATTATACTATTCAATTCAAAAGTAAATCTTATAATCTAACATTTAGACCCTTAGATTTGGAATTACAATTTATATTTAGTAGAGGCTTTATTTTTGTTGTTTCCAAAATTAGCTTAGCTAGTTTTTGGGAACAACCCCCTATGAAACTTGTCCGTTTCGTCCTTCGTTTCTCTAAATTCATTTTTCGAGATGAGTTTTTTTCTTGTTTTCGCTTCGGCTCAACTAATATCATTCAAAATTTGTAATATCTTTTTGTCAGGTTTTTCCCAAAATGTGGAAATCATTATGGTCTCGATGCGTTCAGAGGACCAATTTCTGCCTTTTTCGGTGTTAGTGTTTTTCGTTTTCGTGCACGGGTGGTGAATTTTGCCGCTAGTGCATTTTTCTTCCTCTTGCCTGCAGGAGGGACAAAATTTACCACCATTGCATCTCACCCTACAGAAGTGGCAAAATTTGCTGCTCCTGCATGTCTTGTCTTTTCCCAATGCAAGGGTGGTGATTTTTGCCACTCATGCATTGCCTCATTTTTTATGTGCAGCATTTATTGCTGTGCGTGTCGGGTTGTTAGGGTGGATTTTCACCCCATTTAATTCAATTTTAGCCTTGTTTTTCTTCATTCTTCCTCCTCTCCTCCTGCCCTTTACATTTGGATGATCCGACGAATGGGTAAAAGTGCATTTTGGTGGATTTAATCTCATGGTGCACGTATTTTTCAAAGTAAGTCTTGTCTTTAGCATTTATTTCTTTTCTTTCCCTCTTTATAAGCTTTGTTTTTAGTTATTGTTGTTGTTGGGAGTTTTTATTTTTGTTTTTGTTTTTCTCTCCCTTACCTTTGCCCGTGGTTTTCTTGTAGAAATTGGCACGGACGGCAAATTTTGCTGCCCATGCCTCTTTTCACCCTAACCTGTATCGGCAGCAAATTTCACCACCGACGCAAGCCGATCCGGCAGGGGCAACAAATTTTGCCGCCCCTACACCTTCCCTTCTATCTATAGGGGTGGCAAATTTCACCACCCATGTAGGTCGATAGTGCATGGGCGGTGAATTTTGTTGCCCCTACACTCTATCTATTCTTTGTGCAAGGGCGGGAAATTTTGCCGCTCGTGCAGACTTTCCCTGCAAGGGCAGTGAAATTTGCCACCCGTGCACTTTTATTCTATTTAAATATACATGGTCGGTGAATTTATCCACCCATATATATTTGATCATTCTTTATGCAAGGGCGACAAATTTTGCCGCCCATGTATTTCTTACCCAAATTTTTCTAACTCCAAAGGAATTTTTCCCTTTTTTGTCTTTTTCATTTTCTCCCCTTTTTTCCCTCAGTTTTTGACCCAACCCTGTTAAGTGCCCTTCCTTGGTCATGATCACTTAATGTGCAAATTTCCCAGTTTACCCACTTTTCCCTAATTACATGATCATGACTGCAGTAATTTCATAATATTCTTGGTCGTTAGCCCCTTCTCAACTGAGCCAAGTTTCAATGTTTGAAACTTCTCCAAAAAAGGCATAGACCATGAAGTATAAGTACCAAGATATCTTTTTGATCACTTCGGTTACCTCCAATGTTGATGACATCAAAGACACAAAAATTGGTCACGTGAATATGGCTGAGTTCATGACTCGAACTAAGGCAACGAATTCGAGTTTTGAAATGAAGAGAATCGTTGAAAGCAACATTCATCTGGTTGCCACTTTCCCAGTGGCAGCACATCATATGGAGTTCATCCTCTAATGTGCCTAATTATACAACAAAGAGACAAGATCAGTCTCAGATGCCAGTGGTAATGTAATAATTTAGTTGGATCCCAAATTTATTGATAAAGTCTTTATGTGCCCTCTTGCTATCGAAGTGCTGAGGATTAACTTCATAAAAGCATAGAAAGAGTATGACAAGGACTCTAAAAGGGCAAAGAAAGTCATGAATAACAGGTGGCTGAAGACCCTCAGATCTAATTTATCCAGATGGCCGTGAAACTTTCCAAGGAGTGATTTCATTGAAGAAGTTGGTGACTTGATCACCCTTCTCAGCAAAGTGCGAGGCCTCTCGTCTTCCTCACAGTTCCACGAGTGGATGTACCTGTTCATCAAGATCATCTTCCAGAGTAAGCAGGTCATCTTTTGGGGTGAGAAAATTAGTAATGCCCTTCACGAGTAGTTAACAAAGGTACAAACTTCTTCAAAGTTTTATATGACTTCATACCTTGTGTACATACCTGCCTCGATGCATATATTTTTAGGTTTGACAATTAAAGGGGACAAAAAGACAACCCCAGTCTACTCATATTACCCCCAGTTGACGCTTTAAGGATCAATATGCCATTTTAAAAGGGTAAATGACGCTTTCTTTATCATATTTTTATGCCTCTTCGACTCTCAGCCCGAATAGAAGAGAGTATCTGATGAGGCTTGGATGGTCATCAACGACTATGGTTGTATGTTCCTTCAATTTCCCACCTTCTGTTATCTTCGAGTTGGCTTTTTCTAAGGCTATCCCTATATGCTCCCCAGGTTTTCTTTTGATAGGTTAGTTCTAACAGAACTATGTAGACAAATGGCTATCGTACATACTAGGCAGATAGAGCTGAAAAAGCCAAGTTTCAAGTTTCCAATTGAAATTGGCAGGTACTCTATCTCGATAGCAGCCAAAGCCAAAGTCATGAAAATAGAGATGCAGCTGGTCACTATGAAACAATTCAAGAGAAGGGACAAATTTGATTATAGGGGTGTCAAGGACATGATTAGATGAAAGACTCAATTTCATGAGCCTATGATCAAAGACATCTAGATAGACTTGAGAACAACTGAAAAAATTAAGAGGATGGACTATAACAGGCTGACCCTGAAACAAATTGAGTATTTGGGGCTTGTAGAGATTCCTCCCAATCTAGTTGATGATAGGAGCATTATCAACAGCAGGTACCTAGCTGAGAAGATTGCTGACTCCCATCTTCCTCTAATTCAATGGTCTCAGAAAGAGCTATCTTCACTGAGGAAGAGATTTGAGCCAATATTGGCTAAAACCAATGATTGGTTAGCAGCCAAAGGGATCATACTGAAAGAGTTTATTACAAGATCAGAGGCTGAGTTCTAAGTAGAAATGAGGAAGAAAGTGAAAAATAGGACCAAAAACAAAGGTGATGTTCCTTCCCCATCTAGGCCTCACAAGCCTAGAATCATCTTTGTTTCTAAAAAATCAAAGGTTACTCAAGAGCCAAAATCAACAGCTAAAGGAGTTGTAGAACAAAGCTCCCAAGAACAGACAACCCAATAAATAAAGATAGATGACAGGGTTTCAGAATAGTAAAGGGCTGAACCTCTACCTTCCCAAGAAGGGGCACAACCACTTAAAAATGTCTCTCCTTCTCCACCCCAGTCTCTTGTGGCATCTCCTTCACCTCTATCTCCTATCAGTGTTCCTTCTTCTGGAGCTGCCTCCCCTTCCAGAGTTATATTTGGTGATCCTCAGGGTGCTTCTGGAGATACTCTTCACTCCTCTGGATCTATTCCTCGTTTGGTATCTCCCTCCTTCAATCTGGGAGAAAGTTCTACCCTTGATCAATTAACAGTCGGTAAAGTTTCACCTGTTACTCCTACTACAACTACTGTTACTACTAGCAGTGCAGATGTTACCATGGTAACACTAGCTGTGAGAGCTATTGCCACAGTAAGTACCTCTCTCCTGCCTTGGATGTCAGCATTCATGCCTAAAAGAAAGAAGCTAACCATCTCTATAAATGACTTCAATTTTGGCAAGATATTGCCGGTGAAAGATAAGGCTCTTAAGAGGCCAAAGATCCTCTCAAAATTGGTTGAGAAAAAGAGGCATAAATTTCTAAAAATAGCTAAGCCTCCGCAGGATGCAATCCTTGAGGGTTTTGACATGAGCAGCTATTCCATCTCTCATGTTGAACTTGGCAAAGTTACTCAAGAAGGTGAGAAAAATGATCTACAGTCTGCAATGGACATCATGGTCCAGAAATTTGATAGAGAAAATGAGATGAAAGACTACTATAAGGCCAAGACGAAGCAGTTGATGACAATAATAAGAAAATTCACTCCTCCCTGAAGTGACAAATCTAGAGGCCTTATCTATAGATGAACCTTTCATTCAAAAGGCAGAAAAAACTTACTTGAAAGGGAAAGTGCTAGAGGATTACGTTGAAAACATGCATAGTCAGGGAATTTCCTTACTTATGGAGGTTGCAAAAAATACAGACAAGATGAAGAAGGTGAGGGCAGATTTAGATGACCTTGTCTCTCTTATCTCTCAAGACATTGACAGTACAAAAAAATATCTTAGCAAGTGGAGGGAAATGAAGGATCTAAAGAAAAGCACCTTGATATCTATTGGTGTCATCTCCAACAAAGATTCCTATGTTGAGATCAAGGTTCACTGATATACAGGATACATGTACTCAAGGAGTTGATTGAAGATCTCAAATCTTTCAAGGATGCTAGTGAGAAGAGTGACATAGGCCTACTAAGTAGACTGGAAGAACTACCTTACGACCTCACTTCCAGGGATAACCAATTTCTCTCAACCGAAGAAATGATCCAAGGTTTCAAGGGTATGATTCAAAGAGATTTTGAAGAGAACCTTCTCAATGACTTCTATGGATAACATTTTAGATACTCAGTTAACTCTGGATAATCTAAGATTTAGGTTAACTAGTCATGCTAAGGCAATCACAACATTGAAGGATGCTTTAATTAGAGCCAAGGTCATCTTCAAGAACATAATTGCGCTAGACAGTATAGGAATTTAGGCATCGATTATTATATACGATGCTCATCTGAAGAAGTCTGGCGGCAAGAGCTGAAACTTTTTCCCCTTCTTTCTTCTTTCCTTATGCACTTTTGTCATGAAAAAAGTGCATGCAATTTTTTAATGTGTAATTACATGTAAAAAATCTAAAAAAATATCTCAAAGTCAAAGATGAGTCATCTTTGACTAAGATATTTTTGTATTTTAATATTTTCTAATTTTGAGAGTTTATCCCTATATATAGTGGAGACCTCTTTTGTAAGGGATATCTTGGATAATCTGCTAAAATTGAAACACTTTTTGAGACTTTATGCTCAACTTATAAATCATATTTTGTTAAATAAATGAGAAGCAGTTTTATTTCAGACTTTGTGTTGAAGTTATATGTGTTATTTAAGAAACAGTTCTTATGTCCTATTTCCTGATAATCTCTTATTTATTTGATTTAATAAGCAAAGTGAGTGTGTTGATATTATCTGAGGGCATTTCTAAAAAGTAGAAGAGAGACTTTGAGCTACTTTTATCTTTGTGATCTTTTTATCTTTTGTAGTTTTAGACGAAGACTTTATGTTTCATTTCACTCTACGATTATGCTTGTTTCGAATCAGTGAAAGAGACAACGGAAGACTTTGTGCTTGCGTGGATTTTTTTTTTGTGACCTTTGTTACTTCAGGTGATTTTTTGCTCTACGCTAGATACCATTCCTAAAAAAAGAGGGATGTTGTTGGCCCATGACCAGGATTTCTCTCTCTTGTTCCTTGTACATCACCTTTGAAAAAAGAGAGGTGGATGCTGTTAAACCACCCCAAGTGTTATTTTCTACTTAATTATATATACATATAGCATATAAATATTCATAGAGAACCTCCTCTTGATGAGAGGAGAGATTTATCTCATCTAGATCTGGTAAACCCACATTTTTTGTGGCGTAAATCTCTCTATGCTATGGTTGATATACCCATTTTGTCCTCAATTAGTTGACGACAAAATATTCACCCAATAGTTTTTGATGACTCTTTTGGGGACTACGAACGTGCATTTTGAAGCCTCAAGCTTCAACTTGAAGCAATTTTGGTCCATTTTGCATTTGAAATCTGGTAACTCCATGGTACACAAGAAGCCAGAGAGCCAAGGGTGTTTTTGACCCCGTGTTTGAGTTGGCACAACAGAGCAATTTTGATATGTTTCTTCCACCACCTTTCCTCCAACGGTCTAGGAGTCTTCCTCCTGACCTTATCAGGTCATTAATGCAAAGTAGAGCTTCTTTTCCTGCTGTTAATAGAGCCCTGCCTATAAACACTCCACCAAGATTTGTTATCTCGCCATTTAATCCTCTTATCATAATGGCTCAAGGTCCGTGGGGCAATTCCTTTGGTCCTCTTAATTTGACCCCACCCTTGCATGAACTACCTCGTCATTTAAAAAAAAATTTCTTATGTTTTTTGGTGACCGGAAGGTTTATCTTGATGAGCATATTGCCACTTTCTCCATAGCATGCGGTGTAATCAGTGTGGAATTTGAGAATGTAGCAGTAAGACTTTTTGTGGAAACCCTACAAGGATCTACCGTGGATTGGTTCTTCCACCTATAGGCCTGGTCAGTGACTGATTGGGACACTCTCAAAGTCAAATTCAAAGCTAGGTTTAAACTTGCAAAAGATGCACACGCTTTGTTAGTACAGCTAACCCAGATGAAAAAAGAATCTCAAGAACCCATGAGGGATTTCATAGCTAAATTCAACAAGTTAAGGAACCGAATTCTATTTATTGCTCAACCCATGCCAGAGAATCTCAAGTGATTTTTTATCAACTCGTAGCTTCCCGAAGTAAATTTTATATTGAGGCGAGCTGGCCCTATGGATCTGACATTGGACTCAAAATTTGGCTACCGAGATTGAGGATGATCTTATTCTGGCATATAAGATCAGAAAAGACATTAGTAAAAATAGATTCTCCTCATCTACTAAAATCTCTTCTACAGGCACTATAGATTCTATGGTGCAAAAATTGACAAATGAACTTATAGCTTTGAAGAGACAAATAGCCCAAAGTACGTCTATTCCCACCTATCAAGATATGTCTAGGAGAACATTCTAGAATCAACAATATCAGGGTAATGCTGCCCAGAACCAAGGGCAATCAAATTGCCTGCCTCCCCCTCTAGGGAAATTGGCCATTACAGTAGCACCTGCCAATTCAGTGATTGATTACCTAGAGGCTGAACATAACTATTCACTCCAACCTCAGTTGGACCAACAAGATGATGCTAATCTCTTCGATGAGCAGGAAGAAGAATTCACTGGCGACTCCAATATTAGTTTTCCTGGATTACCAGGATAAAGTTGGAAGTAAAGGAGAAGGGTTGGATGGATCATATGCTATTTTCCTCAGATCCTAGAACTAGTCAGCTCTACAAACTGATAAGAAAAGGCAGAAGAAGAACCCCGACTAGCGATTTCCATTGCTAAACGAGGGACTCCATTACCTCTTCAATTAAAAGATCAGGTAATTCACAAAAAAGTAAATACCTCCGACCACCCCATACTTTCCACTTCTATTGCTCAGACCAGTGCCACACCTACTAAAATTCTAGATGATGGACTCTCTTTTTCTATTTCAAATTCTTTTCAATTATTTGATATAATTGATCATGCTAGAAAGACTGAAATCCAAATGACAGAGATTGAATATTTGAGAGCTAACCCAAAACAATTTGATAGGTTGACAGAATATGTGAAAAATAAAGCCGTCCCTATAGGACAAGATTCTTTAAAGGTTGTTCATGATCTCCTCAAAGATAAATTTGCCCAAAATAATCTTGTTGTGACTCCTGTTACTCCCAAAAAGATAGAACCTTTTTATGTTTCCCTGCTAATAAATGGTTACAAACTGAGTAATTGCATTATAAACTCTGGAGCCTCAGATAATGTCATGCCCTCGAAGGTGGCAGATTTCCTTGGCCTAACTTTGACCAAAACTTTTGGGAAGTGTTTTTCTATGAAAAATAAGCAAGTTTCACTCCTTGGTCAGATAAAAGACGCCCAATTTGCTTTCGCAACTTTTCCAAAAAAGTAGATAAAAATGATGATTCTAGTGGCCGATGTTCTAGCCTCTTATAGCATCTTGCTTGGGCAGAATTTTTGCAAAGATGTTGGAGGTGAGCTAAGTATGGACTTGTCAGAAGCAAGGATCCTAATTCAAGGTGTTATGAAGAAGTTGCTTCCTGAAAAAGAGACAAGGTATGTAGTCACACGATCGTCAACACCGGAAGCTCAAATTTTATTTGAGTCTTTAGGCATGGGCAATTACTTCCTATCCATGGACGAGGTCCATGAGGCATCTGATGAAACTCTTACAGATGATAACTTGAAATTGTGTTCAGCTAACACAGTGAGAGAATCGACAAAGTAAAATGAACACATGGAAGAACCTCTTCCCCTAAATAAAGAAGTTTTCAAAGAAAAAGCGGTGTCTAATGAGGTATCGACCTTAGAATTTGATGGCAGCTACTCTTCTACCAATTTGAGAGCTGGAGTTGTGTTGATATCTCTTTAGAGAGATATTGTTCCTTTATCTTACAAATTGCAGTTCAACAATACCAATAACATTGTTGAGTACGAATCCCTCTTGCTCGAATTACAGGCTGCTAGAGAAAAGGGAATTAAATTACTTCATGCTAAAGGAGACACCGAGTTGGTAGTCTTCCAGGTAAGAAACCTCTATCAGACCAAAAATAAAAGATTGTGTCACTATCACAATCTTGTCTGGGACCAAATCAAGATTTTTGATGCTTTCAGCATCTTCGCAGTTCCAAGAGAATTCAATGACCGGGCAGATGCATTGGCTGTCTCTACTACTCTCTTGGTTCCTCATCCAAATTTTAAAAGAGATAAATACACTATTGAATTTGTCTTTTGGCCAAGTGTACCTGATAATGCCAGCCATTGGCAAGTATTTAACAATGATGATCAAATCATTGCCTTCTTGGAGCAAAAAGATAGCTTCAAAAAATTGCATTTTGAAACTAGTGAACTCTGGGAATGCAAAGCAACTTCTGAATCAAACACAAACACAGGTGAGAATTTATTGCAGCTTAAGGGGAATAAGATCCCCAAAGGCTTGGTTTTTCTAGAGAAATTGTTTGATAACCATGACAGGTTTATTAAATAACAGTGAACAGATTCAAACTCTTCTCAAGATTTTGATCAGGTAAACCTGGGAACCAAGAGAGATCCTAAGATGGTAAACATTGGAAAATGCTGCAATCTTGAGGAGAGATTTAAGCTAGCTAGTCTACTTTGCCAATATATAGACATCTTGGCTTATTCCTATGATGATCTGAAATCACTCAGGGTAAATGACATCTGCCACGACATTTCACTTAAGGCAAACTCTGTATCTTATAAGCAAAAGTCTAGGCAATATAATCTAAAAATCTCAAGTACTATTTTAGCTAAGATACAAAAAATGCTTGATGCCTGAATAATTTTCTCAATCCATCACTCCACATGGATTGTCAACATAGTGCCTGTCAAAAAGAATGGTGAAATTCAAATCTACGTGAATTTCAGGAACTTAAATCAGTTATCTTTAAAAGATAACTACCCTCTCCCTATCATCGATCAAGTCCTACAAATGGTAACAGGTTCAGAAATGTTATCAATGCTGGATGGTTTCTCGGGGTACAATCAGGTCAAAGTTGGAAAAGCAGACCAACATAAGACGGCCTTCACCACACTTTGGGGCACATTCGCCTATCGAAAGGTGCCTTTCAGTCTGATAAATATAGGCATCACATTTCAAAGGGCGATGGACCTCAATTTCAAAGATGAGATGGGTAAGTTCATTGTAGTGTACCTAGATGATTTGATAGTATTTTCAAAGCATTGTTCTGATCATGTCCATCATTTGTAAAGGATACTGGAACACTGTCGTCAAAATGGTATTTCTCTAAATCTAAAAAAGTATATTTTTGGGGTGACTGAAGGAAAACTTCTTGGACACATTGTGTTTTGAGAAGGTATTAAAATTGACTCGAAAAGAGTCAAGTCCATCCAGGAACTTAATTTGCCTACCAGCAAAATTGCAGTTCACTAATTCTTTGAAAAGGTGAATTTTCTCTGGAGGTTCATTCCTGATTTTGCTGAGAAGACCCGCCATATCATCAATATGATGAAAGACAATGCTACTTTCAGGTGGACTACTGAGGGCAAATCAGTGTTTAAAGAAATCAAAGAAGCAATTGCTCGTGTACCAGTCTTAGTTTGTCTAGACTAGGGCAAATTGTTTAAAATATATAGTTATGCTTTCAAACATACACTCTCAACCATTTTAATTCAACTGAACCAAGTAGGTGTAGAATCTCCTATCTCCTTCATGAGTTATCCACTCAAGATTCATGAGCTAAAATATTTCAACATGGAGAAGCATGCATACGCAGAGGTCAAAGCAGTCAAGCATTTTAGGTTTTATATCCTGAACTCGCACACCGAAGTTCTTGTACCTGATACAATAGTAAAATCTATTTTGACTTAGCAAGAGTTTGGTACGAAGAGAGGTAATTAGATCACCAAGATTTAGGAGTTTGATCTAGACATCAAACCTACCAAACTCATGCGGAGAAAGGGTCTTTACCAGTTGATCGCCAACAACATTTCAGATGAAATAGAAAGTGAAGAAATAGAGATCGAAGGCGTGCCTATGGTCCTCTTTGTTGCCACTACTGATGTGTGGTATTCTGTTATCACCCATTTTTTGACATATGGTGAGTGTCCCACTCATATTTCCTATAAGGAGAAATAGAATGTTAAGTTAAAGGCTGCTAGTTATGTTTTATGGAATAATGGTCTGTACAAAAGAAACTTAGATGGGGCATTTCTTTATTGTGTTGATAAGGTGCAACAAGATAAACTCTTGAAGTCTTTCCACATTTGGTTTGTGGAGGGCATTTTTATACACCAGTGATAACGCATAAGATTCTATGAGTAAGGTATTATTGGCCCACGCTATTCCAAGATGCCTACAGATGGGTGCGTAGGTGCGAATTATGTCAACAGTTCATTGAGAAGCCTAAACTGGCTGCATTGCCTCTCAAGCCAGTAGTAATCAAAGAGCCTTTTCAGCAGTGGGGTATTGACTTCATTGACACAGTCAACCCATCTTCGAGTGTTGAACATGATTATGTCTTCATGGTGACTGATTACTTTACCAAGTGGGTGGAAGCCATCCCAACCAAGCACGCTACGTCTGAAGTGGTGTACAATTTTTTCAAAAAAAATATTATCTTCCAGTTTGGGGTCCCACTCAAAATTAT
Source organism: Torreya grandis (assembly GCA_037957365.1). Classification (NCBI taxonomy): domain Eukaryota; kingdom Viridiplantae; phylum Streptophyta; class Pinopsida; order Cupressales; family Taxaceae; genus Torreya; species Torreya grandis. The sequence continues at coordinate 2,363,482 of JARHVA010002334.1, forward strand.
AACAGATAATGCAGCCTATTTTTCATCACATGAAATCACTCAATTCTCTTTTTACTATGGGATTACCCTATCCCAAACTTTAGATTATTTTCCTCAAGGAAATGGTCAAGCAAAATTGAGTAATAAGAACCTGATCACTATTATCAAGAAGTTGGTAGACGACAATCAGAGAACGTGGCATAAAGCATTGTATGATGCTTTACAGGTGGATAAAATAACACCTAAAAGGCTATAAGTATGTTGCATTTCCATTTTTTATATGGCTTGAATGTGGATATCCCCATCACCCTTGAACTACTAGTGCTCAGGTTAACCCAAGCAATCGAAGACTCAACCTTCAAAAATTCGATCGACAAAAGAATCATGTGTTTGACCGAACTGAATGAACAATGAACCATGGTGGTGGATCAGATTACGACGCATCAGCACTGGGTGAAAGAACTTTTTGATAAAAAAGCTAAAGTTCATGAATTCCAAGTCAGAGATCAAGTCTTATTGTGGGACAAGAGGCGAGAACCAAAAGGGATGCGAGACAAATTTGAATCCTTATGGAAAGGCCCATTCACCATTCGACATCTCTGTGGTGAGGCTAGCTTCTTGCTAGAATACCAAGATGGAACGCCATTTGCACTACCCCATAGTGGGCACCATTTGAATCTGTTCCATCTTTGAAGCTTAGAAGGGTCCATTTGTATATAAGTATAATTTTTATGTTTTGTCTATTTTTCTTTCATTTTTAGCTTGACTCCATAGCCCAATGGCTTGGATGAAGGCACTTAGAGACTAGTTTCTACTCTCGTTGATTGATTTTATTAATGAAATTTCCCCAACAAGAGCTAGCTATTGTTTTCAAAATCAGCTTAGCTAGTTTTTGGAAACAACTCCCTACGAAACTTGTCCATTTCACCCTTCGTCTCTCTAAGTTTATTTTTTGAGACAGGTTTTTTTTTCTCATTTTTACTTCAGCTCAACTGATACCATTTTAAATTCATAATATTTTTTCGTCACATTTTCCCCAAAACATAGAAATCGATACGGTCTCAATGCGTTTAGAGGACCAATTTCTACCTTTTTCAGTGTTAGTGTTTTTCATTTTCGTGCACGAGCGACAAATTTCACCACAATGCATTTTTATTCCTCTTGCCTGTAGGAGCAGCGAAATTTGCCACTCCTGCATGTCTTGTTTTTTTCCAGTGCAAGAGCAGCGATTTTTGCCACCCATGCACTACCTCATTTTTTGTGCACGACATTTATTATCGCACACACCAAGTTGTTGGAGTGGATTTTCACCCTATTTAATCTGATTTTAGCCTTATTTTTCTTCATTCTTCCTCCTCTCCTCCTGCCCTTTGCATCTGGATGATCCAATGAATGGGAAAAAGTGCATTTTGGCAAATTTGATCTTGTAGTGGGCATATTTTTCCAGGTAAGTCTTGTCTTTAGCGTTTATTTCTTTTCCTTCCCTCTTCTTAAGCTTTGTTTTTAGTTATTGTTATTGTTGGGGGTTTTTATTTTTGTTTTTCTTTTTCTCTCCCTCCCCTTTGCCCATGGTTTTCTTGTAGAAATTGACACGGGTGGCAAATTTTGTCGCCCATGCCTCTTTTCACCCTAACCTGTATTGGCGGCAAATTTTGCTGCAGACACAGGCCGATCTGACAGGGGCAACAAATTTCACCGCCCTCACACCTTCTTTTCTATCTACAGGAGTAACAAATTTTGCCTCCCATGCAGGCCGATAGTGCATGGGCGATGAATTTTGCCACCCCTACACTCTATCCATTCTTTATGCAAGGGCAACAAATTTTGCCACCCATGTAGACTTTTCCTGCAAGGATGGTGAAATTCACCGCCTGTGCACTTTTCTTCTATTTAAATATGCATGGGCGGTGAATTTAGCCGCCCATACAAATTTGATCATTTTTTATGCAAGGGTGGTGAATTTTGCCGCCCATGTATTTTTTACCCAAATTTCTCTAATTTTAGAAGAATTTTCTCCTTTTTCATCTTTTTCCTTTCCTCCTTTTTTTCCCCCAGTTTTTGACCCAGCCCTATTAAGTGCCCTTCCTTGGTCATGATCACTTAATGTGCAAATTCTCCAGTTTACCCACTTTTCTCTAATTATATGATCATGACTGTAGTACTTTCAAAAGATTCTTGCTCGTCAGGCTCTGCTCAACTGAAGCAAGTTTTGATGTCTAAAACTTCTCCAAAAAAGGCATAAACCATGAAGTACAAGTACTAGGACGTCTTTTCGATCACTTTGATTACCTCTAATGTTGATGACATCAGAGATACAAAAATTGGTCATGTGGATATGGTCAAGTTTGTGACCTGAACTAAGGCAACGAATCTAAGTTTTGAAATGAAGAGAATCGTTGAAAATAACATTCATTTGGTTGCTGCTTTTCCAATGGCAGCATATCATATGGAGTTCATCCTCTAGTGCATTCAGTTGTACAAAAAAGAGACAAAATCAGTCTCAGATACTAGTGGTAATGTAATAATTCAGATGGATCTCGAATTTATTGACAAAGTCTTCATGTGCCCTCCTGCTATCGAAGTGCTAAGAATTGATTTCATAAAAGCACATAAAGAGTATGACAAGGACTCTAAAAGGGCAAAGAAAGTGATGAATAATAGGTGGCTGAAGACCCTCAAATGTAATTTATCTAGATGGCCGTGGAACTTCTCAAGAAGTGATTTCATTGAAGAAGTTGGTGACTTAATCACCCTTCTCAACAGAGTACGAGGCCTCTTGTCTTCCTCACAGTTCCACGAGTGGATGTACCTGTTCATCAAGATTATCCTCTAGGGTAAGCAGGTCATCTTTTGAGCTGAGCAGATCAACAATGCCCTTGACGAGTAGCTAACCAAGGTATAAACTTCTTCAAAGTTCTATATGACTTCATACCTTATGTACATAGCTGCCTCGATGCGAATCTTTCTAGGTTTGACAACTAAAGGGGACAGAAAGACCACCCCAATATACTCATATTACCCCCAGTTGACACTTTAAGGATCAATCTACCATTTTAAAAGGGTAAATGATGCTTTCTTTGTCATATTTTTATGCCTCTTTGACTCTCAGCTCGAACAAAAGAGAGTGTCTGATGAGGCTTGGATGGTCGTCAATGACTATAGTTGTATGTTCCTTCAATTTTCCACCTTTTGTTAACTTCGGGTTGGATTTTTCTAAGGCTATCCCTATATGCTCCCCAGGTTTCCTTCTGATAAGATAGTTCTAATGGAACTATGTAGACAAATGGCTATTGTACATACTAGGCAGATGGAGCTGAAAAAGCCAAGTTTTAGGTTTCCAGTTGAAATTGGTAGGTACTCTATCTCGATAACAGCCAAAGCCAAAGTCATGGAAATAAAGATGCAGCTGGTCACTATGAAACAATTTAAGAGAAGGGACAAATTTGACTATAGGAGTGTCAAGGACATGATCAGATGAAAGACTCAATTTCATGAGCCTATGATCAAAGACACTTAGGTAGACCTGAGGACAATTGAAAAAATTAAGAGGACGGACTATAGTAGGCTGACCCTGGAACAAATTGAGTATTTGAGGCTTGCAGAGATTCCTCTCAATCTAGTTGATGATAGGAGCATTATCAACAGTAGGTACCTAGCTGAGAAGATTGCTAACTCCCCTCTTCCTCTAATTCAGTGGTCTCAAAAAGAGCTAACTTCTCTAAGGAAGAGATTTGAGCTAATATTGGCTAACACCAATGATTGGTTATCAGCTAAAAAGATCATACTGAAAGAGTTTATTAGGGGATCAGAGGCTAAGTTCCAAGCAAAAATGAGGAAGAAGGTAGAAAACAGGACCAAGAACAAAGGTGATGTTCCTTCCCCATCTAGGCCTCACAAGCCTAGAATCATCTTTGTTTCTAAAAAATCAAAGGTTATTAAAGAGCTAGAATCAACGGCTAAAGAAGTTACAGAATAAAGCTCCTAGGAACAGGCAGCCCAATAAATGAAGACAGATGACAGGGTTTTAGAACAACAAAGCGCTGAACCTCTACCTTCCCAAGAAGGGGCACAACCGCTTAAAAACCTCTCTCCTTCTCCACCTCAATCTCCTGTGGCATCTCTTTCACCTCTAACTCTTATCAATGTTCCTTCTTCTGGAGCTGCCTCTCCTTCCAGAGTTATATTTGGCGATCCTTAGAGCACTTTTAGAGATACTCTTCGCTCCTCTAGATCTATTCCTAGTTTGGCATCTCCCTCCTTCAATCTGGGAGAAAGTTCTACCCTTGATCAATCAATGATAGGTACAATTTCACATGTTACTCTTACTACAACCACTATTACTACTAGCAGTGTAGACGTTACCATGATAACACCAGCTGTGAGAGCTATTTCCACAGTAAGTACCTCTCTCCCACCTTGAATGTCAGGGTTCACGCCTAAAAGAAAAAAGCTAGCCATCTCTGCAGATGACTTCAATTTTGGCAAGATAGTGCCAGTGAAAGCTAAGGCTCTTAAGAGGACAAAGATCCTCTCAAAATTGGTTGATAAAAAGGGGCATAAATTTTTAGAAATAGCTAAGCCTCCACAGGATGCAACCCTTGAGGGTTTTGACATGAGCAGCTATTCCATCTCTCGTGTTGAACTTGGCAAAGTTACTCATGAAGGTGCGAAAAGTGATCTACAAGCTGCAATGGACATCATGGTCCAAAAATTTGACAAAGAAAAGGAGATGAAAGACTACTATAAGGGCAAGATGGAGCAGTTGACGACAATAATAAAGAAATTCACTCTTTCCCCTGAAGCGGCGACTCTAGAGGCCTTCTCTATAGACGACCCTATCATTCAAAAGTAAAGAAAACCTACTTGAAAGGGAAAGTGCTAGAGTATTACATTGAAAAGATGCATAATCAGGGAATTTCTTTACTTATGGAGGTTGCAGAAAAGACATACAAGATGAAAAAGGTGAAGGCAGATTTAGATGACCTTGTCTCTCTTATCTCTCAGGACATTAACAGTACAGAGAAATATCTTAGCAAGTGGAGGGAGATGAAGGATCTGAAAAAATCACCTTGATATCTATCGGTGTCATCTCCAGCAAAGATTTCTATGTTGAGATCAAGGAGTCACTGATATACAGGATACAGGTACTCAAGGAGTTGATTGAAGATCTCAAATATTCTAAGGATGCTAGTGAGAAGAGCGACACAGGCCTGTTGAATAGACTGGAATAACTACCTTGCGACCTCACTTCTAAGAATAACCAATTTCTCTCAGTTGAAGAAATGATCTAAGGTTTCAAGGGTATGATTCAAAGAGATTTTGAAGAGAAAACCTTCTCAATGACTTTTGTAAATAACATTTTAGATACTCAGTTAACTCTGGATAATCTAAGATCCAGGTTAACTAGTCATTCTAAGGCAATCACAGCATTGAAAGACACTTTAATTAGAGCCAGGGTCATTTTCAAGAACACAGTTGTGCCAGACAGTATAGGAATTCAAGCATCTATTGCTATGTACGATGCTCATTTGAAGAAGTTTGGCGGTAAGAGCTGAAATTTTTTCCCTTTCTTTCTTCTTTCCTTATGCATTTTTGTCATAAAAAAGTGCATGCAATTTTTTAATGTGTAATTACATGTAAAAAATCCAGAAAAATATCTCAAAGTCAAAGATGAGTCATCTTTGACTAAGATATTTTTGTATTTTAATATTTTTTAATTTTGAGAGTTTCTCCCTATATATAGTGGAGACCTCTTTTGTAAGGGATATCTTGGATAATTGAGAGCAAAAGCTCTGTCAAAATTGAAACACTTTTTGAGACTTTGTGCTCAACTTGTAAATCATATTTTGTTAAATGAATGAGAATCAAGTTTATTTCAGACTTTGTATTGAAGTTATCTGTGTTATTTAGAAAACAGTTCTTATGTCCTATTTCTTGATAATCTCTTTTTTGTTTGATTTAATAAGCAAAGTGAGTGTGTTGATATTATCTGAGGGCATTTCTAAAAGGTAGAAGAGAGACTTTGAGCTACTTTTATCTTTATGATCCTTTTATCTTTTGTAGTTTTAGACAAAGACTTTGTGCTTCATTTCACTCTACGGTTATGCTTGTTTCGAATCAGTGAAGGAGACAAAGGAAGACTTTGTGCTTGCATGGGTTTATTTTGTGACCTTTGTTACTTCAGGTGATTTTCTACTCTACGCTGGATACCATTCCTGAAAGAAGAGGGATGTTGTTGGTCCACGACCAGGATTTCTCTCTCTTATTCCTTGTACATCGCCTCTGAAAAAAGAGAGGTGGATGCTATTATACCACCCCAAGTGTTATTTTTTGCTTAATTATATATACATATAGCATATAAATATTCATAGGGAACCTTCCCTTGATGAGAAGAGAGATTTACCTCATCCAAATCTGGTAAACCCACATTTTTTATGGCATAAATCTCTCTGTGCTATGGTTGATATACCCATTTTGTCTTCAGTTAGTTGACGACAAAATATTCACCCAATAGTTTTTGGCGACTCTGCTGGAGACTACGAACGTGCATTTTGAAGCCTCAAGCTTTAACTTGAAGCAGTTTTGGTCCCTTTTTCATTTGAAATCTAGCAACTCCATGCTACACAAGAAGCAAGAGAGCCAAGGGTGTTTTTGACCCCGTGTTTGAGTTGGCACAATAGAGCAATTTTGATATGTTTCTTCCACCACCTTTCCTCCAACGGTCTAAGAGTCTTCCTCCTAACCTTATCAGGTCACCAATGCAAGGGAGAACTTCTTTTCCTGCTGTTAATAGGGCCCTGCCTATAAACACTCCACCAAGATTCATTATCCCACCATTTAATCCTCTTATCATAATGGCTCAAGGTCCGTGGGGCAATTCCTTTGGTCCTCTTAATTTGACCCCACCCTTGCATGAACTACCTCATAGTTTTAGAATTTTTTTTTCTAAGTTTTTTGGTGATGGGAAGGTTCATCCCGACGAGCATATTATCGCTTTCTCCATAGCATGCGGTGTAATCAGTGTGGAATTTGAGGATGTAGCAGTAAGACTTTTTATGAAAACCCTGCAAGGAGCTGCCATGGATTGGTTCTTTCACCTGTAGGCCGGGTCAGTGACTGATTGGGACACTCTCAAAGCCAAATTCGAAGCTAGGTTTAAACCTACAGAAGATGCACATGCTTTGTTAGCACAACTAACCCAGATGAAAAAAGAATTTCAGGAACCCACGAGAGATTTCATAGCTAAATTCAACAACTTAAGAACCGGATTCCAATTGTTGCTCAACCCACCTTGGAGAATCTCAAGTTCTTTTTTATTAACTCGTAGCTTCCCGAAGTAAGTTTCCTATTGAGGCAAGCTGGCCCTATGGATCTGGCTTTGGATCAAAATTTAGATACTGAGATTGAGGATGATCTTATCCTGACAAGTAAGATCAGAAAAAACCCTAGTAAAAATAGATTCTCCTCATCTACTGAAAGCTCTTCTATAGGCACTACAGATTTTATGGTGCAAAAATTGACAAATGAACTGATAGCTTTGAAGAGACAAATAGCCCAAGGTATATCTGTTCCCACCTATCGAGATATGCCTAGGAGAATGTTTTAGAATCAACAATATCAGAGTAATGCTATCCGAAACCAAGGGTAATCAAATTGCTTGCCTCCACCTCTAAGAAAATTGGCCATTAAAGTAGCACCTACCAATTCAGTGGTCGGTTACCTAGAGGCTGAACATAACTATTTGCTCCAACCTCAGTTGGACCAACAAGATGACGCTAATCTCTTCGATGAGCAGGAAGAAGAATTAGCTGGTGACTCTAATATTTGTTTCTTGGATTACCAAGACGAAGTTGGAAGTAAAGGAGAAGGGTTGGATGGATCATATGCTATTTTCACTAGATCCCAAAACTAATCAGCTCTACAAATTGGTAAAGGAAAGGCAGAAGAAGAACTCCAGCCAGCGATTTCCATCGCTAAATGAGGGACTCCATTACCTTATCAATTAAAAGATTAGGTAATTCACAAAAAAGTAAATACCTCCAACCATCCCATACCTTCCACTTCTGTTTCTCAGACCAGTTCCACGCCTACTAAAAAATTAGATGATGGACTCTCTTCTTTTGTTTCAAATTCTTTTCAATTATTTGATATAATTGATCATGCTAGAAAGACTAAAATCCAAATGACAGAGATTGAATATTTGAGAGCTAACCTAGAACAATTTGATAGGTTGAAAGAATATGTAAAAAATAAAATCGTCCCTGTAGGACATGATTCTTTAAAGTCCGTTCATGATCCCCCTAAAGATAAATCTTCCCAAAATAATCTTGTTGTGACTCCTCTTGTTGCTCTCGAGAAGATAGAACCTTTTTATGTTTCTCTACTAATAAATGGTTACAAACTGAGTAATTGCATTATAGACTCTGGAGCCTTGGATAATGTCATGCCTGTGAAGGTGGCGGATTCTCTTGGCCTAACTTTGACCAAAACTTTTGAGAGGTGTTTTTCTATTAAAAATAAGGAAATTCCACTCCTTGGTCAGATAAAATATGCCCAATTTGATTTAACATCTTTTCTAGAAAAGTAAATAAAAATGACGATTCTAGTGGCCGATGTTCCAGCCTCTTATGACATCTTACTTGGGTAGAATTTATTCAAAGATGTTGGAGGCAAGCTAAGTATGGACTTGTCAGAAACAAGGATCCCAATTTAAGGTGTTATGAAGAAGTTGCTTCCTGAAAAAGAGGTAAGGTATGTAGTCACCCGATCGTCAGCACCAGAAGTTCAAATTTTATTTGAGTCTTCAGGCATGGGCAATTACTTCCTATTCATAGACGAGGTCTATGAGGCATCTGATGAAACTCTTACAGATGATAACTTGAAATTGTGTTCAGCTAACATAGCAAGAGAATCGACAAAGCAAAATGAACACATGGAAGAACCTCTTCCCCCAAATGAAGAAGTTTTGAAAGAAAAAGTGGTGTCTAACGAGGTATGGACCTTAGAATTTGATGGCAGCTACTCTTCTACTAGTTTGGAAGCTGGGGTTGTGTTGGTATCTCCTTAAGGAGATATTGTTCCTTTATCCTTCAAATTACAGTTCAACAATACCAATAACACGACTGAGTACGAATCCCTATTGCTCAAATTACAGGCTGCTAGAGAAAATGGAATTATATTACTTCATGCTAAAGGGGACGTCAAGTTGGTAGTCTGCTAGATAAGAAACCTCTATCAGACCAAAAATGAAAGATTGCGTCACTATCACAATCTTGTCTGGGACCAAATCAAAAATTTTGACGCTTTCAACATCTCCACAGTTCCAAGGAAATTCAATGACCGGGCGGATGCATTAGATGTCTCTGCTACTCTCTTGGTTCCTCATCTAGATTTTAAAAGAGATAAGTACACTATTGAGCTAGTCTTTCAGCCAAGTGTACCTGATAATACCAACTATTGACAAGTATTTAACAATGATGATCAAATCATTGCCTTCTTGGAGCAAAAAGGATAACTTCAAACAATTGCATTTTAAAGGTAGTGAACTCTGGGAATGCAAAGCAACTTCTGAATCAAACACGAACATAGGTGAAGATTTCTTGTAGCTTAAGGGGAATAAGATCCCCAAAGGCCTGGTTTTTCTAGAGAAATTGTTTGATAACCATGACAGGTTTATTAAACAACAGAGAACAGATTCAAACTCCTCTAAAAATTTTGATCAGGTAAACCTGGGAACCAAGGGAGATCTTAAGATGGTAAACATTGGAAAATGCTGCAATCTCGAGGAGAGATTTAAGCTTGCTAGTCTACTTCGCCAATATATAGATATATTGGCTTATTCTTATGATGATCTGAAATCACTCAAGCCAAATGACATCTACCACGACATTCTTCTTAAGGCAAACTCTTTATCTTACAAGCAAAAGTTCAGGCAATATAATCCAAAAATTTCAAGTCCTATTTTATTTGAGATACAAAAAATGCTTGATGCTTGGATAATTTTCTCAATCCATCACTCCACATGGATTGCCAACATAGTGCCTGTCAGAAAGAAGAATGGTAAAATTTGAATCTGCATGGATTTCAGGAACTTGAATCAGTTATCTTTAAAAGATAACTACCCTCTCCCTATCATCGATTAAGTCTTACAAATGGTAACAGGTTCAAAAATGTTATCAATGCTGGACGGTTTCTCGGGGTACAATCAGGTCAAAGTTAGAAAAGCAGACCATCATAAGACGGCCTTCACCACACTTTGGGGCACATTCACCTATCGAAGGATGCCTTTCAGTCTGATAAATATAGGCACCACATTTCAAAGGGAGATGGACCTCGATTTCAAAGATGAGATGGGTAAGTTCATTGTAGTGTACCTGGATGATTTAACAGTATTTTTAAAGCATTATTCTGACCATGTCCACCATTTGCAAAGGATACTAGAATGCTGTCGTCAAAATGGTATTTCTTTAAATCTAAAGAAATCTGTCTTTGGGGTGACTGAAGGAAATTTTTTTGGACACGTTGTGTTCTGAGAAGGTATTAAAATTGACTCAAAAAGAGTCAAGTCCATCCAGGAACTTACTTTGCCTACCAACAAAATTGCAGTTCACTCATTCTTTAGAAAGGTGAATTTTTTTTGGAGGTTCATTCCTGATTTCACTGAGAAGACCCACCATATCATCAATCTGATGAAAGGCAATGCTACCTTCAGGTGGACTGCTGAGGGCAAATCAACATTCAAAGAAATAAAAGAAGCAATTACTCGTGCACCAGTCCTAGTTTGTCTAGACTACGCCAAATTTTTTAAAATATACAGTTATGCTTCCAAACATACACTCTCGACTATTTTAATTTAACTGAACCAAGAAGGTGTAGAATCTCTTATTTCTTTCATGAGTTATCCACTCAAGATTCATGAGCTAAAATATTCCAACATGGAAAAGCATGCATATGCAGTGGTTAAAGCAGTCAAGCATTTTAGGTTTTATATCCTGAACTCGCACACTGAAGTTCTTGTACCTGATACAATAGTAAAATCCATTTTGACTCAGCAGGAGTTCGGTATGAAGAGAGGTAATTAGATCACCAAGATTCAAGAGTTTGATCTGGACATCAAACATACCAAACTCGTGTGGAGAAAGGGTCTTTGCCAGTTGATCGCCAACAACATTCCGAATGAAGTGAAAAGTGAAGAAATAGAGATCGAAGGTGTGCCTACGGTCCTTTTTGTTACCACTACTAATGAGTGGTATTTCGATAGCACTCATTTTCTGACATATGGTGAGTGTCCCGCTCATCTTTCCTATAAGGATAAATGGAATGTTAAGTTAAAGGCTGCTAGTTATGTTCTATGGGATAATGGTTTGTACAAAAAGAACTTGGATGGGGCATTTCTTTATTGTGTTGATAAGGCGCAACAAGATAAACTCTTGAAGTCTTTCCACAATTTGGCTTGTGGAGGGCATTTTTCTACACCGGTGACAACACACAAGATTCTATGAGTAAAGTATTATTGGCCCATGCTATTCTAGGATGCCTACAGATGGGTGCGCAGGTGTGAATTATGTCAACAGTTCATTGGGAAGCTTAAACTGGCTGCATTGCCTCTCAAGTCAATAGTAATCAAGGAGCCTTTTCAGCAGTGGGGTATTGACTTCATTGGCATAGTCAACCCATCTTCGAGTGCTGATCATAATTATGTCTTCACGGTGACTGATTACTTTACCAAGTGGGTGGAAGCCATCCCAACCAAGCATGCTATGTTTGAAGTGGTGTGCAGTTTTCTCAAGGAAAATATTATCTCCCAGTTTGGGGTCCCTCTCAAAATTATAATAGATAATGTAGCCTATTTTTCATCGCATAAAATTACTCAATTCTATTTTTACTATGGGATTACCCTATCCCATACTTCAGATTATTTCCCTCAAGAAAATGGTCAAGCAGAATCGAGTAATAAGAACCTGGTCACTATTATCAAGAAGTTAGTAGATGACAATCAGAGAACATGGCATAAAGCATTGTATGATGCTTTATGGGTGGATAAAATAACACTCAAAAAGGCTATAAGTATGTCGCATTTCCAAATTTTATATGGCTTGAATGCGGAGATCCCCATCACCCTTGAACTACTAGTGCTCAGGTTAACCCAAGCAATCGAAGACTCAACCTTCGAAAGTTCGATCGACAAAAGAATTATGTGTCTGACTGAATTGAATGAACAACGAACCATGGTGGTGGATCGGATTACAACGCATCAACACCGGGTGAAGGAACTTTTTGATAAAAAAGCTAAAGTTTACGAATTCCAAGTCAGAGATCAAGTCTTGTTGTGGGACAAGAGGCGAGAACCAAAAGGGATGCACGGCAAATTCGACTCTTTATGGAGAGGCCCATTCACCATTCGACATCTCTGTGGTGAGGCTAGCTTCTTGATAGAATACCAAGATGGAACGACATTCGCACTATCTCATAGTGGGCAACATTTGAAGCTGTTCCATCTTTGAAGCTTAGAAGGGTCCATTTGTATATAGGTACAATTTTTATGTTTTGTCTATTTTTATTTCATTTTTAGCTTGACTCCATAGCCCAATGGCTTGGATGAAGGCACTTAGAGATTGGTTTCTACTCTCATTGATCGATTTGATTAATGAAAGTTCTCCAACAAGAGCCAACTGTTGTTTCCAAAATCAATTTAGCTAATTTTTGGGAACAACCCCTTACGAAACTTGTCCATTTCGTCCTTCGTCTCTCTAAGTTTATTTTTTGAGACAGGTTTTTTTTCTCATTTTTGCTTCAGTTCAACTGATACCATTCTAAATTCATAATATCTTTTCATCATATTTTCTCCAAAACATGGAAATCCTTACGGTCTCGATGTGTTTAGAGGACCAATTTCTACCTTTTTTGGTGTTAGTGTTTTCCATTTTCGTGCATGGGTGAAATTTTTTGCCTCCAGTGCATTTTTATTCCTCTTGCCTGCAAGAGCGACAAAATTTGCTGCCCTTGCATCTCACCCTACAAAAGCGGCAAAATTTGCCGCTCCTGCATGTCTTGTCTTTTCCCAGTGTAAGAGCAGTGATTTTTGCCGCCCATGCACTGCCTCATTTTTTGTGCATGGCATTTATTATCACACACACCAGGTTGTTAGGGTGGATTTTCACCCCATTTAATCTGATTTTAGCCTTGTTTTTCTTTATTCTTCCTCTTCTCCTTCTGCCCTTTGCATCTGGATGATTCGACGAACGTGGAAAAGTGCGTTTTGGCAAATTTAATCTCGTGGTGCACATATTTTTCCAGGTAAGTCTTGTCTTTAGCATTTATTTCTTTTCCTTCCCTCTTTTTAAGCTTTATTTTCAGTTATTGTTGTTGTTGCGGGTTTTTATTTTTGTTTTTGTTTTTCTCTCCCTCCCCTTTACCCACAATTTTCTTGTAGAAACTGGCACGGGCCACAAATTTTGCCGCCCATGCCTCTTTTCACCCTAACCTGTATCGACGACAAATTTTGCTGTCGGCACCGATCGATTTGATAGGGGCGTCAAATTTCACCGCCCCTACACCTTCCCTTCTATCTATAGGGGCAGTAAATTTTGCCGCCCATGCAGGTCGATAGTGCATGGGCAGTGAATTTCACCACCCCTACACTCTATCCATTCTTTGTGCAAGGGCGGTAAATTTTGCCACCCGTGCAGACTTTCCCTGTAGGGACGGTGAAATTTACCGCCCGTGCACTTTTTTTCTATTTAAATATGCATGGGCGGTGAATTTAGCCGCCCATACATATTTTATCATTTTTTATGCAAGGGCGGCGAATTTTGCCACCCATGTATTTTTTACCCAAAATTTTCTAACTCTAGAGGAATTTTCTCCTTTTTTGTCTATTTCTTTTCCTCCCCTTTTTTCTCCTAGTTTTTGACCCAGCCCTGTTAAGTGCCCTTCCTTGATCATGATCACTTAATGTGTAAATTCCCCAGTTTATCTAGTTTTTCCTAATTGCATGATCATGACTGCAGTACTTTCAAAAGATTCTTGCTCGTCAGGCCCTGCTCAACTGAGGCAAGTTTTGATGTCTAAAATTTCTCCAAAAAAGGCATAGACCATGAAGTACAAGTACCAGGGCATCTTTTTGATCACTTTAGTTACCTCTAATGTTGATGACATCAGAGACACAAAAATTGGTCATGTGGATATGGTCGAGTTTGTGACCCGAACTAAGACAATGAATCCAAGTTCTGAATTAAAGAGAATAATTGAAAATAACATTCATCTGGTTGTTGCTTTCCTAGTGACAACACATCATATGGAGTTCATCCTCTAGTGCACTCGATTCTACAACAAAGAGACAAGATCAGTCTCAGATCCCAATGGTAATGTAATAATTCAATTGGATCTTGAATTTATTGACAAAGTCTTCATGTGCCCTCCTGCTATTGAAGTGCTGAGGATTAACTTCATAGAAGCACAAAAAGAGTATGACAAGGACTCTGAAAAGGCAAAGAAAGTGATGAATAACAGGTGGTTGAAGACCCTCAAATCTAATTTATCTAGATGGCCACAAAACTTCTTAAGGAGCGATTTCATTGAAGAAGTTGGTGACTTGATCACCCTTCTCAGTAGAGTGTGAGGCCTCTCATCTTCCTCACAATTTCACGAGTGGATGTACCTGTTCATCAAGATCATCTTTCAGAGTAAGCAAGTCATCTTTTGGGGTGAGTAGATCAGTAATGACCTTCACGAGTAGCTAACCAAGGTACAAACTTCTTCTAAGTTCTATATGACTTTGTACCTTGTGTACATAGCTGCCTCGATGTGAATCTTTCCAGGTTTGACAACTAAAGGGGACATAAAGACCACTCCAGTCTACTCATATTACCCCAAATTGACACTTTAAGGATCAATCTACCATTTTAAAAGGGTAAATGATGCTTTCTTTGCCTCTTCGACTCTTAGCGTGAACAGAAGAGAGTATCTGATGAGGCTTGGATGATCATCAACGACTATGGTTGTATGTTCCTTCAATTCCCCACCTTCCGTTATCTTAGGGTTAGCTTTTTTCAAGGCTATCTGTATATGCTCCCCAAGTTTTCTTTTGATAAGTTGGTTTTAATGGAACTATGTAGACAAATGACTGTCATACATACTAGGCAGATGGAGCTAAAAAAGCCAAGTTTCAGGTTTCCAGTTGAAATTAGCAGGTACTCTATCTCGATAGTAGCCAAAGCCAAAGTCATGGAAATAGAGATGTAGCTGGTCACTATGAAACAATTCAAGAGAAGGGACAAATTTGATTATAGGGGTGTCAAGGACATGATCAGATGAAATACTCAATTTCATGAGCCTATGATCAAAGACATCTAGGTAGACCTGAGGACAACTGAAGAAATCAAGAGGAGGGACTATAACAGGCTGACCCTAGAACAAATTGAGTATTTGGGGCTTGTAGAGATTCCCCCCAATCTAGTTGATAATAGGAGCATTATCAACAGTACGTATCTGGCCAAAAAGATTGCTGACTCCCCTCTTCCTCTAATTTAGTGGTCTCAAAAAGAGCTAACTTCTTTGAGGAAGAGATTTGAGCCAATATTGGCTAACACCAATGATTGGTTAGTAGCCAAAGGGATCATACTGAAAGAGTTTATTACAAGATCAGAGGCTGAGTTCTAAGCAAAAATGAGGAAGAAGGCAAAAAATAGGACCAAAAACAAATGTGATGTTCCTTCCCCATCTAGGCCTCACAAGCCTAAAATCATCTTTGTTTTTAAAAAATTAAAGGTTATTGAAGAGCCAGAATCAATGGCTAAGGGAGTTACAGAACAAAGCTCCCAAGAACAGGCAGCCCAACAAATGAAGACAGATGACAGGGTTTTAGAACAACAAAGGGCTGAACCTCTACCTTCTTAGGAAGGGGCACAACCGCTTAAAAACATCTCTCCTTCTCCACCTCAGTCTCCTGTGGCATCTCTCTCACCTTTATCTCTTATCAGTGTTCCTTCTTCTAGAGCTGCCTCCCCTTCCAGAGTTATATTTGGTGATCCTCAAGGCACTTTTAGAGATACTCTTCACTCCTCTGGATCTATTCCTAGTTTGGCATCTCCCTCCTTCAATTTGAGAGAAAGTTTTACCCTTGATCAATCAACAGCCGGTATGGTTTCACCTGTTACTCTTACTATAACCACTATTACTACTAGCAGTGCAGATGTTACCATGGTAATACTAGCTACGAGAGCTATTGCCATAGTAAGTACCTTTCTCCCACCTTGGATGTCAGCGTTCATGCCTAAAAGAAAGAAGCTAGCCATCTCTGTAGATGATTTCAATTTTGGCAAGATAGTGCTGGTGAAAGCTAAGGCTCCGAAGAGGCCAAGGATCCTCTCAAAATTGGTTGAGAAAAAGGGGCATAAATATTCTGAAATAGCTAAGCCTCCACAGGACGCAACCCTTGAGGGTTTTGACATGAGCAACTATTCCATCTCTCATGTTGAACTTGTCAAAGTTACTCACGAAAGTGCGAAAAGCAATCTATAGTCTGCAATGGAGATCATGGTCCATAAATTTGACAAAGAAAAGGAGATGAAAAACTACTATAAGGGCAAGATGGAGCAGTTGACGATAATAATAAGGAAATTCACTCTTTCCTTTGAAGCGATGACTCCAGAGGCCTTCTCTATAGACGACCCTATCATTCAAAAGCATAGAAAACCTACTTGAAAGGGAAAGTGCTAGAGGATTACGTTGAAAAGATGCATACTCAGGGAATTTCCTTACTTACAGAGGTTGCAGAAAAGATAGACAAGATGAAGAAGGTGAGGGCAGATTTAGATGACCTTGTCTCTCTTATCTCTTAGGACATTGACAGTACAAAAAAATATCTTAGCAAGTGGAGGGAGATGAAGGATCTGAAGAAAAGCACCTTGATATCTATCAGTGTCATCTCTAGCAAAGATTCCTATGTTGAGATTAAGGAGTCACTGATATACATGATACAAGTACTCAAAGAGTTGATTGAAGATCTCAAATCTTCTAAGGATGCTAGTGAGAAGAGCGACACAAGCCTGCTGAATAGACTGAAAGAACTACCTTGTGACCTCAATTTTAGGGATAACCAATTTATCTCAATCGAAGAAATGATTCAAGGTTTCAAGGGTATGATTCAAAGAGATTTTGAAGAGAAAACCTTCTCAATGACTTTTGTGGATAACATTTTAGATACTCAGTTAACTCTGGATAATCTAAGATCCAGGTTAACTAGTCATGCTAAGGCAATCATATCATTGAAGGACACTTTAATTAGATCCAGGGTCATCTTCAAGAACACATTTGTGCTAGATAGTATAAGAATTTAGGCATCCATTGCTATGTATGATGCTCATCTGAAGAAGTCTGGTGGCAAGAGCTGAAACTTTTTCCCCTTCTTTCTTCTTTCCTTATGCACTTTTGTCATGAAAAAAGTGCATGCAATTTTGTAATGTGTAATTACATGTAAAAAATCTAGAAAAATATCTCAAAGTCAAAGATGAGTCATCTTTGACTAAGATATTTTTGTATTTTAATATTTTCTAATTTTGAGAGTTTCTCCCTATATATAGTGGAGACCTCTTTTGTAAGGGATATCTTGGATAATTGAGAGCAAAAACTCTGTCGAAATTGAAACACTTTTTGAGACTTTGTGCTCAACTTGTAAATCATATTTTGTTAAATGAATGAGAAGCATGTTTATTTCAGACTTTGTGTTGAAGTTATCTGTGTTATTTAGGAAACAGTTCTTATGTCCTATTTCTTGATAATCTCTTATTTGTTTGATTTAATAAGCAAAGTGAGTGTGTTGATATTATCTGAGGGCATTTATAAAAGGTAGAAGAGAGACTTTGAGCTACTTTTATCTTTGTGATCCTTTTATATTTTGTAGTTTTAGATGAAGACTTTGTGCTTTGTTTCACTCTACGGTTATGCTTGTTTCGAATCAGTGAAGGAGACAACAGAAGACTTTGTGCTTGCATGGGTTTTTTTTGTGACCTTTGTTACTTCAGGTGATTTTTTTCTTTACGTTGGATACCATTCTTGAAAGAAGAGGGATGTTGTTGGCCCACGACCAAGATTTCTCTCTCTTGTTCCTTGTACATCGCCTCTGAAAAAAGAGAGGTGGATGTTGTTATACCACCCCAAGTGTTATTTTTGCATAATTATATATACATATAGCATTTAAATATTCATAGGGAACCTCCCCTTGATGAGAGGAGAGATTTACCTCATCCAGATCTGGTAAACCCACACTTTTTATGGCGTAAATCTCCCTGTGCTGTGGTTAATATACCCATTTTGTCCTCAGTTAGTTGACAACAAAATATTCACCCAACAATTTTTACATTAAATTAAAGGACATTGCATAAACAATATGAATTATTTACCCATTTATATAATGATGTACATAGATATGCTTCCTTTATAATTATGCATTCAAAGGAACACATATCTTGCTACAAACACAAAAGCTTTATCCCTCACACAAAGTATGGAGATAACTTACCTAAAGAGCATTATGAACAAAAATGTGGTATCCATAATCTTTATATGACTAGTTTTCAAATTTTACTCAACATGGGGCCAGTCTAAGGTCCACATACTATGCAAGAATATCAAAATGAACAACACAAAAAGCATCCACGCCAATAAGATTTAACAATTACCTTATACATGGGTGGTGAGTATTTTTGACATAACCATATTGATCCTACATAATAAAAAAATAATTGCAATGTTAGACACTTACAACAAATGGTTTTCAATCTAACAAACTTACAAAATAAATGAGCTTGGAAAGAATCTTTGGGCAACATAACACTACCAATTACTTGTGACCAATTGCTGATGGTCCTCAATTAATTCAAACATGGGTTTGGGTTATGTCTACCACATCTCCATATGCACTTACACTAGGAACTCTTTGAGTAGACCAAATGGAAATAAAAAATGATTGAAATCAACAAGGTATTTCCTTTCCTCATGAAGGTAAATTAATACATATTTCAAATGATAGCATTACTTCTTCTAATACACATGCAAAAGGTGAGGATGAACATGTTATGTACCTTTTAAACCTATCTAATCATGATGCAAGCAATGTAAAAGATCCAAATTAAGGTTGTAAGGTTCATAGTGGGGAGATACTTATGACCATCCATTGGATGGCATCATATGATGATCTTTCCTCTTCAAATATTTGAAAATTACCAAAAAGATCAAAAGATTAAAAAAAATCTAAAAACATTTTCAGAACTTACATGTTCTCTCCTTGGAATCCATGCGTTAGTTCCATGTTGATAGATGACATACTAAGTTACTCCTACATACACATGTGTCACAATCCTACTTGAGTGTGATACATGGATACATAAATACATGATACATTCCTATTTCAGATGTTGGGCCTTCCCTCTACTCATGTCATATGGACATTAGGAGCATGTATTTATTTAATCTTGATACACATAGGTTATATGGTTTGATGATCACTCTACATTATCATGTTTGAGCTTACATATGTACTTATAGATGCCTATTATCCATGATTACATTTTACACAGGGTACCTGATATGTTATACACTTGATATAATGTTCCTAACACATTAGATCCATGGGCTTTTATGACATGTTTATTCAAGTTACTTATGCTTTACTTTAGACACTTCCTTGAGTGTCTTTCCTTGCTATTGTATTCCTTGTTCGAGCATTTGAATATGCTACTTTAATTGCAGTCCTCATGCCTATGTATGTTTTCATTGACATTTGCATCAATCATTGTTTGTTGTATGGACATTTGAATATATCATATTTTCCTTTTGTGGATATTTGAATAAGTCATGTCCCTTCGATTATGTGACATTTGAACATGCCACTTGTTTGTGGTCTCTTTGGACCATTTATTTTTGACTTACTTTTGAGTGCTCTTGTGTGTGTGCTTGGTTTGCTTGTTGAGATTGTACTATTACTATTTAGACATTGCCATGATATTTATCATGCATATTGGGCCTACATGTGATCATATTGGTTCTATGCACTTTAATGATACATTTACCTAGACATGTTCCCTTCTATATGCTACATGGTTATATTCACAAATTATATAGTTGTCTTATCTTTTTAAGGTGAGGTCCAGTTCCCATCTTCCCTCACCTCAAAGGGAGGGGATATTAGTAGGGGCATGTCAAGAGGCATGTTCTCCACACTTGGAATAATTTTTAGATTCAATGGGGGCATGATTTGAAAGCATGTTCTCCACATTCATTTAGTATATGGTACTTATATCACTTCTCAGATTTTGTGGGGGCATATCGTATGGATATGGTTTCCACACATTAGCAAAAACTACTTGTAATGTAAGATAATTACAACAAATGGGCTTCTATCTAACCAAACTTATGAAAAAAAAGAGCTTGGAAAGACTCCTTGGACAACATAACCATACCAATTGCTTGTGGTCCTAAAGTAATTCAAACACATGTTTGGGTTATGCCTACCACATCTACATAGGCACTTACATTAGGAACTCTTTGGCTATACCAAATGGAAGCAAAAATTGATCCAAATCAGCAAGGTATTTATTTTCCTCATGAAGACAAATTATTACATAATTCAAATGATAACATTACTTCTTCTACTACACATGCAAAACATGAGGAGGAACATGTTATGTACCTATTTAACCTATCCAATCATGATGCAAACAATGTAAAATATCCAACTTAGGTTGAAAGGATCATAGTGAAGAATTTATATGACCCTCCATTTGATGCCATCATAGGTTGATCTTTCCTCTTAAAATATTTCAAAAATACCAAAAAATCAAAGCATTTAAAAAAATCTAAATTTTTTTTTGGCACTTACATGTTTTATTGACTCCTTGGCATCCATGTGTTAGTTTCATGTTGATGGATGACATAATTAGTTACTTCTACATGCACATATGTGTCACACTGCTACTTGAATGTGATACATGCACACACAAATACAATATACATTCTTATTTTAGATGTTACACTTTCCCTCTACTCATGCCATATAGACATTAGGGACATTCACTTATTTGATCTTGATATACACAAGTTATATGGTTCGATGATCACTCTACATTATCATGTTTGAGCTTACACATGCCTATTATCCATGATTACATCTTACACATGATACTGATATGCTATACATTTGACATACTTTTCCTAACACATTAGATCCATAGACTACTATGACATGTTTATGCCAGTTTATTATGCTTTTCTTTATACACTTCCTTGAGTGTCTTGCCTTGGTATTGTATTCCTTATTCAAGCATTTGAATATACTCCTTTTCTTTCGACCCCCATGCCTATGTATGATTTCATTAATATTTTTATATGTCATTATTCATTGTATGGACATTTGAATATGTCATTATTAACTTTTGTGGACATTTGAATAAGTCATGTCCCTTAGATTGTGCGGCATTTAAACATGCCCCTTGTTTGTGGTCTTCGTAGATCATTAAATTTTGACTTAGTTTTGAGTGATCTTATGTGTGTGCTTGATTTTCTTGTTGAGATTATTCTATTACTATCTAGACATTTCCATGATATTTATCATGCATCTTAGGCCTACATGTGATCACATTGATTTTATGCACTTCAATGATACATTTGCCTAGAAATGTTCCCTTCTATATGCTACATGGTTACATTCATAGATTATACAATTGTCTTATCTTTTTGAGGTGAGGTAACTACCAATTCCTATATTTCCTTCACCTCAAAGGGGGTGAATATTAGTGGGGTAATGTCATAAAGGCATATTATCCACACTTTGCATAATTTTTAGATTTAGTGAGGTCATGCATTGAAAGCACATTCTCCACATTCATTTAGTATATGGTACTTATATCAGTTCTTAGATTCCATAGGGGCATGTCATATGGGCATGGATTCCATACATTCATAGTTATAGATTTAGTGGGGGCATATTCTCCACATTCATTCAATATATGGAACTTATATCCATTCTCAGATTTAGAGGGGGCATGATTTGGAAACCTGTTTTCCACTTCTATTCAATATTCAACATCACTAGATTATAGTGGGGGAACATTTTGGAAACAGGTCCTCCACATTGATAATTATATAAATTTTCATATTTCTCCATATAAAGTGGGGGCATGCTTTGGAAGCATGTCCTCCACACTTACACAGTTATCTGAATTAGCCAATGCACATAATTGTATGATTCAAATTCACAGTTATGGAAAAATTCTATACATTGGTACTATTGTTATACATAGTTTCAATATGAGACATATCTAAGGTGCATATTATATGTAATACATGCTTAATATTGAAAATTTTGAATTAGTTTTGGATTTCAAAACTCTTTTATGGACTGTTACAATATCACATGCTTTTTTGTACTGATACCTCGCAAACTATTATGGACTTTTATTGCACCGATCTACTACAATAATTAGTTCACCTTTTTGGTATGGTTAAAGTGATCAAATCACTCAATCTTTCCAAGTTTTTAGGTTGAGCTTAATCATCCAACCTCACCAGGTTATAAGTATCATTAGTTTGCATAATTGAGCTAATCTTAACTGCTAGATGGCAACTCACTTTTACTCTAAAGTTGGGGGTATGTGCCTTCTAATCACTCTCTCTCTATATATCTCCTTGGATATATGCAATTTAAATTTTTATCTATATTTGTCTTAATCTTAGTTTTAGAGCCTTATAATGATACATTTTTTTGAAAAAACTTGTCAATTGGCAAGGCAATTACATCGACACAGGGGTACTCCTAAACCTTCCTATTTCAATTTCAATTTATTTCAAGTAATTTCAACCCATATTATATGCATCGATTTTATATTATAACATGATCTTGGTTTAGGTCAATCACCAATTAAGAACTCAAGTTGGGCACACACAAAGACAACGTGTGCATACACACCCAGGTACACATTCATTTCCTTTAAACAAGCAATTTCATTAGTAGATTAAAGTGGGGGGATTTAGATGATATTTTATGATTATATATAACCTTAGTATTTTACACTTGTTAAACTTAGACCTTGTCTATTCCTCACATTTTTGCACATTATTCTTTACACATGTCTCATGTCTGCTCTATCTTTGTGCCCCTTGGCCTATATATTTTAGTCCAACCAATTTTACTTTGATAAACAAGTATTCTATCTTAAATAAAATTCTTAAAATGTACTTATCTTCCATATCTACAAGTTTTGAGCCTGTACCAACTTTCCTGCTCCTTGGGTAGTAATGTTTGGGATATACATTATTATCGACATTAGTGTCTTGACCCGACGTAAGTGTCCAGTGTCCTAAAGTCATACAATTTGCAAATAAAATATATCTTAATGGTTTACCTAATTGATTTAATGAGAATTATTACTCAAAAATATTGATATAAATATAAGATCAACCCTCATTCATTCCTCACCTAGAAAAAGACCAAACAGACCAAGGTAACTTATCAAAAACACTCTATCAAACATTTAATTGAACAAAGCTTCCCTATTTATTTCTATTTCCATATCAATCATAGGGATTTCACATATATAGGTTTGAAGTACTAAAAGAGCAACCTAAGAGCCTAATTTTCTAAGATACAAGTTAGGTCACTATTGTACTTACTTTACACATATTGCATGATTCACATGCAAGCCAACACATAGGGCATAACTACATCATTATGAGTCCAACTTTAGAGTATTAACTATGTAGGTAGTGCCCACTAACAATGAGCTCTTGAGACAACTTAACACCATGTGCCCACTAACCCATTTCCCCCTAAGGTCACTATGAAGATGGAAAACTAAGGTTTTGCCATTTCCCAAGGAGTGACTATCCATAACCCAGATTTGAATGCACCAAAATGAAGGTGAAGTAGAACCCATAATAATCCAAGTGGTTGCATTATATTTTAGTATATATTTCATACATGACACTAGCATTGAATCCAGATAATAGTGTTGATGTAACCATCTAGAGAACCAAAAGCATTAAAACTAGAATCTAAAAAAATGTTCCAGAATCTCCTTCCTACCTAATTTCTGCCTCTTTCAGATCTAAAACTATATTAGCATAAGAATAAGCTAAGTAATTCACTTATTTATCATTTATATATCTAAAATAATTGTAATTTATATATTTAAACTATCTTAGCATGATAAATTTAATGTATGCTTATATCTAAATTTACCATTTATTTATATATACCCATTTAACACATAGATAACCCCAATCTAGATATTTTTAGGATTAAATAAATAGATAAAGATCATATCACAAAAGGTTCATATGCTCTAATGGTTTTAATACATGTGTTTTGTGTGCCCTTCATTACTATAGTTTTGCTTTGCTCCCTATGTTTAACAATTCACATTGAATTGGGTTGAGTTTTTTTTTTTTTTTTTTTGATTTAAGAGTGCCTATATATTAAACAAACAAGATATGGTATAATGTTAATCATACAAAAAAGTGGGTGGAAAAGTCACACCCCAAAAGCATAATCATATCAAGGTTAAAGACACCTCGGGACAAGTCAAAAAAGTGGTCAAAAAATGACCACACCCACAAAAAAAAAATAACATCAATAGTTTGACAATAAAGAAAATAGAGCAAGGTATATATAAAAATTAAGCAGTCACAACAAAAATGGAGGTTAGGGGAGGTGATGGAGATGGCGGGTCTTGAGGCTTATAACCCCATCCTCCTAAAGTAGGAGGATCCTCATCCATAAGTAAGGGCTCCCAACTAGTGTTTTGTTGAGACTCTAATGTCTCATCTTGATTCACCATCTTGAGACGAGGGAGGAGATCCCTAGCCCCTATCATCACCTCCAAATCTAGATGAGTCAATTATACCACCATGATGTGGAGAAGATGAATGAGGTGGTGACCGATGAGGAGAATGGCTCTTTGTCTATTTCTAGACTATTATTGATGTGGCTCACACCCTCATCCTTAGGGAGGAAAAGGATGCCATGGGGGCGCAGGAGGTTCATGACTGACCATGCATATGACATTTCCCTAATGATTGAGTAAATGTTTGAGGTGGTTGAGTTCCAAATAGATCTTGTCTATTTGGATTTAAATTTGAAGAGTAACATTAGATAGAATAATGATTTTGTTAGTAGTAGAAAAAATGGATTCCAACTCTTCATGATTAAAGCAAGCATAATTTATAACTTTCCAGATTTAAAATAATATATCAGCTCAAAATATTTGCCAAAATCACTTATATTTTTTAGGAAACAACGTTGAGTCCCCCAAGAGAGCCATCTTCCACTTGAATAATTTAGGTTGAAAGGGCTAGAAAAGGGAATGTATCTAGTGCCATGCAGATTGTGTGTGAGAGAAAAACCAAAAAAGGTGATTTATAGTCTTTGGTTGCTACCTAGCTAGACAAATGGGGTTAGGCATGCCCAAATGTTTGAGTTGATCTCCCATAGGTAGGCCTTGATAAAGAAGACACCATAAGAAGTGAGCTTTTTTTGGCCGAATAGTAGTAGACCACACAGTGCTAAAGCATCGAGCCCAAACCCCATGTCTAGAATGGATATTCCATCTAAGGTTTAGCATATCATCTAGAATATACTGAGGGGATAGTAAATAATACCCTATCTAAGGATAATATTAGGTGAAGGGGATGCTCATAGGTTGGTGCCAATCCTTCCACCAAGGAACAAGGGAACTGACTCCTATTTTATATAAATACTTGTCATGTGTGGATCCTTAAATTTATACAATGGCCTCTGCATCTAAATTATTTAAATGAAATTCATTCTAAATTTATTTCCAAGTGAGCTAGGCCCTGTTTTCCTTGCAAAAAATATCACTGAAGAGCCTTAACCCTTTAACCCAAGGGACTAAGGCATAAGGAACATTGTGAAAATTTAAGCAAGGTGACCACTAGAGGGACTAAGAGTTAATGAATAGTCCATTCTTGAAATCTTCACCTACCTAGTTAAGGTGAGGGTTAATCTTTTCCCAATATTTCCATAGACTTTTAATCACAAAGGTACCCTTTATTTTAATACGCACTGGGGTTATGAGTAGAGAGTGAATTCCCAAGCCTTACCATGCCTTTCTACCACATGGGAGTCCATGAGAGATGCAATGTCATAGAAGAATATTACATGCTTCATCCCCAATAAGACCTATAATAATGTATTTGTCATTAAGAGTAAGGCTTTGAATTTTAATATCTATGATACCCAATCACCCAGCTTCCTTGGGTCGATAACATATGTTCCAAGCATATTTGTGGAAGCCCTTATGACCCTTAGATTTAGCCCATAATAAATCTCTTAGATTTTTTTTTAATTTGATGTAAGTGATATTAGAAGGGGGGCAACAAGAGGAATAATAAGCATGAGTAGCTATCAAGACTTTAGAGCAAATTAAAAATTTTCCAGCAAGAGAAAGAGGCTTGGTGATCCAAAAGGAGTTTTTTTTTCAACTCTCTACACCACATAGGACCACAATTCAGAGGGAGAGGCCCGAAAGGCAAAAGGAATGCCAAGAAACTTAAAATACACCCTTGGTAGAATCCACTGTCATTAAAATCCCTCTGGCTAAGGAGGTTTGGGGCCTAGAGATTGATGGTAACATTGAGTCTTCCTCCATTGGATAGATGATCTTGAAGCCAAATAAAAAATATGAAAACTTTTCATGGCATTCTTGATGGATCATTCTTCCTCCTAAAGATTGAGATAAGAATCATCCATGAAGTAGCCATTTAAAGTTGTCTATTAGACCGAGGGAGGGAGATACCTTTCAACAAGCCCCTATCAGCATAATTATCTAGGAGGTAGCTAAATCCTTCTCTTGCATACACATGTAAATAAGGGGATAAAGAAAATCCTTGTCAAATAGAATGTTTAAGTTCAAACTAAGAGTATTAGGTGTCGTTGATAGTGATACAGGCCCCAACATCCTAAAAAAGCATGTTAACAATCTGAACAAATTTAGGTCCAAAACCAAGTGCTTGTAACATAAATAGAATGAATGGCCACTCAATAAAGTCATAAGCTTTCCCAAAATCAATCTTGATAAACAAAGTATTTCGATTAGAAAGTTGATCCCATTCCATACATTCCCAAATATTAATGAGGTTGTCTAGAATGAACCTATTCTAGATGAAGCCAATTCGCTCTCTCCTAACAATTAAAGGGAGAATGTGTTTCAAGATCACCAGCCTTGGGAAAAAACTTTATGTTACCCTGGTTTATAAGGGATCCCAAAGAGTTGGTTAGGATAACTTCATAATAAACTTAGTGAAGATTAAGACCAACAATATCTCAAAGGATTTGGTATAACTCGCACAGGAAACCATCAATTCCTAGGGATTTGTCAATTTCCATCTGCTTAATAGCCTAATGGAGGTCACTGGGAGATAAGGGCATATCACCAGAAACTCTTTGAGAATTGGAAACTTTATAGGGTACAACATTGAGGCATTGAAGGAGATCCACCTCCTATTATTTAGAAGAAGCTGGTGCTAAGAAAACACCATGGTAATGATGTAAAAAAGCTTGTAGAATGTTAGGAAGTTTGGTAAGCTGAATGTTTCCTTCCTTGATAGCTTTGATTCTATCAACAACTCTCCTAAAGTGGAGGATGGAAAAAAAGTCCTTAGAAACTTTGTTTCCAATTTTAAGCCAATGCATATGAGCTCCTCTAGCCTTGTGAGCCTCCTCAAATTGTAGTTTATGTCTCTAGTGTGCCACTTGAGTTTGGAGGTGAACATTGAAAAGCAACTGCTCCAACTCCTATGAATCCCACATATATTCATGATATATAGAATTTTGTAGACACTATTTGAAAGAGGCCATGTGCTTGCCATAGATCCAAATAAATGTGTAAGAGAAAAAGCATCTGACCACCACTGAATCTAGCTAATATCTCCCTCTGGTTGAGGGACCAAGTTCCAAATTCTGACAATATGCCCCACTATTTTTTCATGCTTGAGGTGAAAAATATTGAGATAGAATTGCATGGAGGTAAGCTTAACTTGAGGTGTGGTCCACTCAACATTAAAGCAAATAGGGTGATGATATGATAAAAAAGTATCAAGGATGATCAAAACTAGCCTATCCTAGATTGGGATAAAATAGAAAATATCTTGCTTAGTCAACAGAGTTCAGTTGAGGTGCTGAAGCACCCTATCTTCTCCCTATCAAAAGTTAGACCAAGTGAACCAGGGGGAGTATAAATTTTTTCTTTGGTGATGGTTGACATAAAAAACCCCAAGTTTGTTGTGCATATAAAACTAGGGTTCATGCTCGCTAGTGCACCGCTATATTAGAAGGTGTCCTTTATCCTTTTGGTTTAAATACCATCAATTGTTGTGATGTGATATTTGTATGTTGTTGAACATATTCATTACTTTGGCTTATGGTTTTCTTCGATGTGATGCATTGCCATTCTTCTTATAAAAAATTATTTTAATATACACAACATGAGTTTGACATTATGATCTACTTTGAAAAAATGCAATCTTTGAATTGCTTCATCATTAACCTCTTTATGAGTGACCATTTGTTACATGTCCACTGTACCCCTTTTATCATCATTTCATTCCTAAAATTAATTGCTTGATCCTATGTTGACCTCATGTTGGATTCTCTTTGTAGTGCCCCTTCATTTATTTATTGCTTTCCTTTGATACTCTATGACATTGAATTTTAAAACTATGTTTCGATAGCCTTCGATATAGACATTGCACCATACACATTTACACTACAAACCTACAAAAAGATAAGAAAATAATAATTGAAACAAAAACCTAACTACATGGTGTTACTCAACATGCATTCAATCTTCAATATGAGATTAATAGAGATCATTGGTAGTAAGGCTTAAGGTCGTAGTCATTTACACACCATATAAGAATAGTTCCTTGAATTTACCTTAGTACTATTATTCTTTGATGA
The DNA here is from genome assembly GCA_037957365.1 of Torreya grandis. NCBI lineage: Eukaryota > Viridiplantae > Streptophyta > Pinopsida > Cupressales > Taxaceae > Torreya > Torreya grandis. The sequence continues at coordinate 2,392,433 of JARHVA010002334.1, forward strand.
GATACTTCATAAATGACATATGGTCCTTTCCACCAAATGTATAGTTTACCTAGATGTGCTCAAAATTTATTATCATACAATAATATTGTTTGCTTTGAAGAAAACTCTTTAGATTGTAGATTATGAACATGCCATGCTTTTTGACTCTACTTATTTATTTCATGTGTCCAAATCACTCTCTACCAAGTGTAGACAACTAAATTTCATCATTTAGTGTCAAAATTCACTTTGATATACCAAATCTTCTTCTTCCCCAAATTCAAACTAACATAATTTCCCTCCAAAATTTAAATCATTGAATAATTCTTAATTAATCAATTATGCACACCTTTTATCCAAATTTAATTAATAAATATATATTTTATACCTCCCTCAGATGTCCTCCATGATTATTTCAACCATGTTTTGACTCATCCAACCACCTTACTCAACTTCCTCAACCCCCTGGTGAGTCACCTTCAAACTTTTCAACTGATTTGACCCTTTCTCGATAACTCACTCAACCAACTCCCCTTTTTTCTCAACCTATGGAATTGGTCATCATCTTCATGGATGGGGAATAATCCTCCATCGTTGATTATTTGAATAGTTGGAAATATTCAAATAATCCTCCACCATTTGATCAACCTCCCTGAAACCTATAAATAAACATGCAGGCCATCACTTTCAACCATCTTCACTTATGCTAACTAAGTGATATCAAATTCACAAGTGAATCCTGAGCATATCTAACCTATCAAGAGTCATTTACACACCAAAACACAACCCAATTCCTTTTGCATTGGAGAATATTGAGAAACCACATCCACTACATTTGAAGAGCAAATCACGTTTGATCATAATGGAGGCTAATTTCACTTTAGTTTTTCAAGTGTGTGTTTTATTTAGTTTGTTTCATTTATTTCTCTATCATTGAAGTTTAGGTTTTTAGATTAGATTTCATTCTATAAGTGATTTCTTAGCTTAGTTGCATTTCTAGATTTCCTTTACACATTTTGGCACACCTAGTGGGACTTTCCCTCATCTTGGTATATCTTGAGCATCATATGTGAATTTATGAGTATTTTTTAATTGATTTTTATAGTTTTTATTGTGCATGTACATTTAATCTTAGCCTTGGAAGTTTTTATTTATAGCTACATGTCTTTTTTTGACATGTGCAGGCTTGTTTTTCATACTCTCTACATAAAAGTGAAATCAAATTAATCATTAGAGAAATCATTAGATCAAATAGATAAATTATTTTTGGGATTTTTTCATTCATCTCTTTTAGTTTCTTATCTCTTTGACAATTTATGAGTTTGTTTCTATTTTATACCTATCTTCTGTTCAATTTCTCTTGCATTTTGCTTTTTATTTTTTCTATTTTTACTATGTTTTACACAACAACAAAATCGTAACATGTAAGAGTGAAATTGTAACATGCATAAGTGAAATCATAACATCTAGTGGCAAAATCATAAAATGCAACATTGAAATCATAACATCTAGTGGTGAAATCATAGCATGCAACAACAAAATAGTAGCATGTAGTGGTGAAATTGTAACATATAGTGGTGAAATTATAACATGCAGTGGAAAAATAATTTTACACTTTGAGTGGTCATCTTCTAAAGGCCATAAATTTTGACTTGGGACTCCCTTTGAGCTCTCATTTGTGCTAAAACAAAGGTATTGAAACAAAGAATGCAACCATGTAGAAATATTTAACTTTTACACACTTTAATGAATTCACTACAATAGATTTATAGCAGTGAAAATATTTTCACCTTTATTACAGTAGAAAATCATCCTAAACATTAGTGAGATCATTGTTATCATCAGTAAAATCTTTGGTAATAGCAAAATTATTGTATTTTCTTCCTATTTTTTTTAATTTATGTTTTTGATAGCTAATAATTTCATAGTTTGCTTTGATTGTGTAACTGTGAAATCACTCCAGAGACTTATTTTTCTATGTTTTTGTTGGTTTTTACTAATTTTTTATAGGTTGCCTTGATTTTAAGCCAAACACAAAACTTATAACAGTTTGTTTGCTGGCCGCAAGACAAAGAAAAGCCTATAAAGAGATAAACAAACCAATTTTCATTTTATTTCCAATGTTTTTTACTTTAGTTTTAAGATTTTTATATGTATTTTTCAATCTTAGTATATATTTTTCACTTTTACATCATGTCCTTTAATTTAAAAGGCTTGTTTATTTTATTTGTCAAGACTATTATGTGTATTACAAATAGTGTAATTATGGTTTTCTCATATCACAATGTGCTTAGTTTTACACAAATAAATATTTTTAGTTTTTATGCATATAACATAAATACTCATCATGATTATTTCATATCATTGGTGATTATTATTTTATGCTAAATTAAAAATTAGGTTGCTCAAATCTTACTCAATTATTCATGTTAGAATTCCAATGCAAGACAAAAATAAACAAAAGGTAACTAATTGACTACCCATCCATCCATACATTTTTCCATTACATTTTATAACATAATAAAAGCTAAAAAGGGATTAATATTTGCTATTATAAACCAAAAACTAGGAAAAGAAATTACCATACACTATCCATATAAGTCATATACCATACATGAAAAAATAATAAGCAATCCATAAATATCCATCACATATCCATAACACAAGTCCATTTCCAAAAATGAATCATGTACACACACACACACACACACACACACACACACACACACACACACACACACACACACACACACACACACAGAGAGAGAGAGAGAGATGTGTGTGTGTGTGTGTGTGTGTGTGTGTGTGTGTGTGTGTGTGTGTGTGTGTGTGTGTGTGTGTGTGTGTGTGTGTGTGTATGTATATCTATGTATGTATGTATATGTAACTTGAATGTGTCTATACAATGATACATCTCAAAAATATATATAATCAATACATCATATCAACCATCTCATGTCTCTCTCTTGCTCTAAGATGGGGCATCTATAGTAGGATTAAGATCATGAAATCATGGTTTGCTCCTCGGAGGACCCATAACATGCTCTGAGGCCTACCCTATATATCTTCTGATTCCACTAGCTGTATAGATGTCCATGACATAGACTGTTTGGTAGAGTACTCTTTAAAATAAGGTGCCTACTATGAATGTGGGACTACTCTCTCATATAGAATCCTATAGTATGTCACCTTATCCATGGCTCTCATGACCTTATCTAAGGACACCAACTATCTAGGTACTATAAGAAGCTCCTTTATCTCTGATAACTCCACTTGTAGTGTATCTCTCTCCCTCATGTACCTCTATGTCAACCCTATATCATCTAGATTTTATGTAATTGCATCTTGTGTGTATAGTTCAACTGATCTACCAAAACCCTCATGATACAATCTATCCACCTCACCCTATAAACTGTCAATATATCCTTACAGTCATCTAATCTCTATCACTCTCAATCCCAACTGAACATCTATGAATAACCTTCTGCACAGATTTATAAACTAAAAAAAATAATGGAATAATAAAAATAAATTTAGAAATTAATTCAAAATAATTCAAATATGTTATATTGATCATATGCCACTTCAAGGGGGAAACCAACTTTGAGCAAGATCAATACAATAATATTCATCAATGCCTTCATTGGGCCTCAATATTTTACTTAAATACTAATTATATTCTAGCAACTAATACTTCCCATGCATATGGGATAATTTAAATATGTTACTTAAATACTAATTCTATTCTAGAAACTAATACTTCCCATGCATGTGGGATAATTCAAATATTCTAAAGGGCCAACTTACAAATCATATGCATCCATAGTGACTAATACACTAATAATGTAAAGAGAAGGGTAGGACAGGGGTTCCTAACATCACCTCCTACTTAGAAAAAGCTTTGTTCTCAAAGCTTAAGATGTGGGAATCATTATCGAATTTGGAATAGTGTTTTTTATATGGCATCTTTGAGTTACACACCGTGCCATTGGATTAAGACTTTCGTGATGGAGTGGGAGTGAAGTTGGTCGGTACACCTATCTAGGACAACTTCCAATTCAAGAAGGATGGAGCCTTCATTATCAAGTTTAGGTAAAATTATCTGCACTATGATGGTAGGTCCAAGAAGTTTCTTTAAACATAAGACATGAAAGACTAGGTGAATTTGAGAGTAAGGTAGAAGATAAAACTTGTAAGCAACAAACCCAATCTATTAGAGAACCTTATATGCCACACAAAAATTTAGGGCAAGCTTATGACACCCTTTTAGTTTCAAGGATGATTGCTAGTATGATTGTAGATGAATAAAAACCATATCACTAGGTTGAAAGGTGTGCTTGGAGTGGTGTTGATCTACTTGCTGCTTTATTTGGTTCTATGCCAAATGGAGATTATCCCATAATATGGTAATATTCTAATCTCGATGGTGAAGAGTAGTGTCCATTGCCTAAACTGAGGAACTACTAGGTGTATATAGAAGAAGTTTTGGGGGCATTTGACCATAATCTGATTCATATGGAGTCATTTTAGTAGAAGTGTGGTATGAGGTATTGTACCACCAGTCTATGAGGGGGAGCCACTTTACCCATTGGTAGTATTATTTTGATGTAAATTAATGAAAGAATGTTTCCAAACATTTATTGATGATTTCTATTTAGCCATCAATTTTGGGATGATACCTAGAGCTCATCTTCAGTTGTGTGCCTGTGTATCGAAATAGCTCTATCCAAAAATGGCTAGTTAAAGTTGCATCATGATCAGAGACAATTGAAGAAGGGATGTCATGAAGATGAAAAATTTGATCCAAGAAAACTTGTGTGACCATGAAGACTGTATAGGGTGGATGAGGGCACAAAAATGAATATATATGGAGAGGTGATTGACCACAACCATGATCACTATTTTGTTGCTAGATTTAGGGAACCCCTTACTAAAATCCATAGAAATATTAGTCTAGATCTTAGCAAGGATGGGCTAGGGTTTGAACAAACTAGGAATCATTGTGGTTTCACCTTTGTTGCATTGGTAGGTATCACATTTGGCCACCATCTATTTAACCTAGGTTTACATTTTCAACATAAGAGGGGTTTAAGTTGGGACACTTAATTTAATGTGATTTTATACTATCTTGAGTTTCTTGATAATGGAAAAGCATGGATTCATAGAATATAACTTGATGATGGTCTGTGCTATTAAGAAGCACCAAACGACCTTTATAACATAAAGAATCACCATCCCATGAATAATGTGATATTGTAGAGGGGTTAATGATCAATTATTTATTGAGTTGGTGTAAAGAGGGATCATGTACATACCCTTGGTGTATAAATTCCAACTAGTTTAGGATGGGCATGAAGATGGCATAAAGGGAAGTCTGGTCCTCGAATGTGTGGGAGAGAGCATCCACCACTACATTATCTTTACCCTTCTTGTAAGTGATCTCATAATCATAGCCCATAAGTTTGCTAACCCATTTCTATTATGTTGGGGATGAGACCCTTTATTCCAAGAAGTATTTCAAACTATGGTGATTAATTTTAATGAAAGAATGATTCCCAAGTAAGTATGGTTGCTATTTTTGTACTACATGTAGAAATGCCATCATTTATTTTTTATATGTAGACAAAGCCAAATTTCATCCAGAAAGGTCTTTGCTAGTGAAAACAATAGAACAAACTTCTTGGAGAATAATAACATCAAGACCGTTACCACATGCATCACTTTCGATGGTGAAAGTTTTGGTGAAGTCTAGCATGGATAAAACTAGTGTGCTACACATAACTTATTTGAGTATCACTAATGCCTGCTTAGCTATGACATCTCATGTGAATGCATCCTTCTTCAATAAGGAAGTCAAAGGCACCACTATCATATCATAATCCTTGATGAACTTATTTTAGTATCCTGTAAGGCTGAGGAAGCCACAAAGGCTCTTTAGGGTCATTGGTTGAGGCCAATGTTGCATGACAGTAATTTTATCTGGATCTACATAGACCCCATCGGTTGACATAATGTGCCCTAGATATTAAAATTATTCTTGAATAAAGGAACACTTATACTTCTTGGCACATAATTGATTATCTTCTAGAAGTTGTAATGCCCTGTTAAGATGCTAGATATGCTTGACCCATATGTAGCTATAGTGTAAAATATCATCAAAGAAAACCAAAGAAAATTAATGGAGGAAAGGTCAAAATATTTTATTCATTAGGGCCTAAAAATATTGAAGGGGAATTTGTAAGTCCAAATGGCATGACCAAGAATTCATAATGACCCTCATGAGTGTGAAAAGATATCTTTAGTATGTCATAAAAATGCACGTGGATTTGATGATATCTAGAATGTAGATCTAATTTGGAGAAAAAATTTGCCCCATGGAGCTCATCAATAAGCTCATCGATGACTAGAATTGGAAACTTCTCTTTGGTAATGAGGTGGTTAAGGGCATGGAAGTCAATGCAGAGTCACCATGACCCATATTTTTTGTGGACAAGAAGCACTGGGGAAGAGTATGGGCTGGTGCTTGGATGAATAACTTTGGACTTGAGGAGTTCCTATACTATCTATTCAATCTCAATTTTTTATAGATGGGGATAGTGGTATGGCTAGATGTTGGGTAGGATGCTTCCTAAAAGGAGCAGGATGTGATGATCTTAAGGACATGAAGGGGACAAACCCACTAGTTATAGAAAAATAGTTGCATGCTTATTAAGGATGGATTGCAAATCAATAGGGTAGTTAGTAGAAGTGAGGAGTTGGAGTTGGATGGAGTGCAATAGGGTAATGACCCCATGTGAGCCTTTTTTCATAAGCTTTTCCATGTGATGGGAACTAATGATGTTAGTATATTTGGGCAATAACCATTTTAAGGTGTGCTTCTAGCCACTATCAATGAATTGCATCCAAATCTCAGAGAAGTCCCATAGAATAGGTCCCAATGTGCAGAGCCACTATGCCCTTACGACAACATCACATCTCCCTAAAGGTAGGGCAAACATATTTGAGTGAAGATTTTAATCACCTATTATGATATGCCCATTATAACACTTCTTTTTATAGGGAAATTTTTCCCCATTAGTAATCATGACTTAAAATATGGAACAAGGGTGTATAAAGCAATCTACATGCTTAGTAATGCGGGGATCAATGAAATTATGCGTGCTACCAGAGTCAATGAAGATTGTGAGAGGAATACTTTTAAAGAACCCCTTGAACTTCATGGTTTGAGGGGTGGTCACACTTGTGAGTGTATGGAGAGAGATCTTAGGTTGGGTTTATTGAGCCATGGAGTCATCGGAGGGGCTTTGTTATGATTGAGCATATTAGAATTCTTGGATATCAAGATCATTATTTTTCTCTAGCAGTGATTCCACATCTGAAAAGTAAAGCTTTTGTGTGATGCACCACTGACACTTAACCCATTTGTCATCACAATTATAACATAATAATTTCTCCTTATGAGCCCACATCTCTACCTTAGTAAGGCACTTGAATGGTATGGTTGTGGTTGGCTATTGGTTTATTGTGTTATTTATGGGTGAGAAACTAAGAAGTTGATGTTGCATAGAGAGTTTATCTTTTGATAACTTAGCCAAACCCAAGGTGGCCATCAAGTTAGTGGGATGAAACATTTTCACCTCTAAGTGAATTTTATCTTTAAGGCCACTAATAAAGCAACTCTTGAAGAAGTCATTTAATAACCCTTCAGTGTGATTAGCCAGTTTCTCAAATTCAATATGATAATCATGAACAATCCCTGTCTAGAAAAGTTTGGTGAGAGATCCTGTAAATTCCTTGAATGTCAAAGGACCAAACCTACCTATAAATAAGGATGTAAAGGTTTTATAATCAAGTTCATCATTTGACTTGAGACACCAATGTTACCATTGAAGTGCTTCATGTTCCAAGTGAAAAGAAGTAATTGGGACTTTGTTGACAAAATAAGTATTGTAAAGGTTAAAGAATTATCCAACTCAATATATCCATCCAGTAGGATATATATAATTGAACCATGGAAAGTTCAACTTCGGCCCACGTGATGTGTGGTGAGAAGATAAACTATTATTTGAAGAAGACTCATACAACTTGTTGAGGAGAAGGCTATTCTTCTAATTTAGTCCATGCATCCTATCTGTTAACTTAGTGACCTGGGATTTTAGGTGATTTCTTCTTCCATGATTTTTGAGCTTATAAGGGTGACTAACATAACCAGTATTTTTTTTATAGAAGGGATAGAAAAATCAGTTTTAAGATATAGTAAGGAACTTTTTAAATTTAGACTAAAGTGGAAGGGGTAAAGGTACATTTACGATTTTTTTTTGCACTGTCTGGGTATGAGTGATGAGGGAAAGGGTAATTTTAGAATTGAAATGGAAAAATTGGAAAATTTGTCCAAGAAAGATAAAGGAGAAGAAAAGGGAAAGGAACACTATGAATTTTTTTTGAAGAGGATAAAAAATGAAGTTATGGCAAAACCCAAAAAAATTAAAAAATGTGATTTGTGGCTAATTAAAGTTGAAATGGGAGATGGGACCTCAAGGAAGAAAATGTGCAGATTAAAATTTTAGGTGTCTTGATAAAGTTTGAGGATCAACAGAGATAGATATGGAGAGATATGGTGAAAAAACTAAAAAAAATTTACTTTGGCCACCAATGTCTGAATGAGTACTGCTCTTGAAAAGTTTTTGGTCAAGAATTTACCCCTAAATGACAACTCTTGGTTTACATCATGGGTGGGAACTAGTCAATCAGGATGGGGCCATTGCCCTTTTCACTGGTAGGTCCTCTCAATGGGACAACTACTTCAGGGTTGCTATGGTACTCATCACAATGAGTTTTATGGCTATATGCCCAAGTACTTCCCATAGTTATGAGAAGGGGTATTTTACCCTTATCTAAACCTAAAAATGAAGATGTAAAAATAGGTACAATGAAAAATAGTTTCTTAAATGGTGTAGCTCCTAAAAAGCCACTACTTCAAGGAAAACAAATCTCCAAAATCTGGCTGCAATTTGAGGAAAGTGATTCGATACCAGATGTGAAGAACCTTATGCATAGATTTATGAACTATAAAAAATAATGGAATAATAAAAATAACTTCAAAATTAACTTAGAATAATTTAGATATATTATATTGATCATAGGCCATATCGAAAGGGCAACCTCCTTTAAACAAGATCAATACAATAATATTCACAAATTCCTTCATTGGGCCTCAATACTTTACTTAAATACTAATTCTATTATGGTAAATAATACTTCCCATGCATGTGGGAAATTCAAATATGCTACTTAATTAAATACTAATTCTATTCTAGCAACTAATACTTCCCATACATGTGGGATAATTCAAATATTCTAAAGGGATGACTTACAAAGCATATGCATCCATAGTGACTAATACACTAATAATGTAAAGAGAAGGGTAGGACACGGGTTCTTAACAACATCCTTGTCATCCACCTCTCCCTATAGTATGGTAACATGTCTCTATAAACCTGCTATGTCCACATCCTATAACAAAATAACTTCATGTAATCTATCCAATAGTTTCTAATCCTCTAAGGATCTAAATGGCCTTGATGGCTCTACTCTATCTCCCTCTACATGTGTGTCTGTTATATGCATCTATATACCCCTTCTACCCCTTTCCTCATTACTATCAATAACTATTAAAGTCATCTCTCCTCCTCTAACTAGCTCATCTATAACAACTCTCATCATTGTATCATCACCTATATCATATCTAACCTCCACATCCTCTAGCTATTTATATGTTCTACTTGATCTCCTTTGACCATCACTTACCTGGCCTCCAACTCATCCCTATCTACCTACTATTTATCTTGTAACTACTTTATTAATCCTCATAGCTAGCCCTGTACCCTATGGATTCATAGCCAAGCTAGCTACCAATATTTGTCTCCAAATGAAGCGTATGGCACAACTATTCTCATCAGTCACTGTCTTGCCCACTACTTAGAATACCTATGTATTGTACTTGCATCAATAACATATCTCCTATTTTCCCAAGTCACTGTCTACATGTTAGTACAACTATGCTCTACATTCCTAGGATCAATGCAATGTTCCCATTGTGATCTCTCCCTAACAAATCATGAAAACACATGTGGACCTATTAGAATGTGATGTCTCATTCCAAACTATCAAAACACTCTAATTAGCCTATATCTCTCAATGATATAATCATGTACACCCATAATATATCACCGTGTCATTTGTAATCCATATATAATGTATATTGCACCCACTAAAAGTTTATCTCCCTATATGGCCTCCATATAATCTAGTCCTCCCCAAACTTATCCATTTCTCTCTTATACCACTCAAAATATCCTAAGCATGGTCTCTATGTACCAATGATCACATGCCATCCATATGCTAGAGGCTCATCCATTGATCTCACACTCATATATCCTATGGGATGCTCCATCGCAATGTGCTCCCATGCCCATAATTTTAGTAGTGTTTAAGGACCTATCCCCTTCCCATATGAATAAATTACATGGTGAAAGTCTCTATACAAGTACACTAATATACAAGGCCCCCACATGAATCTCTCCTTGATCTCTTTCATGTCACTGGTCACATCTAAGAGACCACTAGGACATAATCTATTGCTCTCTTTAGGTATCATAATACCATTGACAACAATCATGAGGAAAATAGTCAATGCATCTATCTATAAGTCTATACATGTGTCAATATCCACACCACCTCTAACAATTAAAATCAACTCCTCCCCAAAAATCTTGTATAGTGTCATTACCTGTGAACCCTCTCCCTAGTATACCCATCTCCCTTGTATCAGGATCCTCAAGATATACCATATGTCCTCAATTATCACCATCATTTTACCTATCAATAAGTGAAATTTAATCATCTCAGTATGCCATCTCTCAGCTGATGCCATCAATAGTACTTTGTTAGCTTAGATCTCTAGCATCTTAGAATGTATGATAATACTTTCACCTATAACACTCCAAACTCATACTTAGTAAACCTCGTGATATGTGTCAATGTTCATGATCTACAATATCATGTTTCCAGCACTAGTAATACCTCCTACACAAAATGCATAATAACACAATGTTAATCCTAAAATTAGTTGAATCTATCCAAACCATCATAAATCACTCATTATGTTCATCTACTATCTCTATCATTTATTTATTTATCTAAAAAACATGTTTATTTCCTAACTGTTAGGATCCTACTCCTTAAGAGCACACTTGATTACCTTTGTATAAGCAACTAAACACATAATTAAACCAGAAGTAATATGTAACTAGAATTCAGAAACAACACAGAATATGAGAGACAATACAACCTTGTATTAACACTCTTCCAAAAGGAAATACAATGAAGAAATCACACTCTTCCCACACCACTTGGGCATACAGTAGTTCTCCCTCAAGAGTTCTCTCTCTCTCAATTACAAACCAACTCAAACACATAGTTGTTCCCTCCACCAGTCAGTGACAATCAACCCAATGGTTGTTGTTGCCTACTGCCAGTCCACCAAGTACTCCAAGTACTCTAAGTAGATCTCCTTGATCTTGCACAACCTACAGATCTAACTGATCTTACTTACCATGTATATCTCCCTGATCTTGCACAACCTGTAGATCAACTGATCTTACACACCTTGAGACAACCAACCCAATTGTTGTTCTTACCTTCAAGTTGAGGATCTAATCCTTGTCCTTGATTACAATACAACCCCATGGGTTTATTAAATAGATCCCAAAACAAACTATAATTAGAAAAGCAGACTCAAGACTAAAGTTAGTATTTACATGCAAATTAACTATCCGTCTAAAATTAGACCAGTTCTGGAAATGCAAGCAAACGCACACACACATAGGTTGTCGACGTCGATTCTTGTCTGACTGATGCCAGCTGACCCCTAACCGATGTCGATTACTGTGTAACTGAATATGACTGACGTCAGTTGATTAGACCGACATCGATTACTATAATAGTCAGCAACCTCCACCATTTACATCAGTGAAGCTTTTAGCTCCACAACTTAACACTAACTAACAAACATCTAAATATATCTTAGAAAATTTTCCACTATCTTTTGTGAATTCACTATTGACATTGATGATTTCATTGCATCCCTAGATAATTTTGCTAATTCAGGCTTCAATTTTGAATTTTCACCCTTTTTATATTTCCCTAGTGATTTCTTTACTACTATTGATGATTTCTCTCCTAGTCTTTACAAATTTGCCACTACAAATTGTGAATTCACTAATCACCCAACTTGATTCTATCCTATCAATTTCACTACCCTTATAAATGATTTTGCTACAGGTTTTGATGATTTCATAGTTACTCTTAATGGATTCACTAATTTGACTACCAAGTTCACTGATGGGGCATTTGAGAAATCATTTCAATAAAGTTTAAACCATAATAAATGACTAAAAATCCAAAAATCAAAATTTGAAATTGCACTTACTGACTGTTTGCTCCTGTCTAGTTTTTGGTGTGTCCTCACTTACTCATTATGGTGTTGGTGAACTAGAATACAATCCATTTTCCTCTAAGGCCTCAGAGCAAATCACTCAGCTATGCTATAATCACAGATCACACAAACAATAAATTTTCACAAATTATTTTCAAATTCCCCTTTCCCCCTATTTATAATCTGCCCTCATATTCAATTATTTTCCCCTCCATCCTATAGTTTTCACATTTTCCACCTAGTTTTACCCAAAATTAAAACCAAAAATTAATCAACGTAATTGAAATATTTATCAATACTTGCAACTATCAATCCTGTAAACTTTTACATCAAATTGATAAATCTATATTTTTTGATTTTTAACCTACATGTTACCATCCTCAAGATATATCATTCCTGCATCCACTCATATGACCCATGAGTCTATTAGGATAATAAATACATAAATATTCCCTAAATTTTAATCAAGAGAAGCTATGAAAATGGAAATAAACAACTTACAAAATAAATCAAACCATGCACAATACAAGAGATAATAATATAATGTGGTTCACCTAATGGGCTACATCCACTAAAGAAATTTGTCCAGCCTTTTATTACCAACAAAAATATAGAAAATAACTAGTGAAAACACCCTGTCACACCTCTCTCCTATCTCTCAACCTCTTATCTTCTATGCACCTATGTTAAGCTTACACCAAGCTTACAATCAAGTTTGCATACAAAGATTTAACTAGTATTCACACCTCTTCTTCCAAGAATGTAAGACTATCAAATATAAAGGGGAAGTCATGCTTTTAAAGAATTTACAAGAGAGAGAGAAGAGAGAGAGATAAATAAAGATGATAGAGTAAAAATGGTGCCACATTCTAAGTGGGTGCATAAGTGATCCATAAAGTAGTGTCAATCACTTGTGCAAAGTCCAAAACAAGTGTAATAACTTTAGACAAAAGACACCACCACCTCCATGAGATAATTTGTTTTTGTCCTCAACTCAACCACTAAATACAGATGATGATAAGTCATCTCTTATATTTATCCAAACACTAAGATAGTGGAGTCTCCATAGAATTCACCCCACACACCCAATTATATTAAACATACCTACCCACCATCACTAAAAGCAAATCCATGTGCCTTGGTGGAATATTGTGCCCCATAGTATTTATGATCAACTTTACAACATGAAATATCCTTCATGGGCCATACCATCCTCCATGGACCATGCCATATCACCTAAATACCACATCAATAATATGCCACATCACTTACATACCACATCATCAAGATGCCACATCACCATGAGTAATGACTTCACTCCCAACATTCTCCCACTTCAAGTCAATATATGCAAATGTATATTCCTTCCAGATACTACATCCATTGAACAAATTCTTCACTCTTATTTTCATCCATGAAGACCAACTAAAGCTGAACAAAACTTCATCTTCTTTCTTGCAATCACCTTGGTCATCATATCTGTAAGATTTGCATTGGTATGTATGTTTTCCAGTTTTAGTTGCTCCTCCTCCAATACTATCTGAATGAAATGATATTGCAATTAAATATGTTTTGTCTTGGAGTGTAAAAGTGATCTTTTTTCTAGATGTATGAAACTTTGACTATCATTCTATAGTGTACCTTTTCCTTGCTTGTGTCCCAACTCTTCCGTCAGCCTTTGCATCCAAGTCATTTTCTTGCTTACTTTTATAATGGAAACATACTTAGCCTCTATGGTTTAAAGTGACACAACCTTTTGTAGATGTGATATACAACTGCATGTTGTACCACCTACTATGAACACATACCCTGTAGTGCTTCTTTTACCATCTAAGTCATTTACCATGTCTGAATCAACATACCCTTGTAATGTGATATCTAATCCAACATAACACAACATTGTATTTATGGTCCCTCTCAAGTAATAAAAGATCCATTTGACTTCCTTCCAATGTTCCTTCCCTGGATCACTTACAAACCTACTCACCACTCCCATTTCATGTGTAATGTCTAGCCTTGTACACACCATCACATACATCAAACTACCAATTGCTGATGAGCAGGTGTTTTGTACATGTCATTAGTTTTTTCTTATATTTTAGGACATTGTTACTTTGTTAGTTTGAAGTGGCCTACCAAAGGTGTCCCAATTGGTTTTGCATCTTGCATGCTAAAACTTTCCAACATTTTCTTGATGTACTCTTCCTTTGATAATGCCAACTTCCAATTCTTTCTATCTCTAGCTATTATCATACCAAGGATCTATTTAGAAGCACCTAGATCCTTCATAATAAAAGAATCACTCAATTATATATTGAGTATATTGATATCCTGCATGTTAGAACTCATAACAAACACATCATCTACATACAAAAGTAGGATAATATAGCTACCATTTCAAATATTTTAAAATAAACACAATAGTCAGAATGACATCTGGAATAACGCTGTTCCATCATAAACCCATCAAATTTAATATACCATTGTATTGGATCTTGCTTCAGGCCATACAAGCTCTTCTTCAGTTTTCACATCAAATTATCCTTACCACTAACTTCATAACTTTGTGGTTGCTCTATGCAAATATTCTCCTTCAAATTTCTATGAAGGAAAGTAGTCTTCACATCCAACTATTCTAAGTGTAGATCTTCAACTACAACTAAACTCAAAATAGTTCTAACTGAAGTCATATTAATAACCAAATAAAATATTTCATTAATATATATACCTTTCTTCTGTGTAAAACCTTTCACCACCATTCTGACCTTGTACTTCCTTTTACTTGCATCTTCCTCATTTATCTTGTATACCCACTTGTTATGCATACCTTCTTGCCCTTGGGAATCTCTACCCAATCCCATGTATGGTTCATCATTAGAGAGTCATACTCCTCATCCATAGCTTGCTACCATTTATCCTTGGCATCAATTTTTTCTACTTCTTCATAGCTCTCTGGCTCACCACCATTAATAAATAACAAATAATTTAAAGGAGATAATCGTTCAGGTTGTCTACTTACTCTAATATATCTTCTAACAATAGGAGTTTGGGTTTCCTATTGTTGTTGCACATTTTGAACTAAAACCTTTGGGACATGTTGTTCTATAATGTCCTTAAAACACTATGTATTCTTCCATGGATTCTTCTTGCTTATTTTCTTGTAACCGATCCCTATACATGAATTTTTCATTGAAGACAACATCTCTACTCTTAATGATTTTCTTATCTTCAAAATTCCACAACTGAAATCCAAAGTCATTAGTGCCATATCCAATAAATGTACATTTTTGAGACTTAGATTCTAATTTGGTCTTATCTTTTTTATCAATGTGAACAAATGCCTCACAACCGAAAAAATTTAGAGAAGAATAGTCTACATTATTATTAGTCCATGCCTCCTCTAGTATGTCACCATCCAAAATAGTTGAAGGTCCTCAATTTATCATGTACACTATTTTATCTATAACATCTATCCAAAAATATAATGGTAAACTTGCATGCAATATTATGCTTCTAGCACACTCCATGCTAGTCATGTTCATCCTTTCTAACACACCATTCTACTATGGTGTTCTTGGAATTATCTTCTATCTACAAATTCCATTTAGTGAATAATAGTTATCAAAATATTAGATGCAGTATTCACCACCATAATCTGACTTGAGGCATTTTATCTTTAAACATGTTTCATTCTCAACTAAGGATTTTCATCTCTTAAACACATAAAAAACATCACATTTATATTTTATATACTAAACCCAAACCTTCCTAGTTGCATCATCTATAAATGTAACATAATAAAGTGAACCACCAAGTGAAGATACTTGAGTTGGTCCATGTATATTTGTATGCACAAGTTCTAACTTTTACTCCTTCTCGATTGGTCGAACTTTGAGAAACCTCACATGTTTCTATTTCCCATACATAGTCAAAAGTCAATGCTCTACCCTCTACTAGGATAACCCCCACATATAAACTCCTATAATATACTACCTTGTCCTTAGACTGAAGGTTCTCAAGGATGATATGGGATAGTCCTAGACTTGTAAGCACCTCATGTGTTGTATCCTACTCCTTGCAAAGCTTTTACACATCTGTTTTGTCCCTATCTCTTTTAACTTGCACTATTGCCATATGGGCCACCTCTACCTTGAATGAGGCAATATCTAACTAAAAGACTATACTCTATGTATCTCTATGAGTCATTTTCTATTGTAGATAGATCACTTTGGCTTGTAGACCATCTATCTCCACTACCCTATTAGTATTCTCCTCCTATATCATATGTATATCTATCTCTAGAACCTCTCATTATACTTTAAGGGCTTGCCTACCCTAGATCCCTCATCCCCATCTATGCCTCTTGGGTACTCATGTATTGTACCCTCTAAAATTAACATATGGTCTTGGGTCTAGGTCATTATCTCGATCACTCTCTATGTGACTATTGGCCTCATTCTCTACATCTACATCCATCGATTCTTAATCTTGTCCCTAATCTTGTCCTTGTCCCCTATATGTACTACTGTCACTGGTATCAACTGTCTCAGGGCACCTTTAGGCATAGTAAATATCTCAAGTTGAAATTGAACCCACCATGTTGTATAGGTCACTATCACTCCTACATCTATTTGTCCCCCTCCATATGCCCAAGTAACATGTGTAACCCTTTAATAGCTCACTCTAGCCATATGCCTATCTATAGGTTTCCCCCATCTAAGGATATCTATGGTAACATGAGTGAAATATCATGGATCATTTGGTACATTTTGTTATTTTCTAAACTAGCATTACACCTGATATGGTTTATACTACTTAATTATATGTGTTTGTCTATCAATAATGAAGCATTTGGTAGTCATAAATGTAGTGTACCAACCATCACTCAAACACTAAATCTATAATGGTAGATAAAAATGTGAAATAAAGTCCTTGTATATCATGTCATCTATCACCCTATGATATAGGTAGATATCCCTTATATACCCTCTATGACTAGCTTTTTTCTAGACCCATGCATATGGCATGGGATCTTATGGCCCCTGTACTTAATTTTGTGACATTGGCCACTCTATCATAATGTGCTCCCACACCTAGAGCTAGAGAAATGTAGATGCACCAATGCTCTAACTGCCTTGATATGTGACCATGTGTAATTATCAATACAGTTAGACCAATACAGTTGGCCCCCAAGTAAAGATAGTGGTATCATCTAGCATATCTCTAATCATTCCCCTCATACCCATATGTAAAAACTATCCACTCTTATTAGGTAGTAAGATGCCATTCATAATATCCATGAGTATCACCACCTCTATATCAACATACATCGGTGGTGAAGGATCCTCTGATGACAGGTAGTCTAGCCAAATATATGTGTATGCCTTAATCAAATATATGGCCATTGTCCCACTCTCCATAGGAATATCAAAACCATTGACCAAGTCATCTAATAAATATTGTCACCCTACAGGGCTTGTATTGTATAATGCATGCCATTTAATTGGTAGCTTGAGAATCCATGATATGTCCTCTAGTGTAATAATGGATTCTCCAATAAAAAGGTGAAAATTGGACATCTTTGAGTGCCATATCTTAGCTAGTGCACTAAGATATTCCCTATCCACTTTAATCATTGGCATGCGGTTAACATGTAGTAAACCAAGGGTCTCAAGTTATACACACATATCCTTAGTATAAATCTACCTCATCTAAAAATAATGAGAATGTTGCTCACACATGATCAAGATAAAAATCCACTCATGTAACCATAAATATGTTAACACAAATCACTAAGTGTAACAACAATGAAATCTAGCTAAAAGCTATGAAGGAAAAATCTAATTCTCTACTTGGATCATTTGAACACTTATTTTTTGAACCACCCTCTATTCCAACTTGCCTTATCTAGAATTTTCATCATTTTTTGGCATTTAAATTATTCCTTTTAATGGTTTCACTTTTCAAGCATTTTCATCAAAGAGGCATTTCCCATCTTTCTCAGCATTTTCATCATTTGCAATGAAATCATCATTTTTATCTATGTTTTTACCATTTATATGGTTGTTTTTTCCATTTTCACCAATGAAACCATTGATTTAATTTTTAATGAAATCAGTGGAATCACAAAAATATTACCTATAACTAGCCACAAATGTTATCAAATACCAAAATTTACTAGGGAGGAACCTACTTATTGGTTGTTCATCTTATGGTGGTTGCCCGTATTCTCGAACCCAGTTGTTGAGGTGTCTTGATTGCATATGAGGAGCCATTATTTGTTGAATTATATCATGAAAAACCATAAAACTTTTATTTCAAAGGGGAAGTTAACAAATAATAATTTTTACCCCTCACGGGTGAATATAAAGATTGAAATTTGAAATTTGAGCCCCCTTTATTTCTCCTTCCCATTTTATTCTTCACTGGAGGCCCATTTTTAGTTTTATTGGCTTATTTTCATCTCATTTTATCTTGTGTTCTTAATTTTTATCCTCTTTACCTAAAAATTATGTGTTGTCTTAATTTAGAGGACCCATCCATTTTAAATTCATTCTCTGACCATTCCCTCGATATGTCATCCAGGGCTTATCAATTACCCTTTAGAGCATAGATTTGAGTCTATTGGCCCATAAATTTTAGCTAAGTGTGAACAAAACATTCTTAAATATTTATCAAATATCTTCTTAACAAATTTTTCATTCTTTTAAAATATGTTACTTCGTCTGTGTCTCACAATGCCTTCTCAAATAGGGATAAAAAGTAGACACTTCATGTTAACCACTTCCATGTCTAAACTACAATCAGAATGACTTTTTACAATCACACATTAATTTAGCCATAAATCATAATTTGATATAATTTACCTACATAATTACCTATTTAATCCAAAATCATAATGACACATCCCTAATTGGGGCAGTGGATTGTATTACAACATTAATCTTGTCAAATGCATCCTGAATCAAATGCACCCTTTATAAGAATTATCATAGAATAAATAAATGAATATTAAAATGAAAAAATAAAATTGAAAATGCCACATTATTATAATTATTGATTAATACCACTTAATTAAGTCTAATCTTCCTCTAGTAAGGAATTCCATAGCTTTTTGGAATTTTCCAATTTTTTAAAATCAAAGTTGCTTTATTGCCTCACTTTAGTGACATCTTGGAGGCAAGTCAATGGAATAAGGAGTGGAATGAAATCAAGGTGGATTATGACATGGCCACTTACACACTCTCTTAAACCTCTTACACACTCCTCTCTTATATGGCCTATGACACACTCTAAAGGACCAATGATTGTACTTTTCTTCCAAAATTCCTTCCACACTCCAAAAGGTCTTAAATGGATTTTTTTACACACTCAATATATACAATCATGAATTCAAGGGTTAATTATCCACTCTAAATTTGGAGATGATATAGATGGTTGAAAATTATTCCAAAAGGATATAAATATAAGGGTTAACCTTTCATTTTTTGAACCTCTTTTGAACTAAACTTATTACGAAAAAATCATACTAGAGCTTCACATTTCTTCTAAAGTCAATTCTCAAGACCTTAAGTAGACACAGGTAAATTCTACCCATGCATGGAGTTGACATTACCAAATATATTTCATCTACAAGCTAAGCACAAGCCTCTTCGAACTAACAAGTAAAGAAGTCTTCAAGAAGTTATAACAATGTTTATTTGCTTTTTATTTGATTCCTCTCTTATTTGACCTTGCTCAATCTTAGTGATTAGCATTAGAATGTTATATTCATAATATTATTTTTGTTTTATTCACTAATGATTTAATTAATCTTCTTTATATTCTTGATCTAGAGGAAATGCCTAATCAACAAAAATGTGAAGAGAAAGGAAAATGGTGAAAATGCTTGATAAATAGAAAAATGTCATAAAATGGTGAATTGGTCAAGGAGAAAGATATTAGTCTTATTTTGAAGATAAGTGTTTCAATTGGTATAGGAATAGAATATATTAAATGATTAGAATTATGTTTTAGCATGAATAATATATTGAATTTTCCTTGGAGAGATGTTAGCTAGATTTGATTTTTAATAGAATTAGCGATCTATGTTGACTTACCTATGTGTGTAGGAGTGGCTCATTGTTTTGATCATGAATTGAACACTACTCACATTGATTATGAATGAGTCAAGTATAAATAGAGGATATGTGTGTGTTTTTAGAGACCATGGATCTACAACACATTTCCTACATGCTCATGTTTAGAGCAAACAAAGCCTACATTAGTGCACTGGTTGAGAGATGATACTCAGAGACATCTACATTTAATTTACCCACTAAAGAGGCCATTGTTACACTAGAAGATGTGTGGCAAAAAATCCAAGTCAATTTATTTTAGGCCTTGCAATTTCTCCTTTGAATGTAGGATCTTCCTGTCCTTTTCATTCAAGTGGCCAAGTCTGTAGTGTCATAATGTTGTGTTTATAGCTATAGTAGTTAAAACACAAGATGAATTATTAATAACTATGGATAGATATAAAGTACCCATTTTCTCACCTTTTGAAACCACTAGAGCACTTATGCAACCTTCCATGAGTTGCCTATAAATGTGACCATACAATCATCACTACCTAACTGTCCTGTAGAGATTAGTTTTCTCCTCGAGCTTGGAAGATGCCTAACATCCTTAAGCACCCAAGTGTTTCCATTATATAATTTAATCTGAACACTAACTTTTCTAATAATGCTACAAGGTTCATCATCACCAAGGTAAACATGCCCATAATTCACATGAACATACTATTGAAATTAATGTTTGTGAGGAGTAACATGAAAATAAACACCATAATCTAAAACCCAAAATTCATATATATTATCCAAAAAAGGAATAAGAGGAACCTGTAATACATCACCTACTACATTTGCTTCTTTGTCACCTTCATGTTTTTCTTTTGTTAATTTTCCATGTAGGATCCAATAGTCTTTCTTTGTGTGTCCTAGCTTCCCACAATGCCAACATTCCATCTTGCCTCTAGATTTGGATCTTGAACCCTTCTTCAATTTTACACGGTTCCCTCTTCCTCTATTCTTCTACCTCCACCTTTCTCCATTATCAATGCATTCCTGAACATGGAAGTTTTACATGTGCTTTTCCTTTGAATTTACTCCCTTAGGATCATACCCACCACATCTTCAAACTTCAGTTTAGCATTGTTGGAGATAGAGTTGATTACCACCATTACCAATCTATTCCATTTCTTGGGTGAGAATGAGAAGAGCCCTAAATTCATCATCTAAGTTCATATTCATAAAATTTAACTGACTAGTAACCATGTTAAACTCATTTAAATGATCTGTAATTGAACCATTTTCACACATTTTCATGTTAAACAATTTCATCATCAATTTTTTTGTAATTTGAGGCAAAGGGTTTTTCATATAACTTGCCTAGTGCACTGATAAGACTTTCCATTATCTTTTTTTGAGATATGTTGAATACTACAATATATGTAAGGCATAGTCATATGGTTTTGAGTGCTTTCCCATCCAATGGATCCCACTCCTCATCTGTCATTTTCATTAGCTTCTTAGTTGTACCTCCCAACAACAAGCATAGGTTCTTCTCAAAAAGGTAATCCTCCATCTGGATATCCATAATCCAAGGTTCTAGCCATTGAACTTCTCGAACTTTGATTTATTTTCATCCATCATAGCTCCCACTCAAGCTTAAATCCTTTAATTCTATAATTTAAACTTCAAAAATAGAAACCTTTTCTATGATACCACTTGTTAGGATAGTCAACACAAAAATATATCCTAAATTGAAATCAAGAGAAGTTATGAAAATAGAAATAAACAACTTACAAAATAAATCAAACCATGCACAATATAATAGACAAAAATATAACATAGTTCACCTAATGGGATACGCCCACCAGAGAAATTTGTCCATCCTTTTATTACCAACAACAATAAGGATAATACCCAATGACAACACCCTGTCACACCTCTCTCCTATCTCTCATCCTCCTATCTTCTATGCACCTATACTAAGCTTTCACCAAGCTTACAACTAAGCTTAAATCCAAGCTTACATATAAATACTTAACTAGTACTCACACCTCTTCTTCCAAGAATGCAAGAATACCAAATACAAAGGGGAAGTCATTATTTTAAATCATTTACAAGAGAGAGAGAGAAGAGGGGGAGAGAAACATTGATTAGAGAGTAAATATGGTGCCACATTACAAATGGGTACATAAGTGATCCATAAAGTAGTGTCAACCACTTGTGCAAATCCCAAAACATAGTGAAATAACTTTAGATAAAAGACACCACCACCTCCATGTGATAATATATCTTTGTCCTCTACTCAACCATTAAATATGGATAATGCTAGATCATCTCTTATCTTTATTCAAACATTAATATAGTGGAGCCTACATAGAATTGCACCCCACACACCCACTTATGTAAATCACACCTAACCACCATCATTAAAGGCAAATTCATGTGCCTTAGTGGAGTATTGTGCCTCATCTTCTTTTACATCAAATTTACAACATAAAAGATCCTTGATGTGCCATACCATCCTCCATGGGCCATGTCACATCACTTAAATGCCACATCACCTACATACCACATCACCATGAATAGTGAATGTGAATAGTGTTTGTGAAGAGTGACTTCACTCCCAACAGAGTCCTAAGCACCATTCAAGCATGCAGTCTACGAATGATATATACTCTTTTTTTTGATTTATTCAATGGATTTTAACTAGGGGCAAATCCTTTTACACATTTTTTAACTTACAAGTATGATATCAATTTTAAGTACTTTGATCAATTTATAGTTTTAATTATCACTACTTCATCATTTCCCTTTTAATTATTTTGAGCATTCATGTACATCCATTTCTCGTATGTGCATACTCGAGGGGGCATCATCCTAATCATTTTAATTTCCCTAGGTTAACTTTTTCTTCTGAATCATCAATTCTCTACTTTGTCTACTATTCTTCAAAATGACATTTCTTCACAACACCATTTCAAAGAGGGGAAAATGTAGACACCTAAATTTTATCATTTAGTGTCAAAATTCATTTTGACATGCTAACTCTTCTTCTTCCCCAAATTCAAATTCAAACTAGCATCATTTCCCTCCAAAATTTGAATAATTGAATAATTATTAATTAATCAATTATGCACACCTTTTATCTAAATTTAATTAATAAATTCAGATTTTCTACCTCACCCAGACATCCTCCATGATTATATCAACCATGTGTTGACTTATCCAACCACCTTAATCAAATTATTCAACCACTTGGTGAGTCACCTTGGAACTTTTCAACCAATTTGACCCTTTCTTGATGACTCACTCAACCAACTCCCATTTTCTCTCAACCTATGGAATTGGTCATCATCCTCATGGATGAAGACAAATTCTCCACTATTGATTATTTGAATAATTGGAAAAATTCAAATAATCATACACCATTCGATCGACCACCTAAAAACATATAAATGGACATGGAAACCATCACTTTTATCCATCCTCACTTACATTAACAAAGTGATATCAAATTCACAAGCGAATCCCAAGTGAATACAAGCTATCAAGAGTCATTTGCACACCTAAATGCTACCTAATTCCCCTTGTATTGGAGAATATTGAGAAACCATATCTAATAAATTTGAAGAGAAAATCACATTTGATCACAATGGAGGAGGATAATTTCACTTTGATTTGTTAAGTGTGTGTTTTAGTTAGTTTATTTTATTTGTTGCTTTATCATTGAAGTTTCAGTTTTGAGACTAGATTTCATTTTGTAGGTGATTTATTAGATTAATTAAATTTATATATTTCCTTTACACACCAAGTTTTTTCTATGCAAATTAGATCTAACAACCTTCCCTGAAGTGAATCCTGATCTCCTAGTCACATTATCAATGTAATTTGTAGATTTGTAACTTTATATTCCATAGGTATAACTGTGTATTTTATATATAAAAATTGGAAAGGAGTGAACCATATCACACACTTATAATTAGTCATGTATGCCCATAGGATCACATGAATTCAATCCTCCCATTCATCTCTAGAAATTACATATTTTTATAAGCATTTTCTGAACTACTTTGTTGGATGTTTTTGCCTACCCATTGGCTTGAGGATGATAAGTTGTGTTCTTATGGTACAATATCATAAACAATTATGTTAGGGTCTTGATATTAATATTTAATAAGTGTGTTCCTCTATCATTGAAAAAATTCACTAGACATCCAAACATGGTAAAGATGTTCTCATATGAAAACATGGTTGTGTCTCTCGCACTACAACTTGGTGTCATAATAACTTCTACCCATTTGGTGAAGTAATTTGATGCAAGGGGTTACTTGTATTATCTTTATTCTAATGAAATTAGAACTCTTATCAGTCTATTGTAATCATGTTGATGCCTCTATGGTTAATAAATTTCATGTTCTGATTCTACATTTATTAACAAATGACTCCACTTCATTACACCTTAAAAGTTCTATCATAAATTTACTTGGTCTTAGTCTCTCTTCAAATATAAACATTGAATTTAATATATATATATATATATATATATATATATATATACTTTCCAACCTTTACAAATGAATTATACCAAAACCTTATCATCATTATACTCATATGCAGGTCAAGGTAAATGTTGATGTATAGCTCTATTATATTTATTCATAAAACTCTATTCTTTTTTGAATTACACACTAAATAATGGTAAAATGAATTGTCCCCACAATATGCTATTCTAAATTTAATTGGGATTTTTTATTGATAATTTACATTGGAACACAAACATATTTAAATAATTCAAACTCATAAATTGATTCAACAATCATTCTAACTTTTTACCTCTAATATTTTATCTTAATATCCAGTTATGTTACAACTACTTCAGTGTCTGCATTGATCTGCTGATTGTTGAATTCTATTTCAATTTTCTTGTGGTATGATTCCCAAAATTGATCTTATATCCCAAGTTTTCATATCTCTACAAGAGCACATTCAACATCAACAACATCATGAGATGTAGGAGACTGACTACTTTAGCCAATCCAATATTAAAGCCATTCATCAGCTACATCCTCTTCCACCCCATGTTTATTTTTCTCTTCACCAAAAATATATATAAACCAATTCCACTTGAACTAGACATCTTCGATCTCTTCTTGGTTCAAATCAAATGCCTCCATAAGCTTTAGACTATCCACTAGAGTTTTCAAGTCTCTAAATGCCTAACGCACTCAAACAAGGCTTAGTTGTTGATCTCTAAATCACACATTACCACAATGGTAGATTTATTAGGGATAAAAAATCATCAAATAGATGATCAATTTTAATAATACCAATTCATGTCTCTTTAATGACACTAAAAACTACAATCAATCATGGATAGGCTTAGTCGATTTACATAGTCATGTGGATAATCCTAAAAAACATAGTTTAACATATAAAATTGCTTATTATAACCTCACTGTCTAATATTATTTATGTTACTCAGACTTGAGAGAGACAAAATTAAACAAAACTATTACTCATTTTATTGACTCAATAAGAGTAACTGAGTAGAAAGATATTAGATTAAATAACCTTACATTTACATAGGTCTTTTAACTTCTATGCACATAGGAACACATTAATTTCTCCTTATATTATATATATGATTATATGGACTTCTAAGATCTCTTTATACAGTCATATATTAACACATTCAAGAGTTTTCAAAACCATATTAACTTCACAAATGTACAAGAAAACATATTCTCATATGCAAAGAGAATACAAAGCATTTGTAACATCAAGAAGCACACTACTTATATTGATCAAATCCTTATATTACACACCTACATTATAGACTACCTAATACCTATAGACCAACCATATCTATCCTTTTTTTTTTCTAACCTGAATGTATTCTTTTACATCCTTTTATACTTGAGTAAGTCTTCAACATAGAAAACTAACTTCATAAACTTTATCTTGTAGCTACATTGACATTTATGATTTCTAAATATGACTATGACTTATAGAAATGATAGAAAACTCCTTATTTTGTTGTAAACCATCTAATATGCCTATGAAAACTCTTAATTTCTTACAATTATCCATTTAGTTAAACAAATAATTCAAATATCAAGTTTGGAGGGAAAAAACTCCAAGACACCTACACAACTTTCAAGGCCTCCATGAGGCTTATTGTGACTTAGAATAACTTATTTATAACTTGACACTTCATAGTGATGCTCCTGCATCAAATTACCAAGCTTGAAAAATTTGTATGAGTTCCTACTCAAGATCCTTTGTCATGCCTTCTCTGAAAGTTTTCATTTGCAAATCTTCTTGAGCCAATATTTTGCATAGCTCCATACCTATTCTTTATTTTTCTTTCTGTCTTCTCCATCCAACCTATAAACACAACTAACTTGTTAAATAAAACAAACATTTTCTTATGCCCTAATGGCATACTCTATCTATCCTCCCTGTTTGAATGCTCCTCTTGGTCCCAACTGTCATAATGGACTTAGGTTATCCATCTCCTGTTGTCTTCCTATCAACCATCAACTTCTATTATTTTTGAATTATTTCATTTGAATCCTTCATGGAATTAGGAGTCTTGTCTTCATCATGTAATGTTGGTGCAATAATCCATTCTTCTTTTATTTCTTTGAAACATACCATCATTCTTCTTTGTTGTTTGTATCTTCTTGGTATTTAAATGAATTATAAGACTTGTTTATCATATTCATTCTTAAACATATGCAACATAGGTCTCTTTACATCTTCTAACTTCAGATTCTTCTTTCCTTTATTATCTAAACCTGTACATACATAAGAAATGAACTTGTTAAAGAAAAAAATTGTTCTTTAGGTCCTTGAGACCTATCCTTTGTCATCAATGTGACTTCCAAGTAGATGATAGCTGAGGTACCTTGCAAGAAAGGCTTCTTCTTATACTTTTGCTTCTCTTTATTTGCTTCCAATGGATTATCTATATTCTTATTCTTCATTCTACCACTCTCCACAACCTTTGCTTGATTTTTCTTTTCTTTTTCTCATCTTTATTTCTTATTTTGTATACTTATTCACTCAAAAATATCCAATTGGGTCTGAACCTATCATTATCAACTTCATATCTTCAACTTTCATAAAAATAAAATTCTTTTACTTGTTTCATCACACCTCTAAACCAAAAAGTGAAATCATGACTAAATAAAGTACAAAGAAACAATATTATTTGTATTAATACCCCATTATTTGTCAATTTATCTTCTTATTGCCACTTTTCTTCTTCCTTTTACTCTGATTTCTGATTTGCACCTATTTCCATGCATCCAAAAGTAACATTAGTATGAAAATATTGCAAAAATTCTACCTAATTTATTTCTTGCAGTTGTGATTCTCCTTTCGATTGACCTTGTTCCCCTAAGATCTCTTCTTTTTTAGTTTTCTCATTACTTTCCAAAGCATCATAAAATTGATTTGCTTCATCAAATTCTTCTTTACCCTTGTCTTTATCAACAATAGTTAGAAATGCCTCTATTATTTCTTCTTCATCTAGATTCATTTCTTCTACCAGTATGATCTCTTTCACTACCTCTTCCTATTTTTTCATTCTCTTTTGCATGTTTTCTTATTTTATTAACTCTCTCTTTATCAAGGAAATTTGCCTTTATTTATTTTTCCTTTCTATTAGTAGCCTTATAGGCCACTTCACCTTGCATCTCATTCTTCATCCATATGTTTGGCTATTATCTTCCATAATAGTTTTAACTAATAAGCTTAGCTTCTATATTCTCTCTTTTAGATTAGCCATATCCTTTTTTGAAACCAACTCTCTTCTTTTCATTCTTTTGTGGCATTGCTCTTTCATTGAGTCCTCATAATTTTCTCAATCTTCCTTTGAGCATCCATGTGCTCTCTACCTCTCTCTCCTCTTTTCTCAACCTCACTTCTCAAGTAAGTATATCCTGCTTGCTTTGATATCTCACCTAGGATTTCTTCTCTTTGCCTAGTCTTTTGAAATCCTCTAGTCTTTCAACTTGGAATTTTCCTCTCTCTTCTGATCTTGACTCTTTTTTATTTCTCTTCAAGCCTCTATGTATTTTATATTATATCTTGCCACTCACTCCCTTCTTCAAGGTTTCTATCTTTCTCTTAAACCTTTTAAGATTCATTGGCTATATCTACTTTTCTTTGAAATTTAAAAGTATCTACCTTTCTCAACTTTATAAATGCAAATAAGGTATAAAAAATCAAAACATGTACCTTTTAAGGCTGTCTATACCTCCATCTTGTCCAAGAGGTCTTCTTCTTATCACCAATCCTCTCTTCCAAGATTTTGAAGAATGTTTGTTTCCTGCCTAGCTTCAATTCACCTTTACTTGGATGGATTCTGATGCATACCACTTTACCAACATAATTTTCCAACATACAGTTGCTTCAAAACAATATTTTCATAAAATATATTTATATACTAATTTTTGATGTAATTGCTTCTCCAAGAACTTGTTCCTTGAGCTCTGATACTAATTGATGAAAGGGGTTAGTTGCATTCCCTTGATTCTAATGAAATTAGACCTCTTCTTAGCCTCTTTTAATCATGTTGATGCCTCTATGGATAATATAATTCATGTTTTTCTTGTACATTTATTAACAAATGACTCTCCTTCATTACACCTTAAAAGTTCTGTTATCAATTTACTCCATCTTAGTCTCTCTTCAAATCTGAACATTGACTTTAATATATATACTTTCCAATCTTTACAAATGAATTCTACCATATATTTATCAACATTATACTCATATTCATGTCAAGGTAAATTTTAATGTATAGTTCTATTATATTTAATCATAAAACTTTGTTCTTTTTTGAATTACACATTAAACAATGGTAAAATAAATTGTCCCCATAATATGCTATTCTAAATTTCACTAGGATTTGTTACTGATAATTTACATTGGAACATAAAAATATTTACATAATTATGGGGATAGTTCATTTTATGGGGATAGTTCAATTTAGAATAGCATATAATTCAAACTCATAAATTGATTCAAAAATCATTCTAACTTTTTACCTCCAATATTTTGTCTTAATATCTAGTTATGTTGTAATTACTTCAGTGTTTACATTGATCTTATGATTGTTGACTTCTATTTAAATTTCCTTACAGGATGCTTCCCACAATTGATCTTTTATCCCAAGTTTCTTTAGCTCTACAAAACCATGTTCAACATCAACAACATCATGAGATGTATGAGACTAATTACTTCGGCCAATCCAATATTGAAGCCGTTCATCAACTACATCCTCTTCTACCCCATGTTTCTTTTGATCTTCACTAAAAATATATATTAGCTAAATCTTCTTGAACTAGACATCTTCGATCTGTTCTTGGTTCAAATCAAATGCCTCCATAATCTTTAGACTATCCACTAGAGTTTTTAAGTCTATAAATACCTGGCCCACTCAGACAAGGCTTGGTTATCGATCTCTCTATCATACATGACCACAATGATATATTTATTTAGGCTGATAAATCATTGAATGGATTATCAATTTTAATAAGACCAATTTGTGTCTCCTTAATGACACTAAAAACTACAATCAATTATGGATAGGCTTACTCACTTTACACTGTCGTGTGGATAATCCTGAACAACATAGTTTAACATATAAAATTGCTCCTTATAACTTGAATTTTTGATATTATTTATGTTACTCAGACCCAAGAGAGATAAAATTGAATGAAACTATTACTCGTTTGATTGATTCAACAAGAGTAACTAAGGAGATGGATATTAGACTATATAACCTCACATTTACATAGGTCTTTTAACCTCCATGCACATAGGAACATGTTAATTTCTCCTTATATTATATCTATGATTATATGAACTTCTAATACCTCTTAATATTATCATATATTAACACATTCAAGAGTCTTTAAAACCATATTAACTTCACAAACATGCAAGAAAACATATTATTATATGCAAAGAGAATACAAATAATTTGTAACATCAAAAAGAACACTACTTATATTGATCAAATCCTTATATTACACACCTACATTACAAACTACCTAATCCCTGCAGATTAACCATATTTATCCTCTTTTTTTGGACCCGAATGTATTATTTTACATCCTTTGAGAGTTGAGTAAGTCTTTATTCACCTCCTCTTACTGGGAATAATAATTATCAGTTTGTTGACTTACATACTAAGCTTAGAATTGACTAAAATTATTCAAGATTCTTCCTTACTCACCTAGTATCAACATAGAAAACTAACTTCATGAACTTTATCTTGTAGTTACACTAATATTTATGATTTCAAAATATGACTATGATTTATAGACATTATATAAAACTCATTATTTTGCTGTGAACCACATAATATGCCTATGATAACTCATAATTACTTACAATTATCCATTTAGCTACACAAATAATTCAAATATCAAGTTTGGAGGGAAAACACTCCAAGACACCTACACAACTTCAAGGCCTCCATGAGGCTTATTATGACTTAGACTAACTTCTAAACAATTTGACACTTCATAGTGATGCTCTTACATCATAATTTGTCACATTAATTATATACCTAGGATGACTATGATTAATAGTTCCTATAAATTCAATTACCTATTACCTAAAAGGTTGCATTGATAACATCAGATTCAAAACCATTTCATCCCTATGATTTGGCCTCCCTATTCTTTGATAAATGTCGCAGTGATTTACAACTCTATGCACATCTAAGAATAAGGTGGGCCACCATAGACCAATCTGTAATATCTTCTTCACTATCTTTTAGCTTGTAAAGTGTCCTCTTATAATTCCATGGTATGATTATTCCAACAATTATAGTATCTCATGCTCTAAGATAACTCTATGAAAAACATCATCTTTACCCATTCTATATAGAAATCCATTGATAATACTAAAAGTTAAGGCTTATGTGATCAACTACCTTTTTATATTTTTCAACATAATGTGTAGGAAAAACTCCTTATTCTTAGAAATTGGCTTTATCCTAAGAATTTTTAGAATTGTGGTAACTTTGAATAAGTGCACATCTGGTGACTCATCTTGTAGTTCTTTTGGATCCTTACCATTCCTTATTCATATAAGATGATCTAGTCCCACATTTTCTCTTCCTAGTTTCACATTCATTTAAAACTAATTTTTTTGGAATAATATTAACCACTTGGATATCCTTCTACCTAGTATAGGCTTATTCACTAGGTATCACAGAGCCTGGTGATCTATAAATAATTTAAATGGTGCTTATAAGAGATATAACTTGAATTTTTGAAGTGAAAATACCATAACCAAGGCCTCTCACTCTATTTTAGTGTAATTATTATTTATTGCTGATAATTTTCCACTTGTGAAGTGAATGGGGTGATCTAAACCTCTATCTCCTAGTTGATATAATACAACTCCTACTATGGTTCCTAAAGCATGTACGTGCAAATAAAATGGATTAATCCAATTGAGAAACGCTAATATGGGAGTTTTTACAAACCTTTTTTTTAAATCCATAAAATATTCCTGACAGTCATTAGTCCACTCAAACTTCATATATTTGCACAATAATCTCTTGATTGACACAAATGTAGATACATACCCTTTGATGAACTTGTGATAATACCCTATATGTCTAAGGAGTTATCTTACTTCCTAGAGATTCTAGTATGTGGTGTAATTATAATGATTCTGATTTTACCTTGATAAACTAAAATCCCATCAATGAAATCTGTGGCCCAAGAGAACAAAAAATAATGTAAATAACAAACACTTTTTCAAATTAAACACAATACACAAAGATCAACATCATTATAACATGAGTCAAAGCTTGGACACGTGTTCTTTAAATAAAGATAATATAATCCAATCATCAAGATAGACTTATAGGATGTCAATGATGAAATATCTTAACGTAGTGACCACAACCCTAAAGAAAACAACATGAACATTCTTGAGACCAAAAGACATTACCTTATATGTGAAGGATCCCCATTATTTTTTAAATTTGGTTTTTTTTAGATCGGGAATCTAAGAGAGCTTAGTCAATCATTAGTGAATAAATGCAAAACAAATTAAAAACATAATTTATCAATCCTAATCCCTAGGTTGAGCTATGTGATTAACAAATAAGAAATGCAAATTGGAAGGATAAAAATAACACTTTTACCTCCCTTGAAGATATGTTTGAAAATCAATCTAAAATGGTTGATATCAGCTTGTAGATGTAGAATCCTTCATCGATGCTTGAATTCCTTGTGTGGGGAGCACCTTTCCTTGTCTAAACTTGGTATTGGATTTAGCTTGGCATGAGAGAGAAAGTTGATGAATATTCTTGGAATAATCTGATAAAGTAAGTTTACATTAGGAAGTTTGATGAAATGAGAAGTGTAAGGGTTTTATTTATATATTATCTAAACTGATATGGACTCTTCATCTCATCTTAAGATGGAGGGTTGATGATTAATTCTAAAATCCATGATTACACCTTTGGAGTGTGTAAGATATGCCATTTAAGGCCTTTTTAGAGTATGGAAGGCATATTGGAAGAAAGTATAGTAATTTGTTCTCTTGAGTGTGTAAGAGGGGTGTAAGAGATGTAAGAGTGTGTGTAAGTGGCCATGTCATAAGCCACCTTGTCCACACTTCACTCTATTCCATTGATTTGCCCCTATGACATCACCTATGTGAGCCCATAATTCAATTTTGATTTTAGGAAAATAGGATATTTCTATTGCATCTCGATTCCTCATTAAGCAAACCATTTGACTATTCATGAATATTTACCATAGTGGACATATATGATATTAGTTATATTTTTGACTAAGTTTGAGATTTATGCTATTATGGGATAGTAGAATATTGTTTAGACACATGATGATATATGGTTGCTTAGTTTGAGTTGGTTAATGTATGTGGTTACATTTTAATCATATTAATGTATTGTTTCAGTTATATTATTACTTTATGTTCATGTGATATGATCTAATTATTTACGTATTATGAGGTGGATGCAAGAGAATTCATCCCTTGAGCGTGTCAGAGGGAGAGCATCATTGGAGAGGGTGATGTAGATGGAGATGTCAAAGGTTGACATAGAACTGGTGAAATCTTGCACACACCACAATATTTAGTACATGGTAAAAATGCATTGAAAATTGTTGCTTATAGTGTGTTTGATACTTATGTTTTTCCTATGGTTTGATAGATTAGGTAAAAATATAGAAATGAATTCCTTTGCATGTTTAACATGTTTTGCCATTAATAATGGTAAGAATAATTTTGGCAAAAAATAAAATAAAATACGGGTTATTTATAAATTTATAAATTATCATTTAAAATTGTTATAATATAATTGGACGCTAAATTAATTTAATTAAAATTATGGAATTTAGGAATTTCATATTAAAATATATAAAATAAATGGGAATTATCTTGAAAAAGGAAAAAATAAGAACAAAAAAAAGAAATTAAAGAAAAAAAATAATTAAAACTTATAAAATCTAGAAAAAGAATTAGAGGTATTAAAAATATCAAAAAAAAAAAAAAAAAAATCTCGAAAAAGGAGAATTGCGCCTATTTACTTAGGGAGTTTAGAAGTCAAGATCTTAAGCATTGGAAAAAAAACCTAAAAGAGAGAGGAAAGGGCACAACATTGAGGAGAAAGAGGCACATAAGACCAATGGTCAAATTTATCCGATAGGTGGTGTTTTCAATTACATACATTAATGATTTTTAGTATGTTCATGAAGGGATATTATGCTGGTATTATATATATGTATAAAATATCCTAGTTTTGGAGCACCTATGTTTTTAAGATTACCTTATGGATGTACCATGCCATATATGTAATATGTAAATATAAAATAATAGTAGATATAATAGTAGGTATATAGTAGTAAAACAATGGTAGACCTTTTGATTTGCTATTATCCATTCCAACATGCTCTTAAAGCTTTGGCATTATGTTATCCTTGACTTTATGAGGCATTGCATACCTTAAATAAATCATTGTACATCTGGGATCATTATATAATCAATTTTGAGTCACTTTATTATTTTTATATGGCCCTTAAGGATATCAACTCACTATAATCAACATGATTGAAAAATAAATTAAGTAGTTATAAACAATGGCTCACTGATTATTGTTAGTGGCATCGAACCATAATGGGTAAAATCTGTGTATGGCATAGAAATTTATTATCTTTCTTGTAGGTGTAAGGATCATCATTTTTATTTTATTCATACAACCATAGGAAGTTACCTAGATTAAACATATCCATACCAGACATTATGACACTTGAATTTATGGGTAGCTTGTTAGAATTTAGTAAACCATTGGATAATTGAACCACACAACCAAACCCTATGGAGGTTACCTTTATCAACAAACATACTTAGCATCACTAAATGATGCAAATTCCTCTCTTGTGGCATTACTCTTGGTAGTGTCCAAAAGTTATTAGCATCACTATTGGGAGGACTTAACATGTGTTAAAAATATGTTCTATTTTGATGGTTCGTTGAAAATCATTATTTAATTACAAACCTGATTTCAATTGCCTTATATGAATAAAACTATTATGTCACACTTATGTTTCGGGGATATCGTATTAAATATCATAGATCAAATATCATCTAAGTATAGCATGTTATTTGAAGTCATTAACTTCTGGTATGGCATCACCCCATAGTCTTTACGTGATCAGCTGAGTCTCCTAATATATATATATATATATATATATATATATATATATATATATATATGTCCTTAATAATGTGTCTAGCAGAAAATAATATTAAAACAGTGACATTGGTCATGTACTTAGCTAAGTATTAATAGTAATAACATTGTTATAATTTTAGTTATGTGTTTAGCTCAATAGCATTGCTAGAGATTTAGCTGGGTATTGGTAAGTTTATATAAAAATATAAACCGTTAGCTAAGTTAAAGGAACCATAATTATTTAACAAGACTAAGCCATCAGTAAACATTATTATTTATCAACCCTATCTAGTAAGATATAAACCATGAACATAGTTGATAAAATGTCAGGTAAACATGCCCTTTTTGTTAGGTGTCGATTAATGCTAAGGGAATTTATATAGATGATCTATAAACTGAAAATACAAGTGTAGTACATATGAAAAAAACTTTTTCACATTTAAGAGATCCTTCAATTTCTCACTTTTTTTGTTTAATTTTGTATATAGAAATTAAAACCAGAATTTAAATGAAGATCAAAATTAGATAATAATCAGAGAAAATTAAAAGAATTCACCAGTAAATTGATAACAAAGTTCAGCTTCAATAGCCTACGTCTCCAGGTCCGTTTAAAGTGGGGACCATTCTCATTAATTTTGTGCAACAAATGGCTTCTAAAATCAATAAAAGTCTTCAATTCACTTTCTTTTATCTCTGCTTGCCTGTAATTATATCTCTCAGACTTGAAAATAATGTCCCAAGGCTGTACAAAGCAATAATAAGACTCTAACCTTCTTAAATCTCTTTACACAGTCGGCTTCTTGTTTCTCTTCAAGTAGAATTTCATCCCTCTTATAGCACTTCGACCTCCGTATCTCAAGTGGTCAAAGCCTAATCCTTTTACGCCAAAGATGCAGGGTTCAAAACCATCGACCTCCTTTCTAGGCACTTGGGAACCATCCATCTTCCTCGGGTGCATTTGACTTTTCTTTATCCCACATGTGTTGGGTATGATAGTTTTCAATGCTTAAAATAGATAAGTTGGTCCCCTTTTCAAATGCCAAGACTTAGGTGCTAACTTAGGCCACCATTTAGACTTGGTCATTGCATGATTTGTGGTGTGATGTGGTAGCTGGTGCATGTTGGTCTTTGGCACCTTATTTCAAAGTGATCAAAGTTTGAAATTTAAATACAATTTCTCAAATAACATGTGAATAAAAAAACACCAAACCAATTTTTTTTTGCACTGAATCATTTTTCCATGTGTCAAATGGCTATTGGTCCACTTGGCATATTAAATAGTGCCACGTCACTTTTGACACCCCTTTTTTTCACCTGTCACAAGATTTCTTCAACTAGCTATATCTTGAGCATCCAGACTCAATTTTTCATTCTAGAAGAAGCGCTAGAAATCTCTCAATGAATTCTATGATGTGAAAATGATTTGAACAAAATTTGAAGACTTTTAAAAATGGAATGGTACATGGATCCACTTGGATCATTCCTCCCCACTGGGAAATTTTGGACCTCTGAAAGTTGAAATTAATTGGTAATGAGGTGAGGGTATTTTTCCCTCACCTTTTTGACTTCCATCCATCTGGCCTTGCTTGGGTGCATCCCTTTGGGACCAACACAAAGATATTCAAGATTACCTCTTTGTGAAGTCTGCATATTCCTATCAAGTATAATATCTTCTTGTAATTCTGTTAGATATTCAAGAGAAAAATCATCAACGGAAGGAATGGATACACTTTCATCATGATCAATTATCATTGGAGGCTCATACAATGTTAGATTTTCCACATTTACACTGAATAAATCTACATGTAAGATGGTAAATCTAATTAGAAAGCGTTTGTGCCAATTTTTTTTGTTATTCAAAAAGGACTATACTGGATTGGTTTCAAATTTTTACCTTCACCTGTCAGTCTTTCCTTACTAATGTGAAGCCATACCATATCACCTACTGTTTCTATGCAAAATTGCTTTCTACATTCAAAGAAGAAATAAGAAACTAAAAGAAATGGTCAAGGCTAGAAGTACCTGATAAAGTCGTGCACACCGAAATCAGACGTTGGAAGATTCTCCTCTTTGGCTGTGGAGGAATGACACCTGCAAAGAAGAAAAGGCTGAAACACAGAAAAATGTTAGTCAAAGATATGGTGGGCTGTCAGGCGAATGCCCGATCCCGGAAGTACGAAGACTTCCTAGAAGGATATCAACCCACTGATAAAAAAGCAGAATATTGGATGAAAGTAGATAATAAAAGATAAAATGACAGAAATAAATGATAGAAAATAAAGATGCATACCTGATATGTAGCACTGTTCTGCACAGTCACCGGCGTCAGTCTCTGTGGTGCCGGCGTCGGTTAGGGAAGGTGCCGGCATCGGTTGAGGTGCCATCATCGGTCGGGGTAGTGATCGGCGTCGGTAGGGGTAGGTTCTGGATGAGTTGCAGAAGGTTTAGGAGAGTCGGGATAGGTTCTTGACAGGGTCGGGACAGGGTCTGATAGAATCAAGATAAGGTCAGGGAGGGTCTGGACAAGGTAAGGTCGGGTTTGGACAGAGTCTGGGGGTTTTAGTCGAGTCTGGACAGAGTTATGGATTCGGATAGTGGTAGGGACGTAAAGGAGAGATTCAGAACTTGGGTCTGTGGTTTGAAGATTTGGGATGACAGAAATAATGAACAAAGAATAATCAAAAAGAAATAAAACAAACAGAGTAAATACTTACCTGCCAGAAGACGTGATGAAAGCCATAGTTGAAGTTGTCTATGCAGTGCCAGATTAAAACGAATGCAGATTGGTTGATGCCGGAGTTGGTTGATCGTGAAAGTATTGATTGCCAGGGTCTGTGAATGTCAGACTTTGTAGGTCGATTGAATGATTGATCGGTTTGATTGATTAGCCTTTTGAATGGTTGGCGGAGGCTGATGAAGGCAAGGGACGGTTCGAGAGACGGTTCGACAACCGTTTCGGGAAACTGATTGGGAACCGAATGATAACTGATAACGGATAACGGCAAGGTGACCGACGTCGACAGGATTGCCGACGTCGGCCGATAAGTGACCGACGTCGACGACATCAGCCAGGTAAAGACTGTCGTCGGTAGATGCACAATGGGGATAGAGTCTAGCTTTAGCTCTGTGCTCATTTTTACATGCTGCCAGGGTCAAGGTTGGTGGAATAAGTGATCGACAAGGGTTAAATAGGCGAAGAAGAATAAGATAGGGAATGACCAGGGGAGTCGACACGATTTCGGTGTCTACACCTACAAAAAATTGGTGATCAATACGATGTTTGTCATGTCTAGCTTTGTACTTGGCTTGAATTTTCTCCAATTGTGTATGAATAGTCTGATGTATGAGCTATATTTATTCAATGAACTTCTTGACTCGAATGGCTTCTTTTGGTTCACCAACAGCTGTATCCTGTCCATAACAAATATCTAGAGGAGATTTAGGCAAGTATCCATAACAAACTTCAAAATGATATTTCATAGTAGAAGAATGAAGTGCCTGGTTATATGCATGCTGTATGTAACACAATTGTTCATCCCATAACTTTGGTTGTTTATTGCTATAACCCCTAAGCAAATGTACCATAGTGTGGTTCACAAACTCTATTTGTCCGTCAGTTTGTGGATGAAATGCAGTGCTCTTTTTTAATTTAGTGTCCATTAGTCCCCACAAAGTTGACCAAAACTCTCTAATAAATTGAGAATCTCGATCAAAAATAATTGAAGTAGACAAACCAAAATGAACCCATACATGTTTAAAGAACAAATGTGCAGTGCCTTTGCCAGTAATTTGCTTAGTGTAAGGAATCAAAACACACATTTTGCTAAATCTATCCACAACCACATATAAATAGTCATGTTTTCTTTGTGTCATGGGCAACCCCCTACAAAATCCATGGAGATACTCTCCTAGGGGCGAGTAGGAATAGGTAGAGGAGTATAAAGTCCCAGTTTCCTATTACTAGATTTACTTGTGGCACAAAGAGTACATCACTTTATATATTTAGCAACATTTTCCTGTATATGAGGCCAATAACAATACATTTTCAAATGTGCAGCCATTTTAGCAACTCCAAAATGACTAGAAATAAGAGAAGTATGTGCTTATCTAATCATGTGCACCCTCTCATTTTGAAGAATACATAGTTTACCCAAATGATACAAAAGATCATTATGTACATGATAGTCCAATTCTTCTACTTGTCTACTACTCTTCAAGTCTTTATAAACATCTTGAAAATCAAGATCATTCACATATTATTCTTTATAACTTTCATGAGACAAATAATCATGTTGTAAAATAATAGATGCAAAAACCATAGGAGGCCTAGATAGCATATCTGCAACCTTATTCTGAATACCTTTTTTATACTTGATCACAAGATGAAATTGTTGTAAGAAACCCATCCAAGGAAATGTCTAGACTGTTGTAGTTTGGTTTGTGATTGGAGATACTGTAAGGGCTGATGATCTGTATGTATTATTTTTTCTTTGCCCATTAAGTAATGTTTCCATTTTTTAACACTTTGAACCAATGCATATATTTCCTTATCGTAAGTTGGATATTATCTTACTGCACTTGTAAAGGTTTTAGAATGATAATAAACTGGTTTCTTACCTTGCATTAAAATAACTCCCATAGCATACTCACTTGCATCCATCTTGATCTCAAATGGTTGTTGTATATCAGGAAGTGCCAAGACTGGAGTAGTACTTATCTTTTATTTCAAAGTGTCGAAGGCTTTTTGATGTTTGCCTCCCCACTGAAAGATCTATTTCACACTTGTCAAAGAATGCAAAGGTGATGCAATATATGAAAATTGAGCAATAAACTTTTGCTAAAACTGTACTGCACCAAGAAAACTTCTAACCTCAGTTATGTTAGTGGGTGTAGGCCAATTAACAATGACTGCCACTTTTGCAGGATCAATTTTCAATTTACCATGTCCTACAATGTAACCCAAGTATATCAAAGAGGTCTTGCCAAATTCACATTTTGACATTTTTAGATAAAGTTTTTCCCTTCGTAATGCATCCTTGACTTTCTTAATGTGGATCACATGCTCTTCCCAGGACTTGCTAAAAATCAATATATCATTTAAGTAAACTATAACAAAATCACCAAGGAACTATCTAAAAATATCATTCATAAATCTCATGAATGTAGCTGGTGCATTACACAACCCAAAAGGCATAACAAGCCATTCAAACAATCCCTATTTTGTTTTGAAGGCAGTTTTCCACACATCACCTTCATTAATTCTTACTTGATGATATCCACTTCTCAAATCCAGCTTAGTGAAATAAATAGCATGTTTTAATTGATCCAACAAATCATCAATACGAGGAAGAGGGTAACGATTCTTAATAGTAATTTTGTTTAAAGCACAAAAATCAACACACATTCACCAAGTGCCATCTTTCTTTGACACCAAAATAATTGGCAAACCAATAGGAGATGAAATTAGATGAATAACACCTCTATCTAATAGATCCATGACCTATTTTTTGATTTCCTTGTTTTCCACCACTGATAACCTGTACATGCCAATGTTAGGGAGAGGAGAATCCTGCAATAGCTAAATTTCATGTTGAACTCCCCTTTTAGGGGGCAAGCCCTTAGGATCCTGAAATACATCATTGTAAGTAGAAGTGATTTCAACCAATTCATTCTTGTGTCTAGTATCACACTTTTACAAAGCTTGAGAATATTCTTTTTCCTTAGACTTAATCAACATGAGACAAAGATTCTTGCTTGAATTAACTAGTCTTTTCATTTGCCTTGCTGTAACCAAGGAAAGACTTGTTCTAATGTGATGTGCTCTAACTATATATTCAATGCCATCCTTTATAAGCAAGTACTTATTCTCCTCTCTATAGAAGATTGCTTTTCTATCATAAAGATATGGGCTTCCCAAAACAATCCCACATATGTCCAATGGAACAACATCCAACTCAACCTCATCTATGAACTTGGATGTGATGGCAAACCTTAGTCTACAAGTTTTTGAGACTTGTAGCTTCGCATTGTCACACACCCAACCTAGTGGATAAGGCTTAGGATTGGGATTTGTTTGTAAGCCTAGCTTCTTAACAACCTCTTCAGAAATTAAATTTGCTTGTGAACCACTATCAAATAGAGTGTCAATCTTAGTATGTTTTGAAACAAATCTAATGTGGAACAATTCATTTCTTTTCTTATCAACATGCACATAATTCTGTTTAGAAGAAGATGCATCATTTGATGACTTAGTGCTAAAAATTGAAAGAGAAAAATCATTATGTAATCCCATAGCTGTGATTTTAGTTTCATCACCTAAATCTGAACCTAAGTCCTGAACCATAGCATTAGCCTTCTTTTCTTTATTTTAAAACCTCTTAGGCCTTAACTCAGGATGTAGTTTCCAACGCTTAGACTCATCATGATTTTTATTTCAATGATTACAAAATGGTTTTCCTTCTTCTTTTTTAACAATAAAAGTGGATTTTTGTTTACCCTTTCCTAATGAACTTTCCCCTTTGGATTACTTAACATTAGACTGCTTACTTTTAGGAAAAGATTCTTTTGATTGTTTTCCTCTAGCCTCTAAATGAGTGGTTTGAACACATATTGCATCTAAATTAGTGGGATTGAACATAAGAATCATATGTCTTAATTAACTATGTAGCCC
Source organism: Torreya grandis (assembly GCA_037957365.1). Lineage (NCBI taxonomy): Eukaryota > Viridiplantae > Streptophyta > Pinopsida > Cupressales > Taxaceae > Torreya > Torreya grandis. Next base: position 2,434,372 of record JARHVA010002334.1, read on the forward strand.
ACCTATATATTTTAGCAATGTTTCTTGTATGTATAGAGGAACATTCAAAAGTAAATCTTTTTTCCTAAATTCTTGTGTATAATCTTGAACATTTTGGCCTTTTCCTTGTCTGAAACTCTGCCAATCCATCATGGCTTGTTGCATATAGCCTAAAGGATAGAATTGCTTTCTGAGTTCTTCAATAAATTCATTCCAAGTAGAAATCAAGTTACCTTTTTGAAGCTCAGCTTCCTTCAACTTATTCTCCCACCAGATGAGAGCTGTGCTTCCCATACGAAGAGTAGCTAAATGAATTTTTGACTCATCCCCTGCAATATTTTGGACCCTACAATAAACTTTAATCTGCTTGACCCAATTATCCAACTTTTCGGCATTAACTTCGCCATTAAACATTGGTAATTCAAACTTAATATCCAATTTTAGTGAAGGAAGAGATTCCACAGTTTTTTTACCATTATCCAATGAAGAAGGTTTTTTGGTTTCTTTACCTTTCAATTCTTGTGAATTACCTTCTTTTTCATTCTCGAATTTCCTCTATTTGTCATGGTATAGTTCCTCAACCATGCTTCTCATGTCCATGAAAGCTCGGTGGAAAGCTTGTTCAGATTCCATCTCTTCTTCGACCATCCTTGAAGCACGACTTGAACCAATCTTTGGATTATACTCAATGAGTTTTCCTTCACCCATTTTGGATTTAGACCTTGTCAACATACACTAGCATTCACTGTTAAATAACAACCGCTCTGATAACAAAATCTGATCTGTAAACTGAAAATACAAGTATAGTACATATGAAAAACACTTTTTCACATTTAAGAGATCCTTCAATTTCTCACTTTTTTTGTTTAATTTTCTATAAATAAATTAAAACCATAATTTAAATGAAGATCAAAATTAGATAATACTTAGAGAAAATTAAAAGAATTTTCCAGCAAATTGATAACAGAGTTCGGCTTCAATAGCCTACGTCTCCGGGTTCGTTCGAAGTGAAGACCATTCTCATTAATTTTATGTAACAAATGGCTTCCAAAATCAATACAAGTCTTTAATTCATCTTCTCTGATCTCTGCTTGCCTATAATTATATCTCTCAGACTTGAAAATAATGGCCCAAGGCCGTACAAAGCAATAATATGACTCTAACCTTCTTAAATCTCTTTACATAGTCGGATTCTTGTTTCTCTTCAAGTAGAATTTCGTCCCTCTTATAACACTTCGACCTCCATAACTCAAGTGGTAAAAGCCTGATCCTTTTGTGCCAAAGGTGTAGGGTTCAAAACCTTCGGCCTCCTTTTTAGGCGCTTGGGAACTGTTGGTCTTCCTCCTTGGGCGCATTTGACTTTTCTTTGTCCCACATGTGTTGGGTATGATGGTTTTCAATGCTTAAAATAGATAAGTCAGTCCCCTTTTCAAATGCCAAGACTTAGGTGCTGACTTAGGCCACCATTTAGACTTGGTCATTGCATGATTTATGGGGTGACGTGGTAGCTGGTGCATGTTGGTCTTTGGCACCTTATTTCAAAGTGATCAAAGTTTGAAATTTAAATACAATTTCCCAAATAACATGTAAATAAAAAAACACCAAACCAAAATTTTTTTGCACCAAATCATTTTTCCACATGTCAAATGCCTATTGGTCCACTTGGCATATTAAATAGTGCCACGTCACTTTTGACACCCCTTTTTTTTTACCTGTCGCAAGATTTCTTCAACTAGCTATATCTTGAGCATCCGAACTCTATTTTTCATTCCAGAAGAAGTGCTAGAAAGCTCTCAACAAATTCTATGATGTGAAAATGATTCGAATAAAATTTGAAGACTTTTAAAAATGGAATGGTACATGGATCCACTTGGATCATTAGAGGAATTTTATAAATTATCCATCTATTAAAGTGGAACTCAGATGGGTTTTATTAATTTAATTTATGTAGATTACCAAAACATATATATGGTTTTAATGTAAACTTCTCGAGCTTGGTTAAAGATTTTCATTAATAGCTAAAGTGAAACTAGTGTTATAATTGCTCGAATAAGCATAGGGCATATACTTGTGACTGTTTATCAGAGGAGTGGAAATACAAGAACACCAAATGCTTTAACCCTTATTACGTAATTAACCATAATGATTATTTCCTTTCATAATAATGTGTATGTAATTATAAAATCTTATTGTTGAAGTGTGGGTTCAATTAATTATAAGAGTTGAACGGATAAATATAGAAATCCCCTATCGTGAGATAAACCTTATGGAGCATTGAGATCACTTATTATATGGAAACCGTCACATGGAATATAATGATATAATAATATGTGTTTATGACTATTAGAAAAATGTTTCTTTTTGGAAAATAGGTGTAAACAAATGTAATAGTGTATTTAGAAACTCGGGGTATAATTCTTGTAGTTATAATCTTTAGATGGAATATTAAATGAAAATTGAAAGAATTACTTAAAGATAACTTAGCAAATGATTGCTTATAAACCCCTAAATATAAACTGAATGTTAGACAGGATTTATTATGTTTCAAAAAATAAAGTTTTGGGTATTCTAACTATTCAATATATATGTGTGTTTCTATGTATTTATGACTACTTCAGTAGTTTGATTTTGATTCTTATTAATTATGCTTAAACATTAGACTATGGTAATATGGGTTTTCATAGGATGTAGACAACTAGAAACAAATTATATTATTTGAACTTAGCAATTAATTGTGTTTTTACCTAGGTGGTATAACTATAGTCATTATTTTTAGTATGGGATAGAATATAATGTAAGATTCATTCACATGTTTGATGGATTATATGTATGTTGTGTTTACTCCTATGTTTAGCACGCCATGTGATGTATTTAATAGTAGAATGTAAGTTGGGTGAATTTTGTGGTTGAATTATATTTGACCAATATGCATTGCTAATGCAGAGTAAAGAGTGATATGGATTTCCCTAGCTTACTAGCATTGTAATGCCAGATAAAGGTAGTATGATCAAGTGGTGTATATCTATTTGATTGATCTATAAATCACTTTTATATTACCATTCCTAAAGTTTTGGCCAAAGTATGTTTAGTGAGACATTATCATTTTATGAATATGGTTTACATGTATGTGCGATAACTTGTAATAGATTGAGTTTTCTATGATACACTGCATGTTTAGTTAGTTAGAAATCATATAGCATATAGGTACTTGCTTGTCTCTTTGGATTCCTACACCATCACTATCTACTCATTCATGAAGGGAGGGCCATTTCTTGATGGGATTAATACAGAGGATCATTGGTCTATGGTTGGTGTGGAAAAGTAATCAGATGATGCTCTCCCTCCCCATAATAATATTACTTATCGAGATGACACTTGAGATTGCCAAAAATACATGAATTTTAAGAACTATGTTTCAGAGAATCCATGTTTTTTATTTGTACATTATATTATATTGTACTTGTTATTTAAAGTTATCATGAAGAGTTTTAATTATATATTAATGCACATTGACAATGGTGACTGTGTATTTAGATTAGTTGAAGTTGAGGTGTTCTAATTACTTTCTATATTGTGTTTGACATACTCTCATGATATTAGAGATCCATGATTTATGATGTAATACAAATTACTATCATGATTATGCATGAATACTTTTTATGGTCTCTGATCGATCCTTGGGATGTAATCCATTTTTTGTATATGTGTTTATCTTAAAAAAATTCATGTATTTTTAGGTAGATCCCAGTGGGGATGTTAAATGTGGTATCAGAGCTATGGTTCAAACTTTAGGAGCTAATGAGTCTACTAACGTTTTCATATTATTCTATTGATAGAGATAAGGATGGTGAAAGTGAGAATTTTTGATGAGGGTCCTTCAAATGCTAATGATAACAACCCTCTATTTGATCCTAACCAATTTCTAATAGAGTAGTCAATGAAGATGAACCATATTCTCATAGTCATGAATGAGACCATAGATCGGATTACAACTTTGAAGCAAGTGGTTCATGGCCATGATGAAGAAGAATAACAAGATGAATATGAAGAGCATCTGACTAAGTATGAAAATCCTCAAGATACAAGAGTATAAGTTGTTATGGAGTTGGCCAGAGACATGAAGAAGGTGAACCCACCAAAGTTTGATGGGATTGTTTCAGGTGATGGAGCTGAGGCATGGCTGATAGAGATGGAGAAGTATTTCCAAATTTGAAACTACTCTAAAGTCACCAAGGTGGTTTGGGGAGAATAATAGTTGGTTGGAAAGGTATCTACGTAATGGAATAATAAAGGGTTGGAAATGAATCTCAATTTGACCACCACCACTTGGGATCAGTTTATGGTTTTATTTAGATCATAGGAGCTCCCATAGCTTTATTTTGATTAGAAGGTCATAGATTTTTAGAATCTAATGTAGGCTGATAAGTCAATGAATGATTACTAGGAGTTGACTAAATTGTTGAAATATGTATCTCAGTATTAGGAAGATGAGTAGTTTAGGATCATGAAGTTTATCATGGGTTTGAGGCCCCATATTGGTGGAGAGGTAGATGTTCATGGACCTTCTACCATGGACTAGGTCTTCGAGTAGGTGGTCAAACATGAGCAGAAGTTTAGGTCTCTTTTATAGGCTAAGGATAAGTTCAATAAAAGGTTTGGAAACTCTAAGTCAACCTTCAAGAAGAAGAATTGGAAATAAAGAAGTGGAGACTCTAGGAAATAGTTTCAAAATTAGAATGCCAAGTTTAACAATGATTCAAGCAATAGGAAATAGGGTAATGAATTCAAGGATGGTTTCAAGGGAAGCCAACAAAATGTCAGGAAGGGACCACTAGGAAGATGTTTTATTTTTAGAGAGGATCATTATGCTTGTGATTATCCTCAAGACAAGTCAAAGGGCAAGGGCCCTAATCCTTAGCAGGGCAATTTTTAGTAATGGGTTCATATAACAGTTGACAATCGATAGGCTAAATATCAGGCATTACCTATTGAAGTATCAAGTATTTTGTTTGACCATCGAATTTCTATTTTGATAGAAACAGGAGCCATAAAAAGTTTTATAGCTCCTAGGATTTAGTAAGTTTACTAGAAGTGTAATGGAAAACACATGGTCAGTACAATATGTGAATGATGTAAAAGTCATGGTAGATAGGTGTTTAGTCAAATCAGAGATTAGGTTACCTAAATTTACAATAGTTGTGTATTTTTATGTAACACCTCTAGGATCATATGATGTGATGTTAGGAGTCAATTAGCTCATAAAACATAAAGACAAGGTTGACTGTTACCTAAAGAAGATTGAGTGCCTTGATGATTTCAGGAATTAGACGTAAATTTAAGGTGAGAAGAGAGAGTTGAAGCTTAGGCATATTTCAACTATGCAACTTAAGAAGGCTCAAGGAAAAGGGTTTCAGGCATTTATCATCAAGATAAATGAAATGGAGGAACCTAAGGAACCATCTTTTGAGGAATATCCATTTCTTAGAGATTTTCATGATGTGTTTCGAGAAGAGTTATTAGGTTTGCCGCCTAGACGTGAGTTTGATTTTTATATTAACATCATACCTAGTTTAGACCATAATCTAAGGCACTGTACATGATGACAACCATTGAATTGGTAGAACTGAAGGCTCAACTTCAAAAGTTATTGGCTAAGGGTTTGATTAGGTCAAGTGTGTCATCATGGGGTGAATTGGTTATCTTTATCAAGAATAAGGATGGTACCCTTCGACTATGCATTGACTACAAAATATTGAATATGGAAACCATCAAAAATAGGTATCCACTACCTTGTATAGATGATCTCTTTGATCAAATAAAAGGAGAAACAACATTTTCTAAGATTGATCTGCAAGCAAGATACCATCAGTTGAGGATTCGAGATGAGGACATTCTAAAAATAGCATTCACAACTTGGTATAGGCATTATGAGTTTATAGTGTTACCATTTAGATTGACTAATGCTCCAATAACATTCATGAATCTCATGAATAACATATTAAATGATTATCTTAATCATTTTGTGCTAGTTTTTATAGATGACATTCTTATCTACTCAAAGAATGAAGAGGATCACCTTTAGAATTTGGAACTAGTTTTGCAATGGTTATAGAAGCATAAACTATATGACAAGTTATCTAAGTGTGCATTTTTATAGGAAAGAGTCTAGTTTTTAGGACACATTATCTTTGTAGATGGTATATTTGTAGATTTAGGGAATATTAGAGCCATTATGTAATGACTGACACTAAATAATATGCATGAGGATAGAAGCTTCATGAGATTAAAAAGCTACTACAAGAAGTTCATTCCAAACTTTTATAAGATAAATAACCCAAATAATTCCTTGTAATGGAAGAATCATAGATTTGTTTGGTCAGAGAAGTACAATCTAACTTTCTAAGAGTTAAAGAGAAGGCTTACATTGGCACCAGTGTTGAGAGTTTTGGACCCTAATGGCCATTTTTTAGTGGTCATAGATGCATTAGGAGATGGACTAGGTGGAGGCTTTATGTAGGATGGTGTAGTGGTGGCTTATGAGTCATAAAAGTTAAATCCATATGATGTAAATTATACCCCTCATGATTTGGAGATTGTAGTGACTATGTATGCTTTGCAAGTATGGTGGCATTACTTGTTAGGAAAACCCTTTGAGCTCAAGACAGATAACTTAGGACTCAAGTATATTTTCACCCAACCTAAGTTGAATACTCATTAGAGATGTTGGCTTGAGTTTTTGTCTAACTTTGATTTTGATATCAATTATATCAAAGGTAAAGAGAATAAAGTAGCTAATGTCCTTAGTCATAGAAGGTACACAACAACTATAACTACTGTCAGGAGTACCTTTAGAGATATATTAATTGAGTTATCTCTAGGAGATAAATTTTATGATAAATTCAAAAAAACATTGTTAGAAAATGCTCAAAATTCTTGATACAAAAGATTCGGTTTGGAGAGTGATGGTCTATTGTGTTACAATAGACAGATGTATGTGACAGATCATGAGAATCTATGGATCACAGTGCTAAGGAATTACATAATTCCCCTTATTTGGGACATCTAGGTGTAACGAAGTTCATGATAGATCTTAGACCACTATATTTCTAGAAAGGAATCAAGAAAGATGTAGCTGATTATGTGTCACATTATCTAGAGTGTCAATGAGTGAAAGCTGAGCATGTGCATCTGACTAGATTATTATATCCACATGATATCCCATAATGAAAATGGTAGGTGATAAATATGGGCTTTGTCCATAAATTACCGATGTCATGGAACAAACATGATATGATCTTGGTAGTTATTGATAAACTAACCAAGGTGGCTCACTTCATATGAGGCAATTTGATGAATGATGCACCTACTGTTATGAAGAGATTTATTAAGGAAGTATAGAGATTGCATGGTTTTCTAGAGAAGATCATTTTAGATCATGATTCAAAGATAACCTCAAGGTTTTGGATGATTCTAAATTTGGATTTGGGTATGCAACTTAATTTTAGTATAACTTACCACCCAGAGACTGATGGACAAACTGAGAGAGTTAATCAGGTACTCAAGGATTTTATCCAAATGTAGTACATGGACCATCAATATAATCAAGAAAATTATATTCCATTGGTTGAGTTTGCATATAAAAACTTATACCAGTCAACATTAAATATGACACCATTTGAGGCATTTTATGGGATAAGGTGTAGGACACCCAATAGTTGGGACATATTAGAGGATAATGTAGTCTTCAGACCCAAGATGCTCTTAGAGATGGAAGAGAAAGTTAAACTAATTAGGGAGAGATTGGTCGAGGCCAATGATAAATAAAAGAGTTATACAGATTTAAAGAGGATAGAAAGGCACTTTGTAGTTGGTGATAAAGTGTTTTTGTGGGTAAATCCATAGAATAACTTGATTAAATTTGAGAAATCTGTAAAATTGTCATCGAGATATGTGGGACCCTACGAGGTGTTAGAAGTGGTCAATCCTATTATGTATAGGATTGTATTGTCACCAGACCTAACTCTTTGATATAATGTCTTCCATGTTTAATATTTTAAGAAATATATAACTTGTCCTATGCATGTATTGGATTGGAATGCTTTGCAGGTTTTGGATCTTGGGGTGGTCATAGTAGAACCAACAAGAGTAATTGACACATGCAAACTTCATTTGCATGATAGAGAGATGTCACAATGCAAGGTCCAATGGGACTGATACTCTGAGGATAGTGCTACATGGGAGGACTATGATGAGTTATTCAAGAGATTTCCACACTTATTTACTTGATTAGATACTATTATATTATGTTATTTTCAGTTGAACAATTTTTTTTAGAACATATGTTTAAATAAGAGTCATCCAGGATGATGACTAGCTTTAGTTGGGAAGGATGTTGCATCCTAATTCCCCGTTAGGTAAACCATTTAACTATTCATGTATATTTATAGTGGACACATATAATATTGGTTATATTTTTGATTAAGCTTGAGATTTATGCTATTATGGGATAGTAGAATATTGCTTAGACACATGATGATACATGGTTGCTTATTGTGAATTGGTTAATGTATGTGGCTACATTTTAAGCATATTAATGTATTGTTTTAGTTATACTATTGATTTATGTTCATGTGATGTGATCTAATTACCTACATGTTGTGAGGTGGATGTAGGAGAATTCATCTCTCAAGCGTATCAGAGGGAGAGAATCATCAGAGAGGGTAATGTAGATGGATACGTCAAAGGTTGATAGAGAGCTGGTAAAACCCTAGACACACCATAGTAGTTAGTACATGGTAGAAATGCATTGAAAATAATTGCTTATGGTGTGTTTAATACTTATTTAGAGTGTTTTTTATGTGGTTTGTCAGAGTAGGTAAAAATATAGAAATGAATTCGTTTGTGTGTTTAACATGTTTTGCCATTAATAATAGTAAGAATAATTTTCGCAAAAAAAATTTAAAATACAGGTTATGTGTAAATTTGTAAATTTACATTTAAAATTATTATAACATAATTGGATACTAAATTAATTTAATTAATAATTATGAAATTTGTGCATTTAATATTAAAATATATTAAATAAATGGGAATTATCTTGAAAAAGGAAAAAATAGGGAAAAAAAGAAATTAAAGAAAAGAAATAATTTAAACTTATAAAATCTAGAAAAAGAATTAAAGGTATTAAAAATAGCAAAAACAAAAAATTAAAAAAAAAAATTGAAAAAGGAGAATGGTGCCTATTTACTTAGGGAGGTTAGAGGAAGTCATGATCTTAAACATTGGAAAAAAAAGACCAGAAGAGAGGAAAGGGTGCGAGATTGAGGAGAAAGAGGCACAAAAGACCAACAATCAAATTTATTTGATAGGTGGTGTTTTCAATTACATACATGAATGATTCTTAGTATGTTCATGATGGGATATTATGTTGGTATTATATATATGTATAAAATATCCTAGTTTTGGAGCACTTGTGTTTTTAAGATTACCTTATGGAAGTACTACGCCATATATGTAATATGTAAAAATAAAATAATAGTAGATATAACAATAGGTATATAGTATTAAAATAATGGAAGACCTTTTGATTCGCTATTGTCCTTTCCAACATGATCTTAAATCTTTGGCATCATGTTATCCTTGACTTTTTGAGGCATTACATACCTTAAATAAATTGTTGTACATCTGGGATCACTATATAATTAGTTATAAGTCACTTTATTGTTTTTCTATAGCCCTTAAGGCTATTAGCTCACTATAATTAGCACGATTGAAAAACAAATTAAGCAGTTATAAACAATAGCTCATTGATTATTGTTATTGGCATCGAACCACAGTGGGTAAAATTTGTGTATGGTGTTGAACTTTATTCTCTTTCCTGTAGGTGTAAGGATCATCATTTTTATTTTATTCATATAGCCATAAGAAGTTATCTAGATTAAACATATCCATACCAACCATTATGACACTTGAATTTATGGGTAGCTTGCTAGAATTTAGTAAACCATTGCGTAATTGAACCACACAATCGAAACCTATGGACATTAACTTTATTAGAAAACATACTTAGGCTCACTATATGATGTAAATTCCTTTGTTGTGCCATCAATCTTGGTAGTGTCCAAAATTTCTTAGCATCGCTATTGGGAGGATTTAACATGTGTTAAAAACCATGTTTTATTTTGATGGTTCACTGAAAATCATTATTTAATTACAAACTTGATTTCAATCACCTCATATGAACAAAACTATTATGTTATAGTTATGTTTGGAGGATACTGTATTAAATATGATAGATTGAATATAATCTAAAGATAACATGTTATTTGAAATCATTGGCTTCTAGTATGGCGTCACCCCATAGTCTTTACCCAATCAACTAAGTCTCCCAATATATATATATATATATATGTATATATATATGTATATGTATATATATATATATATATGTATGTATATGTATATATATGTATGTATATGTATATATATATACATATACATACATATATATACATATACATACATATATATATATATATATATACATATATATATATATATATATATATACATATACATATATATATACATATACATACATATATATATATATATCCTTCTTAATAATGTTTTAGGAAAAAATAAATTTTAACAGTAATGAATTTATATAAAACAATATTAAAATAGTGATGCTAGTTGTGTATTTAGCTAAGTATCAATAGTAATATCATTGTTAGAATTTTAGTTATGTGTTTAGCTCATTACCATTGCTAGAGATTTAATAGGGTATTGGTAAGTTTATATAAAAATATAAACTGTTAGCTATGTTGGAGGAATCATAATTAGTTAACAAGACTAAACCATCAGTAAACATTGTTATTTGTTGACCCATGTCGAGTAAGATATAAACCATGAACATAGTTGATAAAATGTCAGGTAAACATGCCCTTTTTGGTAGGAATCAATTGATACTAAGGGAAGTTATATAGAGGAAATTGATAAATTATCCATCTATTGAAGTGGAACTCGAATGGGTTTTATTAATTTAATTTATGTAGAGTATAGAAACATAAATCTAGGTTTAATGCAAACTTCTTGAGCTTGGTTAAATATTTCCATTAATAGCTAAAGTGAGACTAGTGTTATAATTGCTTGGATATGTTAGGTTGTGGAGCTAAAAGCTTCACCAGGATGCAAACAGGAGAAGTTATGGAGGTTGCAGAAGAGTTGCGGAGTGTCACAAACACCGGCGTCGGTCAGGACAACCGACGACGGTAGGAGGGAGACAGGAAGGCAACTGACATCGGTCATAGATCGGCCGGCATCGGCACCCCCAGGCAGCCAGGGACCGACGTCGGTCACCTGTGGTTCGAGCTGCGAGTATGTTACGGGCAGTTGGTTGACGAACCAAGTGTTTGCATGTTTAGAGCTATTCTTAGACTGAGAGCTGTGGATTTAATTATTGTATTATTGTCTAATTATTGTTTAGATGAGATCTATATATATAGACTCATGATTGTATTGTAAAAGTGTGCTAGAAAGCCATAGAGCTTTTAGAGAGAGCTAGTGTAGCTCCTCCTAGTTCCAAAGGGGTGCTAAGTGTGTTTGATAAGGGAGAGTTGCAAGGTCTGCAAGGTCAAGGAGCTGATCCACCGGGGTACTGGTTGAAGAATCATAAGGACTTGGTGAGGCAAGGACAAGGGTTCTTCAGGGGTGTAGAGACATCTACATGGTGAGTATGGTCTAGTGATTTGCATGTAGCAGAAGAGAGCAGGGGATCTACTTGGAGTACGGTTGTGTACTTGGTGAACTGGCAGCATGTTACTGACTGGTTGGAGAGGTGAACATCAATTCTGTATTGGAGTTGATTGTTGGGACCGAGAGAGAGAGGGAAGAAGGTCTTGAGGTGTGGTGAACCTTTGAGGTGGAGGAAGAAGTGGCATCTTCCTTATTGTATATTCTTCTGAGTGATTATTAATACAATTGTGTATTGTCTCTCATATTCCTGTGTTGTTTCATATTTCTAGTTACTTATTGATTCTGGTATAATTCGATGTTTAGTTGCTAATACAAGAAGTAATCACATGTGTTCTAATTGGTAGAGCAAGATCCTAACTCAGTAGGGATCGGAGCATGTTTATTGTTCTGGGGTTTCCCTGACATGTGGTATCAGAGCTTTTGGTTGGGTTACTAATAGGTGGTTTCAGATCTGGTAGTGTTTGTTGATTACAGGTTGCTCACAGGGGTTTCTGATTGAGTGGGAGTATAGCAATGGCAGAAGGAAGTAAGCTACGAATGGAGAAATTGAATAGCATGAATGGTCTGATTGATGGAAAGAAAGAGCAGAGAAAAAGATATTATTGGTTGGTAGCAGATCAGCATGAAGGAACTGAAGATGCAGATGTTGCAGGTGTTGTTGCACATGATGCTTTGGGAGGTTTCTTGGATGAAGTTGAATCTTGGATAATAGATTATGTTGCCTCTTTCCATGTAGCCCCAGGTTTAGGAGCTGGAGAGCCTTGTCAAATTATTGATGAAGGGGAAGTGAAGCTAAAATTGCAGATGGACGACACACAGTGGTTGAAGGAAGTCATGCAAGTACCAGTCTTGGAGATGAGTCTAATTTCTTTAGGAAATTTGGGTGATGGGAGATGTACTGTAACTCTCACAGCAGATACACTTGAATTAGATGGTGGTAAGAAAGTAGGTATCCTTTATCTATCTACTTATATTACTGATTCACCTTCTATTGCAGAGATGTGGCTTCATAGGCTTAGTTACATATGTAGAAGGAGAATGCAGGTTCTGAAGCGGAAGACAAATGTTTTTGACAAGCTAAAGAATTGGAAAGCCTTGGTGTTCATGGAGGAGATGACGGACAGAGATCAGGTGAGAGAACTGAATTATTCTGAGCAGAGCAGGGTTGATTTGATTAGGACTTTGATCCATGGAGAGCTCGTAGGTAAAAAGTTATCACTCACAGATGAACAAAGGTACCAACGTCGGTCACATAATAACCGACGTCAGCAACAGGAAGACTGACGTCGATCATGAGGGAATCAACGTCGGTAGAAAGGATACTGGCATCAGCCAGGGAGATGACGTCGGTAGTCAGGGTCAATGCAGGGAACCAACATCGGTCGGGAGTAGACTGGGAGATGGCCGAGATCGGTCACTGGAACGGATATTGGGTGGACACAAGTCTCAAATGCTCATGTGGAGGTCAGAAAGGGTAAGTGAACCTCATATTCATTGTTCACCTTCTTTATATTGTTTACTGATGGTCAAGAACCAGGAAGATGGAAGAAGCAATGCAGTAGAGTCCAGATACAGTGGGAGCTTGGCATGGATGAGGAGTAAGTCCTTGGAGAAGAACCAAACAGGTATTTGTTGGTAGAGTTGTCAGCTGGAAGAAAGCACTGAGAGAGATGGATTCCCATTTTAGAGAAGAGAGTGGATGGATACATGAGACAGAAGGCCAAGGCATATGGTCTTGAAGAAGCTGTAGGATAGTGGTACAGGTTTTGACAGGTGGATGACTAAGCATGGCTTCAGTCAATGTCAGTGTAACTATTGTGGTTTTATTCTTACCAAGTGGATGATGAGTCATGACATTATCTAGTTATTGTATGTGGATGGTTTGCTAGCAGGTTTTGTACATACAAGGATTTGCTGAGCTAAAAGGTAAGGTTAGTTCAGAGGCGTGTCATGGAGAATTTGGAGCAGCGAAATTCTTTGGCATAAGAGACATGGAGATTTTATCTTCAGTGGGACCTGGTGTGAAGACGGTGTTGGTGAGGCTCATTACGCAGGATGCAGAATCGGTAAGCACACCAATGGCTGGACAGTTCAAGCTTAGCTTGAAATAGGGTTTGAAATCACATGAGGTCTATTGTAGGCCTGAGTTTTCCCATTCAGTGGGGGTTGTCGAAAAGTATGGAGCCAATTCGGGGAAGGAGTAATGGAGGGCAGTTCAATGGGACTAGTAGTAGGGATTCTTGTTATGCAGAGTCAAGTTCTTCACTACATGGATATGTAGGTTCGGATGTGGCAGGTTACTTGAATGACAGGTATAGCATCACAGGTTGTGTGGTGGTTAGTCTTCAGGATTGATCTTGAAGAGGGATACAAACCAAGAAATAGATTAGATGGGCTACAGATACAGGTATAGGTGCAGTTGTTTATCTCCAAGTGGGAGATTGTTAGGTTGTGGAGCTAAAAGCTTCACCAGGATGCAAACAGGAGAAGTTATGGAGGTTGCAGAAGAGTTGCGGAGTGTCACAGACACCGGCGTCGGTTAGGACAACCGATGATGGCAGGAGGGAGACAGGAAGGCAACCGACGTCGATCATAGATCGGCCGACGTCGGCACCCCCAGGCAGCTAGGGACCGACATCGGTCACCTGTGGTTCGAGCTGCGAGTATGTTACGGGCAGTTGGTTGACGAACCAAGTGTTTGCATGTTTAGAGCTATTCTTAGACTGAGAGTTGTGGATTTAATTATTGTATTATTGTCTAATTATTGTTTGGATGATATATATATATATATATATATATATATATATATATATATATATATATATATATATATATATATATATATATATATATATATATATATATATATAGACTCATGATTGTATTGTAAAAGTGTGCTAGAAAGCCATAGAGCTTTTAGAGAGAGCTAGTGTAGCTCCTCCTAGTTCCAAAGGGGTGCTGAGTGTGTTTGATCAGGGAGAGTTGCAAGGTCTACAAGGTCAAGGAGCTGATCCACCGGGGTACTGGTTGAAGAATCATAAGGACTTGGTGAGGCAAGGACAAGGGTTCTTCAGGGGTGTAGAGACATCTACATGGTGAGTATGGTCTAGTGATTTGCAGGTAGCAGCAGAGAGCAGGGGATTTACTTGGAGTACGGTTGTGTACTTGGTGAAATGGTAGCGTCTTACTAACTGGTTGGAGAGGTGAACATCAATTCTGTATTGGAGTTGATTGTTGGGACCGAGAGAGAGAGGGAAGAAGGTCTTGAGGCGTGGCGAACCTTTGAGGTGGAGGAAGAAGTGGCATCTTCCTTATTGTATATTCTTCTGAGTGATTATTAATACAATTGTGTATTGTCTCTCATATTCCTGTGTTGTTTCATATTTCTAGTTACTTATTGATTCTGGTATAATTCGATGTTTAGTTGCTAATACAAGAAGTAATCACATGTGTTCTAATTGGTAGAGCAAGATCCTAACTCAGTAGGGATCGGAGCATGTTTATTGTTCTGGGGTTTCCCTGTCAGGATAAACATAGGGCATGTACTTGTGACTATTTGCTGGAGGAGTGGCAATACAAGAACACTAAATGCTTTAACCCTTCTTACATAATTAATTGTAAAAGTTGTATTTCCTTTCATAACAATGTGTATGTAGTTATAAACTCTTATTGTTGAAGCATGGGTTGGATTAATCATAAGAGTTAAATGGATAAACATAGCAATCCCCTTTTATGAGATAAACCTTATGGAGCATTTAGATCACTTATTATATGGAAATCGTTGCATGGAATTTGATGTTATAACAAGATATGTGTTTATGACTATTAACAATATGCTTTTTTTTGAAAAATAGGTGTAAACAAGAGTAATAACATATTTAAAAACTTGGGGTATATTCTTGTAGTTATAATCCTTGAATGGAATATTAACTGAAAATTGAAAGAATTACTTAAAGATAACTTAGCAAATGATTACTTATAAACCCCTAAACATAAAGCAAATGTTAGACTAGATTTCTTATGTTTCAAAATATAAAGTTTTAGGTGTTTTAATTCTACAATATAAATGTGTGTTTTTATGTATTTATGATTACTTCATTAGTTTGATTTTGATGCTTAGTAATTATGATTAAACACTGTACTGTGGTAATATGGGTTTTCATAGGGTGTATACAACTGGAAACAAATTATATTATTTGAACTTAGTAGTTAATTGTGTTTTTACCCAGGTGGTATAATTGCAGTCATTATTTCTAGTATGGGATAAAATATAATGTAATATTCATGCATATGTTTGATAGATTAAATGTATGCTGTGGTTACTCCTATGTTTAGCATTTCATGTGATGTATTTTCTAGTGTTGACCATTTTTGGTCCAGCAAGCCAAAATCGGTCCCTTTCTTCCCTTGCTGTTCTGAGCCAGTTGAATTCAGGTTGCAAAAGTCTTGTTTCTATGGACTCTACAGGGTTGTTTCTATGTAGTCTACATGCTTGTTTCTACAGACTCTACAGGCTTGTTTTTATAGACTCTGCAGGCTGATTTCTACAAACTCTGCAGGCTGATTTCTATGGACTTTACAGGCTGATTTCTACAGACTCTGTAGGAAAGAAACAAGTTCCCAACACTTAGGTGACAAAAGAACCTTTGTAAATTTTCTAAAGAGCATGTTTGCAGACCAAAGTTCCCTTGTGGAGGGTAGGTGATGAGTAAAACAGACTATTGCAAAAGTCCAAAGGGTAGCTTTGGGCTTAAAATGCCCTTGCAGAGGGCAGGAAAGCACTTAAGGGGAAAAAGAGACCGAGGTGAAGTATTCCTTCAGACTTTCTGTTTGAAGGAAATTTCTGAAAGGTAAACACTTAGAAGGAAAAGCAAAGGTATAATTTCTTCAGACAAAATGTCCGAAGGAATTTCTTTAGAAATTTTGTCTGAAGAAATCCTTCAAAAGAAAATCCCACGGCAATAAAAAACAAGGAAAAATCTTCAGACAAAAGTCTGAAGGAATTCCTTCAAAATTTTTGTCTGAATAAATTCACCCAATAGAAAGTCTGAAGGGAGAAGCCTGAAGGAATTCACCTAGGGAAAAGCCCAATGGAAAAAAGGAAAGCGGGAAAAATGTGAAGGAACATTTCCTTCGGACATTTTGTTCGAAGGATTTGAGGAGCAAGGCCGCCAAAGGACCTAAAAGGGTAGGTGCCCTTACGGGGGACTCTCGACTGCCGAAAGAAAGACACTTCTCCAAAGTTAAAGGGACACCTTCCCTTTGGGAGGTTCCTAAGTAAAATCTTGAAGGAAAGTAAGCAAAGGAAAAAGCCGAAGGAATTAACCAAGGGATGATGGGCCCGTGAATGTCAAAGTTGGGCACCATGAACTAGCTTTTGGTTTTCAAATGGTGATGGGCCCATGAACATCAATTTTATGGCAATGAAATAGTTGTTTATCTCTAAATACTTGAGCAACCCACCAAAAAGGGAGCCTAAAGAGCCAAATAATTAGCAGGAGATAGCCTCCGAGGGCCGAAGGAGCCAGAAAAGACAAAGCTATGAAGAGACAATGCGTAAAAATAGACAAAATGGCCCAAGTGGAAAAGGGGAGGTGAGTTATTCCTACAGTTGAAATAGTGCCTACCAAGTGGTCATCAAGGAGCATAAATAGTGAATGGCGTGACCTATTTTCTCCACTTTGCATTGATGAGTAGACAAACTACGTGAATATCTTGAAGGAGCAGTCTTGTTGCAAAAAAAGAGGCACGGCCCATGCTTTCACATTAATGTTTGAACACCAAAGTCAAGATTGGTGATTACACAACATGTTTCTAGCAGGCCTTTTCTAGAAGGATGATATCAGCAACAACGACTTCCTCTTCTTGATGCTCTCAATGCACATGGGCCAACTTGTAAAAAAGGGGCACCAAAGTCTTTTCCAGAAGGTGCATTTACTTCTTCTCTCTTTATATATTGTAAAATTCTCATTTGAGAAAATATCTCTTAGCCTGTAAGGCAAAAACTTTGCCCAAAAATCTCTTGGCTTGTAAGGTGGAGCTCTACCGGATTTTGCCTTGAATCAAGACATAACATTTTTACCTCTATTTGAGCTTGCACTTTCGTATATGTCTATGTTTTTGTTTTATGTTAAGTCATTTTCCTTATGCTTTCACAGAATGATTCCATCATGTCTAGTGTATTGTGAAGTTTCTTCTTTTGCAGGTCTACGAGAAGTGTCCACAACAAGAATATAGGTGCATGTGAATAGGCTGCCATAGTGTGTCTTAGAACACCTCTGGTAGTTCTTCCTCCCTGTATCTCTAGAGGACCCCTAGCTCACTGATGTAGAAGAGTTTCTCATATCGAATGAAGTGTATGCCAGCTTGTTTTTGATAGAAAGTTTGGGTTTAAGCTAAGTAGATCAACTTTTTTGGTGTATCACCTTTTAGTTTACGTTCTATTTTTTAGCATTATTCTCCCTTTTCATCCCCCCCATTATTAGCAGTAAGAAATCTAGGACCTTAGATATACATCAAAGGGAGCTAGCCCTTATCTAGAGACTCTCCCCCTAGTTTTGCCAGACCCATAGGCAAGAGGGGAATTTCCATTGTGACGCATGGAAGATAGGAGCTCAGCCTCCTGTCAAGGGTGTAATCCACCATGTCAATAGTTTTTGGCACACTCAATGGGACCAACTAGTTTTTATCTAAAGAGTTGAAGAATTTTGATGTGTTCTTCAACCAACTAGCCTTTGGAGGCTTTTTATCAACACCAATGGTGACTCTGAGTTGAATTAACTAGTTAAGCAGTCCTGGTGCCATCAAGAAATCACATTTTTTGTATGTATAACTTTGCTCAGCATCATGGGCCTTGTGTTCTTTCATATAACTTTGATCAAGCTCAGGGTGTTTATGGAATCACCTCAAGTAGCTCTCTTAGTTGCCCTTAAAAAATAAGGGAAGTAACACTAGAGTTCAAGAAGCAGGTGATGGAAATAGATAGATTGGATGAGCAGTAGAGATATTAGCAAGAGCTTATGTACAAAGAAGAGTGTTTGTTTAGGCAAGCTCAGGCCTTGCAATCCATGAAGGAGGAGGTAGCCAAATGGAAGAGTCCATTCATTCAAGGCAATCAGCCTTGTGTGCCCCCTCCTATTATAAAAAAGCCCCCTCTTGTGCACCAAATCCTTTTTATCAAATAACACTTGCTCACTCTAGCTCATCTAATGCATTAATCACTCCTGCTCTTAACCCCTTGCACTTAGATTTCAAACATCAAAGGGCATTAGAGCAACCTCTCATGGAAATGAACCTTCTCAATTCCTTAGAATGTGAATCCTCCTTTGAAGGGAATACCATGAATCAATGCATCTCTCTTGAAGTAGCTCTTCCTATGCATAAGCATACCCTTCCTAGTCTTCCTCAACTTCCTCAGGTCTCTCAACATGATGTCAAGATTCGAAGTTGGAAGAGGGAATATCATGAACTAGCTTGAGACCTTGAAGAGGATAAAGTTTCTGCCTGTTCACAAGGAGAAAGTCCCAATCCCAAGGTCATGAGTTGGAAGCAAATAGTGGAATCATGGGGTGAGAAGGAGGAAAAGAAAGGTTTTGCTCAAAACCTTGAAGAAGATGAAGCTGATCATACTCATCATGATGATGCTTGTGACCTCTAAGAAAGGCTCTTCCAAGAAAATATAGCCAGGAGAATTGCAGAGCTAGAGTCTAGAGTGAGATTCCTCAGCCAATGTGTGATGGACGGTTTAGACCAAACAACAGATTCTATGTTTGAACACACCCCATCTACACACCTCCAAGAGAGATATCAAACCACATATGATATAGATGAAGTGCTAGCCAAGTGGAAAGAGGAGAATCACTTGATTCTAGCTCAAGGACTGCCTCTTCTTCCACATGGTTTTAATCACCAGCCTTCAACTTTATCCCTTCTCAAGGAGGAACCTATTTTGTAGGAGGTGAGTGAAGAGTAGAAGATCCAATTTATAGCTATCTGAGAGGCTATCATGAGGAATAATGAAGAGGAAATCATCATGGATGCTCCCTCTGAAGACATCATCAGCAATGGAGAAGATGCAGGTCATGCATACATGCAGATGTTCCAGCAATATGAAGAGGAATGTAAGCATGGTGAGCTCTTTCCCCCTTTGTTTGATGAACTTCCTTGTTGCTTTGATGATTTGGATGACCATGCCATGGAGCTTGAGTTGGAGGAGGATTAGGAGAATGTCTTTGAACAATTAGAGACTCTGATCCTTGAGTAGGAAAAGGAGAGACCTGTTCATCTTGAGAATAGCTTTGAAGAAGAGAGCCTTGAACAAGAAGGTGATGTTCTATGGGATGAGCAATTAGTTTGTGATTCCATTTTAGACATCAAAATAGTCACCCTTTTTTAAGAAATCCATGAGGGATTAGAAGATGAGTTTGATAGGGTCTTCAATGGAGTTGAAGGGAACAGGTCAAACCATGATGCACTGTAAAGGGACTGTGTATATCAAAGGGCTTATGGTGATGAGCCAACATCCATCAATTTCTTGATGAGATGCACTAGCATGAAGGAACAACATTAAACAAGCTTCCAAGAAGAATAAAAGTACATATATGTTGGGAGCATGTTTGATTCTGATCCACTCAGATGCAATCCAATCGAGGTGGCAGGCAAGAGGAGTAGGTCACCAAATCTCCATTCCATTCAACCACTTATCTGGCACCATAAGTTTCCTTGCCATGAAGGAGACTTAATAAATTTTCCCTTTGATCTAGGAGGGAGGAAAATATACCTAGTTAGCTATACATAGTAGATTGCTTTCAGTTTTCTTTCCTATTTTCCCTAAGTGTTGTTTGCACAAGTAGTGTTTTTATCCCTTGTGTGTGTTTTCTCTTGTGTTTGGGGTAAAAGATTTATGATTTATTCTTGGATCTATTGGGGCTATTTCTAACTTTTTTCAAGTTACATTCTGACTCCGTGCCCAATGGACTTTAAGGCAACTAATTTCTAAGCATAGCAGGCATGCTTCCCTTGGGAGTCACCAATTTATTGACCATTTTTGGTCCAGTAGGCCAGAATCGGTCCCCTTCTTCCCTTGCTATTCTGAGCCAATTGAATTTGGGTTACACAAGTCTTGTTTCTATAGACTCTATAGGCTTGTTTCTATGGACTCTGTAGGCTTGTTTCTATGGACTTTGCAGGCTGATTCCTACGGACTCTACAAGCTGATTTCTATGGACTCTGCAGGCTAATTTGTATGGACTTTGTGGGCTGATTTCTATGGACTTTGTAGGAAATAAACAAGTTACCAACACTTAGGTAGCAAAAGGACCTTTGTAACTTTTCTGAAAAGCATGTTTGGAGACCAAAGTGCCCTTGTAGAGGGTAGGTGATGAGCAAAACAGACCATTGCAAAAGTCTAAAGGGTAGATTTGGGACTAAATGCCCTTGCTGAGGGTAGGAAAGCACTTCAGGGGAAAAAGAGACCAAGGCAAAGTATTCCTTTAGACTTTCTATCTGAAGGAATTTTTTTCAAGGTAAAGACTTAGAAGGAAAAGTAAAGGCAGAATTTCTTCAGACAAAATGTCCGAAGGAATTCCTTCAAACATTTTGTCTAAAGAAATCCTTCAGAATAAAATCTTGTGGCATTAAAAGACAAGGTAAAATATTT
Organism: Torreya grandis; assembly: GCA_037957365.1. NCBI lineage: Eukaryota > Viridiplantae > Streptophyta > Pinopsida > Cupressales > Taxaceae > Torreya > Torreya grandis. The sequence goes on from JARHVA010002334.1 coordinate 2,455,766, forward strand.
AGAAAAAAGTTTGAAGGAATTCCTTCAGACTTTTTATTTGAATAAATTTGCCTGATAGAAAGTTTGAAGGGAGAAGCCCGAAGGGATTCACCCGGGGAAAAGCCCGATGAAAAAAAGGTAAGCGGGAAAAATGTGAAGGAACATTTCCTTCAGATATTTTGTTCAAAGTATTTGAGGAGCAAGGCTGCCAAAGGACCCCGAAGGGTAGGTGCCCTTGCAGGGGACTCTAGGCTGCCAAAAGAAAGACACTTCTCCAAAGTTGAAGGGACACCTTCCCTTCGGGAGGTTCCAAAGCAAAATCCCAAAGGAAAGGAAGCAAAAAAGGCTGAAGCAAAGGAAAAAGCCAAAGGAATTAACCAAGGGATGATGGGCTCGTGAATGTCAAAGTTGGGCATCATGAACTAGCCATTGGTTTTCAAATGGTGACAGGCCTATGAATGTCAATTTTATGATAATGAAATAGCCATTGATCTCTAAATACTTGAGTGACCTGCCAAAAAGGGAGCCGAAAGAGCCAAAGAATTAGCAGGAGATAGCCCTCAAGGGCTAAAAGAGCCAAAAAAGACAGCCAAGAAGAGAAAAAGTGTATAAATGGACAAAATGGCCTAGGTGGCAAAGGGGAGGTGAGTTATTCCTGCAATTGAAATAGTGCCCACCAAGTGGTCATCAAATAGCACAAATAGTGAATGACGTGACCTATTTTCTCCACTTTGCATTGATGAGTAGACAAACTACATGAATATCTTGAAGGAGTAGTATTGTTGTAGAAAAAGAGGTGTGGCCCATGCTTTCACATTAATATTTGAATGCCAAAGTCAAGATCGGTGATTACACAACATGTTTCTAGTAGGCCTCTTCTAGAAGGATGATATCAACAACAATGACTTCCTCTTCCCGATGATCTCAACGCATATGGGCCAAATTTTAAAAAAATGGGTGTCAAAGTCTTTTCCAAAAGGCACCTTTACTTCTTCTCTCTCTATATATTCTAAACTTCTCATTTGAGAAAACATCTCTTAGCCTTTAAGGCAAAAGATCTCCCCAAAAATCTCTTGGCTTGTAAGGCGGAGTTCTGTCGGATTTTGCCTTAAATCAAGACATAGAATTTTTACCTTTATTTGAGCTTGCACTTTTGTATATGTCTATGTTTTTGTTTTTTGTCAAGTCATTTTCCTTATGCTTTCATAGAATGATTCCAACATGTCTAGTGTATTGTGAAATTTCTTCTTTTGCAGGTCTGCCAGAAGTGTCCACAACAGGAATATAGGCGCATGTGTATAGGTTGCCATAGTGTGTCTTAGAACACCTCTGGTAGTTCTTCCTCCCTATATCTCTAGAGGACCCCTAGCTCACTAATGTAGAAGAGTTTCTCATATCAAATGAAGTTTATGCCAGCTTGTTCTTCGTGGCAAATGTAGGTTCAAGCTAAGTAGATCAACTTTTTTGGTGTATCCCCTTTTAGTTTAGGTTCTATTTTTTAACATCCTTCTCCCTTTTCACCCCCCCATTGTTAGTAGTATGAAATCTAGGACCTCAGAGATACATCAAAGGGAGCTAGCCCTTATCTAGAGACTCTCCCCCCAGTTTTGACAGATCCACAGGCAAGAAGGGAGTTTCCATTGTGACGCATGGAAGACAGGAGCTCAGCCTCCTGTCAAGGGTGCAATCCATTGCGTCAACATCTAGTAAGATGTAAGTTAGGTGAATCTTATGTTTGAATTATATTTGACCAATTTGCATTGCTAATGTGGAGTAAGGAGTGAGATGGACTTCACTGGCTTACTAGCATTACAGTGCCAGATAAAGGCAGTCTGATCAAGTAGTGTGTATGAATTTGATTAATCTATAGATCAATTTTATATTATTATTCTTAAATCTTTGGCCAAAGTATGTTTAGTGAGACATTATCATTTCATGAGTATGATTTACATGTATGTGTGATATCTTGAAATAGATTGAGTTTTATATGATACACTACATGTTTAGTTAGTTATAAATCATACAACACACGGGTACTTACTTATCTCTCTAGATTCATGTGCCATCACTATCTACTCATCCATGAAGGGAGGGCCATTTAATTATGGGATTAGTGTGGGGGATCATTGGTCCATGGTTGGTGTAGAAAAGTGCTCGAATGATGCTCTCCTTTTCCATAGTAGTACTACTTATCGAGATGACACTTGAGATTGCCACAGATACTTAAAGTTCAGGAACTATGATCTAGAGAAGCCATGTATCTTATTTTTACATTGTATTATATTTTACTTGTTATTGAAAATTGTCATGAAGAGTTGCAATCATGTATTGATGCACATTGACAGTGGTGACTATGTATTTAGATCAGCTCAGGCTGAGGTGTTATAATTACTTTCTATATTGCATTTAACATACTCTCATGATATTAGAGATCCATGATTTGTGATGTGATATGAATTATTTTCATGATTACACATGAATACTTTTTATGGTCTTTGATATATTTTTGGTATGTAATCCATTTTTGTATATGTGTTTATCTTAAAAAAAATCATGTATTTTTAGGTAGATCCTAGTGGGGATGTTATAATTTCAAATCCATGTAGTTTACTATTTGATTAATGATTAGGATAATTAATCAATGTGATTAATTATTAATTAGAAGAAAGGTAAATCTTGCAATAATTTTTGTCAGTCAAGTATTCACTTAATTGACTTGTGAAGACATTTGTAAAGGGTTGATTTAATTCAGGATGCACTAGACAAGATAAATGATGTAAGATGATCCATTGCCCCAATTAGGGGTGTATCATTGTGATTTTGGTTTAAAATGGTAGTTGTGTAAATAAATTAGTTACAATTAAAGATTTATGGTTAAACTTGGATGCAATTGTGGAAAGTCATTTTGAATGTCACTTTAGACATGGAAGTGATTAAAATAAAGTGTCTACATTTTACTCATGTTTGAAAAAAGTGTTACGAGACACTAGGCATAGTAACATATTTTCAAAGAAGTAAAAGAATAATAAAAAAGAAATTTGATAACACTTGAAGAATTATGTCTTCACTCTTCTCTTTTTTAAATTTTTATGAGTCACTAAACTTAGATTGATGCCCCATAAGGAGCTTGATTATCCCTATATGCCCCATCGAGGGAACTATTGAGGGAGAAGTTGAAATAGACGACCCTGAAAAAAGAGAGGAAGAAGCCAAAATAAAGAAATGATGGACATGGACCCAAAAAGGGTGGTCTTAGGTGATCACAATAATGTGCCCCAATAGGGTAGATTTGATCATGAATACAAGAAGCTATCCTAATAGGGTGAATTTGATCATTGATTGGGTAGTTTTTCTTCTTTAAGAAATGATGATTAGGCACTTGGATGAACTTCTTGGGGGATAGTAGACAAGGATAAATCATGCTTCAATATTTATAATTAGACTTACAACATCTTGATTTTTGATATAGCACTGAATGATATGCACCATGTATAAAACACCATGATGACCAGGTTATGATGTGCATAAGGGCTGACCTATGGTCTAATAGATAATTGAAAACCATACACAAATGATAGAAACCATGATGACAATGTTGTCAAGGACTAATGGATGGAATCAAGTACAAATTCATGAAAGGAGGCATCATGATGATGACCCCATAAAAATAATGGACTTAGTCAAGGTGACAACAAAAAAAGGAAAATAAATAAACAATGGAAAGAAATAATCAAACACAAACTAAAATATAAACAATATAAAGCATCCAGTTGCTCAAAGAAACACACTAAGAACAATCAAACATAATCATGATAAATAAATCATAAAAACACACCATAAAATAAGTAAGTAGTGAATCAATTGTGTGTGTGAAAATAAGGTGTTACTCTTGGGTGCTTAGTTTCTAGGATCTAGAAGATAATTAACAAGACAAGATAATAACTTGAATGGAAGTGGGGAATATAAGAAGAATGAAGGGGTGACCAAGTTGACTCTAAATGACCCATACAAGTGGACATTACCTACATAGTCCTATGAAATTCAATCCAAATGTATCTCTTCTAGGGATATGGGATATAATAAAAGTGATGACAAGTAATATATTTAATTATAGAATAAAAATAGGAAAAGGTACACTTGCAAAAATGATGAGAGCATTGAGAGGTAAATGACAATGAGATTGTTAATTAGACTGCTAATTTGACTAGCCAAGCTAACCTGAGATGCCCCATACATCCAAAAAATACCTACATAGTATCTATGGAACTCGAGCTAATTTAGTTCTTATAGACATGGGAGTGAACACAATCGAGAAATGGTAAAGGCAAATGGAAATGGTCATGGTTAGATAAGAGGTTTTGACCTAGTGAATGTGATAAACCTCACTATCCAGAACAGAGTATAAGGTCATTGGCAAATAGGATGATAAAGCAAGTAGAAATTTTGTGGTTTTAAATCTCTCATGGAGATTTTAAACCCTTTTGTGGTACTTTTTGATTTTTAGGTTTTTTTTGGGATTTTCAAAATTTTAGGATATTTCAAGCTGTTTCAAATTTTTTGGGTTTTGGCATCTCAAATAAATGGAGGATTACAAGATGAAGAGTGGGTTAACTCACAAAATAAAATGAACATGGATTAATTTAATTATAAAAAAACATGATCATATAAAAGGGGTGACTGAGAAGACCTAAAAAACAAAGCATTGCCTATATAGTGAAAATGGACCTCATGACAATGTAGTTCAACCCTAGCAGAAACTACCACAAAACAATAATAGGTTTGAAAACATGAATGGTATAGAAAAAAAAAGTTACATGATTAATAAAGAGTTAAAATATGTAGTTTGTAAGACCATTATATAGGTGAATCATACATAAGATACTGCTAAACCTAGAAATGGTTATGGTGACCAAATCTAAACAATATGCTGGAATCTTTCTCTAAAATTTGGCATCTAGGATCATCTATTATACTAATAAAATAGAATCAAGATCAAATAATGGTAATAGGATAAGGTAATAATATCAATATGGATGGAATCAATTAGAAATGATATGAAAATAAAGGTGATTTTAGGTCATGCCCCCAAGCAGGGGTCCTCATAGATAATGTTTAAGCAAGTCAAATATAAAAGTGTTTGAGATGCATAATATTCATGGGATCATCCAACTCTTCTCCCTATGGTGTGGCCAATATGTATACTCCAGATCCATAATTTTTTGTGATGATGAATTATCCCAACTAATTAGGCTCAAATTTACCCTTCTTTTCATGGGCAACATTGGTAATCTTTTGATTTTCCTTGAGGACCAAGTTGTCAAGTTCAAAGTCTTTATGCTTGATGCACTTGTTGTAGTTATGACATAACATGTTTTTATAAGCCTAAATGTTTTTAAAATTAGCTACCATATTTTCATCAAGTAGGTCTAATTCTTACAACCTATAAACTTTATATTCCTCATCATTAGTGGTGAGCTTCAGTGAAATGCATAAAGAAGGTAACTCAATCACAATAGGAAGAATAGATTCCATACCATAAACAAGGTAATACCTCATTATGTGTGTTTAAAATTTTTTTGGTCTTGGGCTTCATTTTTTTGATTTAGTTTCAAGTGTAAACATGGTTATAACATAATAATTAAGCAATTACACACAAGCATTACAAGGCAATTTAATAATTGATGTGGGTTTGCATCACATCCACTGAGCCTTATGAAACACTTTCCATGAGAGATGATTAAAAATTTAAGTGTTTATTAAATAAATTATTGAAATTATTAGTAGGGTTTTTACACCCCCCTTCTCTCTCAAGATTTTTATGATTAAGGATATCTTCAGGGATTGTTACGTTTTCACCCCTACATCAATGAATGATCCATGACAAAATAGGTATCTAAAAAGCAATCCAAGTTCAAGTCATTCATGATAGGGGCTTGTCCTTTTACAACCACTTTAGCTATAAGGGTCTTAGTGAAGTGGTATTAGATTCAAGGTTTGCTTACTATTTTATAATGGGCTATCTAGATGGTCCTTATATACCTCATGGTACATGGGTGAAAATATTTCAATGAAAAAGTTCAATCTTATTTCCAAGATTTCTCCTTTCTAAGGTACCACACATTGACCTTAAGTATTAGAAAGAAATCCCCATGGGTAATTTCCTCACATGACTTTGTTCAAGCACAAATCTAGGTCTTCACAATGACAACATTCCTCAATTTGTATACCTCACTAAATAAGTGGGGTTTGGTATGATGCTAGGATGTCACTTCCTAGGTCAATGCATCCCTAAATATTTGTGGGAAGGTGATGAAATCCACCCCACTAAGTCAAATGCTAAAATAGGGTGAAAGACAAATAAGAACTTTTGAATTTCTGAGTCACCCAAAAGGGGAGAGCATACATGCAAAACACCCCCATAAGATAATCAATCAATCAAACAAACTTTCAATAAAGTAAATGACTTAAAAATCAACAAGTTTGTTGAACCCAGGTTGAAGTGTGAATTCATTTTTAATTCCCAAATAAAAATGTGAGATAAAATTGAATTGTTTTGACTCAAAACACCATTCTTTGGCTAAGTACCTACAACTCAAAATGATTATAAGTTTGAAACAAGTGGTTTTGAGCCAAAACGAGATGGTAATTTAGTTTGTTTTAGGTCTCAAACTTTGCACATAACATTTTAACTATTTAGTAGGTTGATTTCATTGCTAAAGCTTTCAATTTCATTATTAGGTCTAATGATTTAAATTTTTAGGGTTATGGTGTTTAGGCCCTAAGTTTTTAAAGGGGATGAGTACAATAAGTTATGGTATAAAATATTCAATAAATATAGCCACTAATTTGTAGTAGAATTGACCTAGTTTGACCTTTTTAAAAATAACAATAAATGATGTAAACAAGTATTTAGTTGGAAACTAAGATGGAAGATTTGAAGGCTAAAAACTAAGACATGAGGTAATCTGAGTGTCATAGATAGGATCCAAGTGTCAAACCCTTCCTAAATAGTAGCACCCTAATTACATAGTATATCCAATGGCACTAGTGTCCTTTGTGTAGAACTACTATGAGATTCTGGGTACACCCGTGTCTGAGTTTGCCAAGCCTATTCCTGTACACACAAGTTATGGTTCCCTATCAATGAAATATTTTGATTGATTTTATGTGTAAACCCTAGACTTCCATGTTGTTAAGGCATATAATTTGCACAAGTAGAAAAGTGTGATGTTAGTGGGGTAGGATGGACATCTTTAACATGTTATTTGATGAGATTTACCTACATACCAATACTCTGAGGATGGCTCATGCCTGATGAAGTTCTCCCTACCTAAGTACTGGTGCAAGTGCAAGTGAAGCTAATATGAATGTTGTTTGAGTGATTTAAATGTGTTTGATATTATAAAGTTGAGTAATATGAGCTTATGAATGTTGTAGATATCTATATGCAAAAGTAGGGTAGAATAGGGATTAATAACCTTGATTGTGCACAACTTATTCTAAGTTTATGTTATTTTCATATGATTTCCATCTAATGGATAAAGAGATAAAAGTCATGTATATATATTTTTCTAGTGCTTGTGTAGGTCTTAAAAGAGGTCTAGACTGACCCTAGGTGGTTTTTGATTTGAAAAGATATCCATTGGTGGTTGTATACACCTAAAAATTGCTCACTTCATTATTGTCAACTAATATTACTATTAGTCGACACTAATTCTGTTTAACCTATTTTATCCCACTAATTTATCCTAGTCCCAATTATTTATCTAATATTTTATTCCTATTATCCTACATTTACTAACCTTATTCATCCCATTCCTTCATTAATTCTATCCTAATCCCTATTATCCTGATCTAATCCTAGTTATCCATTATATGGGAATTTTAAATTCCCATAACCCACCTACCCACCTACTAGCTTACACCTTAGCCTTTCCTACATCCCTATGAATCCTAATACCTATCTAACTCCAACCTAATCCTCTATTATACCTAAACTAATAGAAAAGTTTCTAGAATTAGAGAAGCTCCTCCAAGTCTCTAGAAGTTTCTAAACTAAAGACTTCTAAGGAATTTAATATTCCTTGAATAATCCATAGCCATTGATATCATCCCTCTAACTTTGAATATCAACCCTTGATCTTCCCTCCTAAATATATATATAAGCAAGGCTCCTCCTCCATGAAATCCATCTAAGGATCTCATAACATCTTCATGCCAAAATCAATCTAGAAATCTTGTGAGGAAGTCACGCCGAATCAATAATCAAGCATCCCTTATCAAATTTTAACATCATGCCATCACTATGCCAAAAATATGAGTCTACATGCAATCAATCATCCTTTTCAACATCCTATAAGGAGGTATGGAGAAACAAAGAATTTGGTAAGTTTCATATCATTATGATTTGTTTCTAGAATCCTTCTTAATAGGTAGTTTATGTTTTGAGTTGAATTAGCTTGTTTAATTCATTGTGTGCTCAAAATCCTACTACATTTTGGTGACCATGATGGGACTCCCAATTAATCAATTTTTCATTTTAGAATAATTTTAACTAACTTTTAGGTCTAATTGGATAAAAAAAATTCAAAAATTTTCAAATTTTGCATATACAAGTTGCAGTTATGATATTGCATTGATAGTCATGATATTGTTTAGGTCCATTACAAAATTTCCATCAAGAGTAGTGATTTTACACTAACTACTATTTGTTTACATGTTTTATATCCCTTCGATACTAATATGACTTGATATTAGAAATATTGTTAGGCTAGTTATGATATTGCTTAAAAAAATTGTGGTTTTATAAATCGTTAATAGTTTATGCTGTAGGTACCTATTTTTGACAATACTACAACTTACCTAGGGATAAATTTGTCCTAAAAGTCATGATATCATAGATGATAGTCACGATATTGTCAAGTCTAAATCATCTATTTTGTTAACTAATTGTTATTTTCATCTGACCCATTATATACTCCTTTTGCAGGTTCTTATGTGTTTTTCAAAGGCTCTAACCTCCTCTATGTGAAAGAATTGAGAATAGCAAAGGGATGAAGAAGAAGTTCACCAGACAACACTCAAGTCACAATATCATAACTCCCCTAGTAGTGATATCTTCTTGGTAATCATGGGATTATAGTAGAGAGTCACGATATTTTCATTTGTCACAAATCTCCTAATGATTAACCTCTATCTTTTGATCTACAGTAATATACTCTGGTGGTTTGTGTTTCTACAAAGGGTTTTGTTATAATTTAGTCTATTGTTCAATATTTTAGGGTTTTTTTCTCTATATTCATATCTATCACCTAACCCCAAATTTGTATCAAAATTTTATTTCTATCTAGTTTTGTCTAGTTTATGTGATTTGTAGGGTTAGCAGGGAAGGAGGGACCATTTGAAGACCAAAACACATCAGTGCTTACCCCTTTCCTAATTTTTGACAAACCAACAAGTCTCAACTTTCTCAAATTCATGATATCATCTTGGAAAATTGAGGTATTGTAATCTTAGTTATGGTTTTACAAATTTTGTCTTTGTTGTTTGTTTCCAAATCATGCAAGATAGATTAAGAACAAGGTTCAACTAAGGATCTATAAATTTGTTTTGAGTTTATGCCCATTTATGTCAATCATCTCATATAAATCAAAATTTGATATATCATAATCAATCTAACATTAACCATATGCAAATAGGTATTTTGAGGTATTCAAAAAAATCTATCATAGCCTACATATACCTTTGTCTCTATCAAATATAGTCAAATCTAAAATTTTTGTCACCCTATACAATATTGCAACTATTGATTTAGTGACAATCATGGTTTTATAGTCCCTAGTCATGGTTTTATGGTTTATGATAAAAACCACAATTATTGATTTTATATTCATTTACAATATTGTCAGTCCTAGTCATAATTATGTCAATCTAATCACTGTGTTGCAGGTAACCATCATGATCATCTCTCAATCACAATATCATAACTTACAAGTAGTGATTTTGACCCCCAATTGTGACTTTGCAATCTCTGGTAATGGGATTTCCCTATGCATTTGTGGATTTAGAAAAAGTCACAATTTTGTAAAAATCATCCAAACTACTAATCTTTTTCTTGTAGGATCTATCTCTTTTGAGTGCTAATCAAAACTACTAACTTGTGTACTTATAGACTGCTAGTCAAAGACCTATTTGGCACTTTTTGAAATCATTTTAATAATTTTGTCTTATATCATTTTTAATCATCTTGTTGTGTGTGTATATCTTTGTTCTAAAAAATCATTTCTTGTAAATACTTGTGTATGTGTTAACTTGTAAATAATTTTTATATCATGTTATTGACACATAGGTAATTAAATTATTTAATTAATCATATTATTTATTTTTACTATTTTTTAATCCCTCCCCTCTAGGATAACACATGATGTGGAATTGACACCCATGCACGAGCTTAACATATAGGGGTTAGTGTCATGGATTTCATCACTGCACACTGAACAAAACTCCATGTTCTGGTAGAGTATAAAAATTAGGGACAACTGTCATTAGGCTAAGCGGTTGACCCTATACAGGTCATCCATGAAGGGGATGAGTTAATTCTATAAACTATGCATTAGAAAACACCTTATAAAAACTTAGGCCCCAATGTACCTTTATGTATATATGGGATGACATTAGAATCCTTGTACATACCTAACATAGGACCTTTTAGCCATAATAAGTGTACCACTACATGAGTCAGTATCAGCTCTAAAATAGCCATCAAGTGTGAGTGGGGTTAAGAGGGTTTGGTTGATACCATAATGGGTCATTGACCTACAGACTCACCCATGAAGCTGTTGGATGGTGAGGGCATTGGGTTACACACCCATCATTTTACTAATCCTAGGTTGTGGCTTACTTGCTTAGGTGTGTGTTGTGATAAACCTATACTATTTATAAGTTGTGTCAGTCTTTTCCTATCCAAACCTATCTAGGTCCTTTGCACATACCATCTTGTATATCCTTGCCACATCATTCTATTTTATCATCCTTTGTATATATCCTAGCCATCATACTTGTCATCCTATCATACCACATTCCCATCACCCATATCTTGTCTTGTACATCCATGTCCTCTTATATATCTTTATCCCATCCCTCAACTTGTTTATATTCCATCCTAGTCTAACCATATCCCTTCATCATAAGTCATCCCCCTATCCTTGTCATACTATATTCTTATCATTATCCCCTATCACCATCTTGTATCCATCACCTCCTAATCGAAATATATCTACCCATCACCTTGTCCACTCACATATCTTAATCACCATATTGTACCTATTATTTATATCCCACCCCATCCTATCTCCATCCCCTCTTAGTCTAACCATATTTACCCATCATTAGTCATACCTCATCATCCACATATCCTAATCATCCTATCTTGTACATCTTTATCTTAGTCACCCCATCTTGTACATACTTTGTTCATCTTGCATATCCTTTTGTACCTTCTCATCATCATCCCCTTGTATATATATATATATATATATATATATATATATATATAAAATCCTTTTGTATATCCTTTTACACATCCCATACTATCTTGTATCATCCTATCCTAGTCATACCCCATCACCTATCCTAATCACATCTCATCATTCATATCTTATCCTAGGTCCACTCTATCCCTTGTCACTTGTCTAGACCTTACTTTCATCACCCATCAAGTCTAATATCATCCTATTTTATCCTAATTGGCTCTTTAAGTCACATAGGGGTCTAAGTCATCCCCATCTTATCACCCCCTCATCACTTCATCATCACCTATCATTATACTTATCCTTGTCCTTTATCTTAATCACCTTCATCACATAATCATACCCCATCCCATTTTGAGCAAACCATTTTAAAGGTTTTGAGCTAGTCCTATCATCTACATCATCATATCATCTTAGTCCACTATCACTCAACACTTGGTTAGATTTCATACCTAACCAATATCTTATTAGCATCTTGTTACCTTGTCGGTCTCAACCTAGCAAACCCATCAATCTAATCATCTTTAGTCCAATCATCTTTCCTTATTCATTAATAACACACATCATATCATCCTCTTGCTAGTTTTGAATTTAGGCACCCATCATATCCCAAATCCTTATGCAAAATTGGTAACTAGACATTGCTGATAGGTTGTTTACACCTATTACACTATCGATATGAAATTTGATCATAGTCTCTAATCCATTAGTCTATCTCATCCCCATTCTCATATATCATCCTATCTTGGTCATTTTGATCTATTTTGTTCAAAAGTTCATCCTTAATCCTTAACATACCTCCATCATCCGTCATCTATCAACCATCTTTCCCATGGAACTAGACTCCACTTTTATGGACCAATACATAGCTACCAACAAGGATGAGATTCTCTTGTGACTTATTCTGATGGGTGTACCACTATATGAAGGTGTTGATCCCCTTTAACCCATTGCACCTCCTACTCAATACCCTTCATGTGAGGCCTATACCAATCCTCCATCTACTAGTTATAAACCACCATCTACCCCTTCCCTTAATAGCAAAGGGAATCTAATCTTGGCCACTAATAGTCCATCCACTCAGACATGTCAACAACCATCTGATCATAAATTCAATGCATCCATATCTAAGTCCCAATGTGAAGTGGGTCCTTATAATCCACTTCCCATGTCCTTGGAATCCCTTTTCAAATAATTAGTCACCACCAACATGATGGTCTATCCACCTATCGAACATCTTGATCCCATTAAGCCTAATCCCTCTTGGTATAAAGATGACCAATATTGTGCATATCACAAAACTTGGGGGCATACCCTTAATCTATGTTGGCCTTTCCTAAATTATTTCTAATAACTCATTAACCATGGTGATATAGTAATTGAGGACAAACTAGATACATCCACATCCTTGGGTGAACAAGAAGAGGAATGCCAAGATTCCATTCTCGATCATGTTCAAGCCCTTCCCCTTCCAAGCCAAGGTCAAGACACCACTCTCATCTCTGACAAGTCCTTCATCAAATCCAAATCTATTACTTATGAGCCTAAGCCTCCCATATATCATGAATCCATCAATGACCTTATCTTTTTTAAACCTATCATTCATCCATAATCTCCCTCTCACCCATCACCTCAAATACCCCTTATTGATAGGTCAACCATGAACATTAGATATCCTATTAGCAACATTACATCTTGCACATCTAAGTTAGCATCATAGTCAAAATAAGTCTTATCTTCATGAGGATCATATTCAACACTAGCATCTAAGTCAGATTCCTCAAAAACATCATCGCTCATTGATGTTGATAATGCCTATCCTTTTGAGGATACCACTAACCTAGGTACCTCCAATACATCGATAGACATACCTTTGGATCCTAATTAGGATGATGAAGTCATAATAATGTTCTTAAAATCTTTATCTATAGAAGATAGTAAGAGTGAATTTGATCCTCCTTCAAATGTGTCTACTATAGCTAGTCCTAGTGATCCTTACTGATATTGAGGAGATTTTATTTGATGTCAAAACTAGGTCTCCTAAAAACCCCTATGAAGACTATGCTTACCCACCACCACTCATTGACATCATCATGCCCTCACCACCATATTCATCCATCATGGACCCATTTCTCCCCATTGATGATCATTTAATCACCTCCCTCCATAAGGAAAAATAAGAACATGCATTGTTGGATTCTTCCTTGAGCCAAGTAATGTGTATAAAGGTCCAAGAATATATTTAAGAAGTCCACCATAATCAAGGCATATGTAATCCCAATCCAAATCAAGAACATTCCATTCATCAGCCTAATAAAAAAATATCTCTCCCTAGTGAAGCCCACAATCAGGCACTAGGCGCATATCAAAGTCAAAATAATATTTCAAGTCAAAAATCAATCTCCCCTGATAAAGCCCAAAATTAGGCACTAAGGGCCAATCAAAATAAAATCCAATTAAATTCTCAAAATCATATGGCCTATCATCCATCAAATAATTATATCAAAGATGAATCACAAAATCAAAATATCTTAGATCTCTTACAATTTTTTATTGCATGATACCAATCAAATGAGGAATGTCCAATATCTCCAATGATGTATGAAACTACTAGTCATAATAATCCATCCTCCATCACCCCATGCTCTCATGATCCTATCATTTTTTATCCTCCATCATCCATCATACCATCTTTTCATAATCTTATCATCCCTCAAAACCAAGCTTTAATTGAATCCATACCTCACATCACCTTCCTAGACATCATTGTCTCTCCCAGGTGCAATGAATACACTTAGTCTAGATATCTAGGGGGGTCTCCATCATGCATCACCTAAGGTCACATGGACCCTAATACATCTAGTAGTAGTATAAACAAGATCCTACCATCACACATCCCTAGAATAGGTGTTGGCTAAAAATCACCATAATGCCTGCATTCCTGCATCTCATCCCCATATCTAATAAATTAAGATGCCATTTCAAAAATTCACAAAAAAAACATTCATCCAATGGTGAAAAACAATATTTTGTCACCTTGGGCAAGTACCATGATGAAAACTAGTTTTCAACATCATTGTAAAATAATCTATTATCCATATTATACCTCCATACTTGGCGGTAAATCGATCCATTTCATATCCTCATCCATCCATCCCACTAGTCACATCCCTTATCCATCTTGTCTATATCACCCATCATCTTATCCCTTGATACATTATTCTTATCCATCATCCACCATCATATCATGCATCTTATCTCTTCTTCCTTCTCATCTTGACCTTCATAAGGAAGTGAAACCTATCTTGAGAAATGTTCTTGACATCATATTAGCATATCCTCCAATGAATACTCAAGTAACTAACCATTTGGTTCCTTCACGATGTGGTCATTAGTTATCCCTAGTCCATTCATCCTTTATCCTCATCATCATCATCATCCTTTGTCATCCCATCCATCATCCCTCTATACCTCTCTTGGTTTCTAGACTTGGTATTCCCTTTGCTAGTAACCCCATTTGTATAGTGTACATACGTATTCCAAAAATCCATAAAAAGTGAAATATTTAAAAAACCCTAAAAATCATAAAATTTGAAAAATCCAAAAATTGTCCATCATGTCTTGTCTTATGCCTAATCCCCTGGTCAGATCCATCTCCATCCATATCATATTGTCCCATCTTTTGGATGCCATTTTTCATCTTGAAACCAAATTAGATTGGTTACCTGTCTCTCCATATCTTCATCATCCTCTTGGCCTAGGTATTATTGGCACACATCACTTTGTCAAGAAGTTAATCTATCACCCATCCTTTTCCCTATCAATGCCTCTTCACACCTGGCACCCATCACATCACCTTTTTACTAGTGTGGAAGGTAATTTATCCCATCACTTCCTTATCATTGCCTCTTCATATTTATCACCCATCTAATCACTCTTTTCTAGTATGAAAGGTATTTTATCCCATCATCTTCTAGTTTCCTTGATAGATTGAACTCTTGTAAGGTCTTATCTATTGGTAATTCTTGGTCATCACTTTTCTAAATCACCTTCCTTGGCCATTTTTCAATTTGATCTGAAGACCAAATTAGTATTCAAAGACCTTATCATGTAATCCATCCTTCCATCCTAAAATAGGGGAAAAATCTCATCTTAATAATCCTATCCCAATCCAAGTACCCAATCACCATCATGACCAATTTAGTCCAATAACTCATCCCATCCTTAGACAAGACATTGTGACATTACATGTAGACACTTGTCTGTTATTTGTCTTTTGGTTATTTTGCATCATATATATATGTAATTTTTTTTTGTTTACACCATGTTTTTTGGTAATTAATGAGGATGCTATGAGGACACCAAAAGAGCCTTCGAGGATGAAAATTTCACCATTTGACCATGAACTTTGGCACAATATCCTTTTGGTCATACCTATATCATGGGGCAAACCACCAAATACCATATTTAATGGATCATTTAAACTATGATGATTTTTATGACATTTGTGATGGCTTCATCACAACTACCTTCATCATTACTCTAATAATCTCACCATACATGTTCCCATTACTAATCTAATCCTCTTGACTCTTCCAACTAACATCCCATATTTTATCCTTATCATCTTCATCTCATCATTTGAATTATATCCTTCAATCGCTAACAAGTCTAACCATCTTCATCATCATCAATTTCTTATCACTAATCATCATCATCATCATCATCATCATCATCATCATAATCATCATCATCATCATCATCATCATCATCATCATCATCATCATCATCATCATCATCATCATCATCATCATCATCATCATCATCATCATCATCATCATCATCATCATCATCATCATCATCATCATCATCATCATCTCCTAATCAGAATTACATTAGCCTGACATCTATTTAGACTATGTATGCAACACTTGACCATATTTTAATATCTAAGGATAGATAGATCACTATCTCTATCATGCATCCTCATCCCCTAGTCTTTTGGTCACTTGATCACATCATTAATCTCTCTTATCCTCTTCATCATATTGATCAACTTTATCTTTGAGCTACACCCATCATTAATCTTATCAAATCATTGTCTTATCCTAGCCTATAACTCTCCCTTGCCTATGTTATTTCTTGGGATACGTCTAAAGCTTGTGGAATTTTAATCCTATTATCATCATGTTATAATTTATTCCCCCTTGGGGTATGTTGACAACCATGAAACCCATCAGTTATACTCCCTTGCATGTGTCCTTGCTAGTGGTATAATAATTATGGATGATTGAGTAGATGCAAAGCAATCTTATCTTTTGATCACTCAATCATATCAATTCTTCTCTATCATCACCTACATCATCTTGATTAATTTATCTTTGAGCTACACCCATCCTTAATCTAATAAAATCATCAAACTTGGCTTAGATACCAACTTTCCCTTGCATACTTCCTTTCTTGCGACACATCTAAAGTTTTCATCTTTTTACCCCTATCATCATCATGTTACAATTTATTCCCCCTTGGGATGTGTCAAAAATAATGACACCCATCATCTTTACTCCCTATGCATATGTCTTTGCCAAAGACATCATCCATTTGTATTTCATTGATCAAGTTGACTTCATCTTCTTCATCTTCTATCTCACATCGGGCATTCCATCCCATTGTCTATCCATCACATCCTACCCATTGATTATTATTTTGAGTGGCCATCTATGCCATTCTTCCCTACATATCCCCTCAAGGGGGCATCATATCCACTAACATTCATCCATGACAGGGTTTTTAAAAAAAATACCATTACTCCTTCCACTTCATCCACTTTTAATGACCTTTCAAAGAGGGGTAAAAAGTATACACCTAAAAATCACTCACTTCATTATTGTTGACTAATATTCTTATTAGTTGACACTAATTTTGCTTAACTTATTTTATCCCACTAACTTATCCTAATCCTAGACATTTATCTAATATCCCACTTCTATTATCCTACATTCACTAACCTTATTCATCCCATTCCTTCATTAATTCTATCCTAATCCCTATTATCCTGATCTAATCCTAGTTATCCATTATATTGGAATTTTAAATTCTCATAACCCCATATACGCACCTACTAGCTTACACCCTAGCCTTTCCTATGTCCCTATGAATCCTAATACCTATCTAACTCCCACCTAATCCTCTATTATACCTAAACTAATAGAAAAGTCTCTAAAATTAGAGAAGCTCCTCCAAGTATCTAGAAGTTTCTAAACTAAAGGGAATTTAATATTCCTTTAATATTCCATAGCCATTGATATCATCCCTCTAACTTTGAATATCAACCCTTGATCTTCCCTCCTAAATATATATAATCAAGGCTCCTCCTCCATGAAATCCATCTAAGGAGCTCATAACATCTTCATGCCAAAATGAATCTAGAAATCTTGTGA
Source organism: Torreya grandis (assembly GCA_037957365.1). NCBI lineage: Eukaryota > Viridiplantae > Streptophyta > Pinopsida > Cupressales > Taxaceae > Torreya > Torreya grandis. The sequence goes on from JARHVA010002334.1 coordinate 2,473,713, forward strand.
AGAAGTCATGCCGAATCATTAATCAAGCATCCATTATCAAATTTTAACATCATGCTATCACTATGCCAAAAATTTGAGTCTACATGGAATCAATCATTCTTTTGAACATCTTGGAAGGGGGTATAAAGAAACATGGAATTTGGTAAGTTTCATATCATTCTAATTTGTTTCTAGAATCATTCCTAATAGGTATTTTTTTGTTTTGAGTTGAATTAACTTGTTTAATTCATAGTGTGCTCAAAATCCTACTATAGTGGAAAAAAGTGGGAAAATGACAATAACGCCCAAATTGGGACACTAGTGCCATTGGTGTTACTATCCAAGCTATGGTATTAATGCCCAGGTGATAGAACCTGAGGAACTAAGGGCCATGATGCTAAAGTGAGGGTCTAGGACTACTTTAAGGATGTTTAGGGATGTGTGTGGCCCATACAAAGGCAAGATAAGTGTTTAAATAGGCCCTAAGATAGGTATATGTTAAACTATGGATGGGTGGTCTCAAGTAACACTCTTAGCACTCAAGTGTCATTTTTAGATGATTGTATCCCCCCAATTTATTATATAAATGCATCAAAATAAAATAACTAAGATAAAGGAAAAATAAGTGTACTTGTACTTACCTAAGAGGTGAAGCCCATAAATCTAGATCTGAGTGTGTGAAACATGATCGATTGGATGTCCTACAACTGAAATGTGTATAGATCAATATTTACTTAAGAGAGATCAAAATAAAAAGACAAAATTGAGTAAAGAGATAATAAAAAGGAAATGAATGAATATACCTCACTGGGTACATAAACCATTGCATAAACCTAGTGACATCCTATGTGTGTGTGCATGTAGATAGTGATCAATTAGTGAATAACTTAGACTGAGCTGATGGATTGATCAATCCCCATGTGTGGGTAGCTCAATATCTCAATCCAATTTTTACTCTATCATTTCCCACCCATGCTTGATATCATACACTGTGAATAACTTGGATTGGACTAATGCCTTGTCCAACCCTCTTATGTAGGTGGATCAAGAAATCAAGTAGACTATGACTCCATCATTGCCTACCCATGTGTAGTACATGAATCTAAAACTAAAACTATGAGATGTAACTAAATTATATAATATATCTTTGGGCCACTCTAAAACTTTGAAATGTAAAATGGCTCTGGTCCACTTGGGAATGTAAGATAACTCTAGGCTACTAGGGAATGCCAACCACTACAGATAGATTAAGGCATCAATCTAGTGCATAAATTGGAACATAGTGTATAATATGTACAACATAGATAATGACATAGAGTTTATCATTCCATATGATCAATTGGTGCATATGTGAGCATATGGAAAGAATGTGCCACACACATGCCCCTAAATATGATATCTAAGTATATGGATTCTAGATTGAGTTGTAATAATATGTATCTAAGTATATGAAATTAAAACAAGAATGATCATGCCATGCATGATGCCCTCAATTTGAATAAACTAGTATGAATTTGTGCTAAATTGAGAAAAAATTAATAATCTATAACTGAACCTATGCAAACCTAGACTATACCTATTATACGTTTTTGGCCATTTTAAAATTTATTGAAACTGAAGGGACTAGACAATATCATCATATCTATATAATAATGTTGGTGGTGTTAGTGTCCCACTTTGGGCACTAATGTCCAAATGTATTAATTTTTGTGTAACCAAAACTTATCTCTATGTGACTATTTCCACTATGTTTTCTTAAAATTGATTTATATATTTTGTGCCTATGTGCTAAAAACTATACTCTAAGTGAATTTAGATAGCTTGATATCTATGAAAAACCTCTATGAATGCCCCCTCTTTTGAGGGGAGTTGTTAAACCTGGTAAAAAGTTATACTCAAAATAAAAATCTCTATAAGATGTGTGTTAGCTAGATAAATATATGATATCAACATAATAAACCAATATGATGTGCATACATAACATTTAAATGTAAGATAATTTGAGCATAAGTCTATCAAGATAGATATAATAATGTATCTGAATAACAAATATGAGAAATAAACTGAGTAACTACTTAGGGGGATGAAGCATGATGTCCATTAAGGCACCCAAGTAGGAAGGGGAGATGCACGAGGTCCCTCATGGCATCTAAAACTGGCATGTGCAACAAGTAATAGACAAGTGTCATGGCCATGAAGTATATAAGCAATCATACATACAACATACATGAGGCATGCAAATTAGGCCAAGGGGTTGTTGGATTTTTTTCCACCATTGACCCCTAACATGTTCAAACTAACATTAAGTCATTATAAGTGGTCTTTTTGAGTCAAAATCCCTTCAAATGGCATGTTTAGCATTTTTTAAGATTTCTTATGAGTCAAGATTTATGCCAGATATGAGAAACTTAATGCCATGTCATGAGTCTTTTGGGTTGAAGGAGGGTGTTAATGAGCTATCAAAATTACTATTCACCATCACTATTCCTTGTGGGACCCACTATCACTATTCATGATGACATGGAATGTGACATGGTAAGTGACATGGCAAGTGACATGACATGTGACATGACATGTGACATGGCAAGTGACATGGCTTGATGTGGGACACCATACCCCACTTGGGACCCTTTCCAAAAGTGCCTAATGACCTCATTTTAGCATCACAAATTTCCCCCCTTTAAATGTGGAAAATATATCCTTATAGGGTCATAATTCAACATATATTTTGTCTTCCCACATGAAATTAGACTTTAAAATAGATACCTACCTCTTTAAGACTTTGGGAAAGACAAAAGGCACCCATTTTTGACTTCTTAACCCAAATTAGAGACTCTTCAACTCAAATGGGAATCCCCACCAACCTCATCTTGGAAATTTCATCCACCCACATGCAAAATGGTTCCATATTTCACTATCCCACTCTTTTGGCATGTTTCTCAACATCAAATGCTATAAATACCCCCCTCTCCTTCACCAAAGGTTAAGTTAGAAGTTAGTCCTTGGTTATAAATATTTTGCTGCAAGTTTGTGAAGAAGGTTATCATCTTAGAAGTCATCATAATTTTATAGGTCATAATCATATTTAAAGTAAAAGAATTAAAATAAATGAATCTCTGTCATAATTTCTATAGGATTCCATCTTCATCAAACATCATCAACATCAACACTCTTCTTCAAGCTTGGAAGGTAATTTTTCCTTTCGTCTATTTTAGTTATTTGATTTCAATTCCTTTCTTCCCTTTGGCATCTTATTTATTGACCTCTAAATATCATCCCTTAACCTCTTCCTTTCTCTTTTCCCTCTATCCCTCTATCTCCTTACCCTCTTTGTTAGCTTCATCTCATTCACCTTCTTTTACCCCTTTCCACCTTCACCCCATTTACCATATTCTTACTTTGTCATCTTCAATACATTTACCCAACTATATATTTTTCTATTTTCATCCTTAACCATTTACCAAACCCAACTAAGCTATCCATGTAGCCCTTGCCATTTTACCAAACTGAAAACCACCATTTTGACTAGACCAATTTTTAGCATTAGTATTATCCCAACTAATTGCTTCATTTTTGTCATCTTAGCAAATTATTTAATTTAATTAATTAATTTGATATTATTTGTTGTTATTAGTTTTATTTTTATTATATTTCATAAAAATTATATTATTATTATTCATCAAACTTAAGTGTTTAAAGTAGGTGGATTGGCAGGGTCTTAGAAAGCTTTTGTTTCTAGGATCTAGTTCATGCTAGGCAATCCACCCATATACTTGTCTTAAAAAAAAGTTAATTTTAGTGTTTTATTATTTTTATGTCATCCTCCCAAGGAAAAAAATATCACTCCACAATCATCTAGATTCAATGCGTGCACATTCAATAGGTTTTTCTACACACCCTATTCCTAGTTTTTTTCTTTTCAAAAATTTAAGAAAAGCAAAAAAATTGAGAGAAACATTTTGGCACGCCCAGTGGGAACCTTGAGTTTTATTGGGTCCATTATTTGTCTTAAGAAATTTATAAATTATCAGCCAATATTTTATTTAGTTACATTAGTGAAAAAATTTGTTTAGTTGAATTAGTAAAAAAAAAAATCATTTGGTTGCATTTTTAGTTGCATATTTACTTACATTCTTAGTTGCATACTTTATTGCATTCTTAGTTGCATTTTTAGTTTCATTTTTAAGAAAATTAAGTTTTATTTTCTTTCTTGATTTTTTTTTCCATCCTAGGGATAGGTTGTATTTCACATCTTGAATTTAAGTGCATTTTAGCTATTCCTTGTTTGCATGAAAAGACACCAAACTCTTCTTTTGGGTTAAAATTGAATGCATTCATGGTATTTCCTACTTAATGATTAGCTCACCTAGATTAGTTAGACACATTATGAATTAATTATAGCACACATATGTTACACTACCAAACCACACACACAAATTAAACATCAAAACTTTTTTGAGACAAGGACCATTAGGATTTCATCACCCTTTTGATCACCTTACCTTACCCAATTATCCCACTTAGGTTTCATCACCAAGGGGAGGACCCGCTCCATTCTCTAGTAGAGTATAAAATCTAGACAAATGGTATATGTTAGCTAAGTGTCCACACTGGCTATGGGATCATGAAGTGAGGGGAGAAATCCCTCGGTAATAGGCCACATACCCGATCTAGTACAGATTATTTGAGAACCAAAATTCAACCTAAAACCATCCTTATATGAATTTTCTAGTACCTAACTTATAAGTTAATTTCTCCTTTCGCATTCTTTAAGGAATAAGCCAAAAGTGATTTAAAATAAATCCTAGGATTAATAATGCTTTTAGTGTGTGATTTTTTTGCTTTGAGTTTTTCTTTGTTTGCTCATTGTGTGAGAAAAGAAGTTGATTATAAATTTCTAAGTTTATCATATGGTCTTACCCAGACAACAAGTGAAAAACCAAAACAACCCACCACCATCTTTTTATTCATCCTCATCCATGGATTATACTTCAGACATTGATAGATCATCTATGCTTCACCCCACCATTCTCACCCACCTACAATGCCTACAACAATCCTTGAAGGTGATTCAAAATTTGCCACCTTTTTGGACAATAATCTAGTTGCTTTACAACCCTATCTTAATACCTTAGCCTATTGTACTTTGATGGGTTCAATTCCTCCCATAGATCCACCCTATGGTATACCATACCACCTTATGGTTAGTTTTACATCATCTCACCCTTATGTTAGCCAAGATTCATCTTCTACTGTTGATCCATCTACCACCACCACCCAAACACCCGTTACCCCAACCAATACCTCTAACATTGGTTTAACTTTACCCTTTATACCCCTTTTGTTAGTGCAGTGTCTTCCACACCCATTTCTACTACTCCCTTTAGGTTAACCAATATACCAACCTCAACCCCCTTTCATAACTTGGTACTCTTCATACCACAAACACTTCCCCCTATAAGCACTTTGGTCACTACCCACCTTCAACCAACTAATCCACTAATCACTTTAATGCCATACATAAACCCCCAAACATCAACCGTCTAACACATACCCATGACATATTATCAATATATTTATAAAACACAAGTATACATACCTTCACCTTCCACCCAATGTGACATAATCCCAACCATCCACTAGTTATTCCCATGTCTCCTAGCCCCAACAAAATGTGTTATATACCTATCCAACCCAACAACCCCAAACAAACTTGGTCAAGATGCTAATGGAGAAAATGACTACCCTTGATTCATCCATCTTAAGATTAGATAACCTTATCTCTTATGACCATATTTGAAATGAACCCATCCATCCATCCATCCATCTATCCCTCTCTGACTAGATCCTCCACAATGGGAATTGCCAAATTTCTCTAAATTTTAAAGCAAAGAGGACCCCCAAATATATTTAAGAGCATTTAGGCATGCATGTTACTTGAATTCCCATGATGATTCTCTTCTCCTCCATACCTTACCTATGTCTTTATCTAGACCAACATTAGATTGGTATAGTGCCATCCTAAAACACTCCATCTTCTCCTTCACCCAACTAGCCCAAACTTTTTTGGATCAATTTTCAATCAGTATATCTAAGAAAGTTTATATTATCAACCTTTACTCCATTTGACAATTTGAAGACAAATCTATTACTAATTTCATGGCTCATTGGAGGATCCTAATAAACCAACGTTCCTTTTCATTGCCTTAACCTGAGCTTATGGAGCTCTTCACTTGGGCATGTGCAAAACACATTTCATCCACATTGTGTGTCAAAAGCTTCCAGACATTTGATGAAGTTTTACCATGGCTCACAAACTAGATAATAGAGCCATTGATGAGGAAATATTAAAGCTGAATAATAAGAACCCAACTTGCAAACCCAATGAGCCCTCTTCTTCCAACCTAAACAACCCAACCAAAACCAATTCCAAAATAAAAGCCATAGCCAATGCTATTGCCCTCAAAGCCACACCTCTGCCATCTACCAACCAATAGAACCCAATGAACCAAAACTTAAACCCCTTCAACTATCCAAATAAAAACCAAAAGAATCAAACTTGGATTAACCATAATCAATTAACTCCACTTAGGGATCCTTATCCTTCTATTTTGGAGAAGTTACTAAAATCCAATATGATCCAACTTCCACCAATTAAACCACCCCAATAGTTTGATGCTTCTCACCCCATGCCCCATTGGTATAATGAGAATGACCATTGCACTTTTCACCGAGTCATAAGACATAACATCAATAGGTGTAATACCTTTAAATATCTTGTCCAATCCCTCATTGACAAGGGGAGCTCACATTGGATAATCCTAATGCACCACTGAACCAACCCCTTGACATATTTCATAAGCCTTTCCCTAATCATTTTCCTTCTACCCCTCATCATGAAAATAAACCTGAATCATCTCATGAGGCACATATTATTAATGTGGTTATTAGTGAACCCAATGATGAAGGAAATGTTACCTCAACCACTTCTTTCCCCATTCCCCTAATGGAATAAAAAAGACTACCTTCTATTCCTTTGGATACCCAAATAAAAGAAGCAATCATATCCACACCTCCATTGGAGGATACCACACCTACCTAACCTATAATATATCCATCCACCCCCTTTTTGGAAGATATCTCATAAGAGAAGATGACTCTATCCACCCAACCTCTAATTGCAAAACCTTCTATCAGAGGTCAAGATAAAGTTAAGGGAACCAAACTGGAACTTTAACCCCTTCTTTGGTAGACCAACTTAGCCCTTATAAACCAACTAAAACCTCCACCCAACCAACCAAAACTTCCTCCAAGTTTATTTAACCTCAAACACCTAAACCCACCAAGATAACTAAAGTGACCAAATCCCTTCCAAAACCAACAACTAAAACAAGCAAAGAGGTAAAATCACTAAAGGGCCCAAAACCATAAATTACCTCCCTCAACCTTGCCCTCCATTATAGGTCCCCATCCCTCTACCTTAAATTCCATCATTTTTATGAAAACCCCACTGCTTTTATTGGTCACACCTTCATACTTGATTTCTAAAGCACCTTTCCCCACTATACCAACCATTCCTAAGTTACCTACCTTTCCCTCCTCTACCACTAGCCTATCAACCATCGTGCCTAAAATAAAATCATCAAACAAGAATACCACTTTATCCAAGACACTTACCATGAAACCTACATCCACATAACCTCCCACTTCAACACCCAAAGTAAAAACCACTAAACATTTACCACCTTTAGCTAAATCTTACTTAACCATTCTCCAACGGTTATTGCAAACCTCTTCTTTGAGCTTACCACCCATCAAACCCTTTAAACCTTCACATACCAAACCCTCTTGGTTTAATGATAACTTGATATGTGCATATCAAAGGGCACCAGGGCATGACACCAAAATTGTAAAGCTCTTGTTCACAACTTGTATGAAGATGATGATCTATTATCAAACAATCCTCTTTCATCCCAATTTCCAATCTAACGACCAACTCAACTTATTTGATATTCAATCTCACCCAAAAGTGAAGAGGAGGAACTGAAGTAACCATCCAATCTAGAGAACCCCCTTATCCACACTATTCACATGATTACTCGATCTCAAGCTAAAAAAAGGATAAAGGGAAGACTACTGCATCCATTCCTTGGAATTACCCCTCCTTGAACTCCCAAGCTAATAATACCCAACTTTATACATATTCAAACAAAACCAAGGTGTCTATCTTAGGTGCCTCCCCATCTAACCCTCCATACCCTAACCCATATGCAATATCCATATGAAAAGCTATACTTAGGCAACTTCACTAAACTTCAACAAATATGAGCTTATATAAGTTAATCTCTACCTCTCCCCATCATTTTCAACTACTCATAGAGGTTATACAATCCATCGAGGTCCAACCTGATGATCCACAACCTCTATCCACTTTTATTGGTACCCTTCAGACTTCTAACCTTGTCACCTTCAATAATTTAGAAATGCCTTCTATTCATTCAGAGGATCTTGACCCCCCCTCTTCATTACAACATACATCAATCAAACCAACATCAAAAGGGTGATGATTGATGGGGGAACTAGCATAAATATTATCTCATCCCATGCTTATGACTAGCTACAGTTACCTAAAAACATCATGTCTAAAAGCTCAATGGTCCTTAATTTTTTTAATGATGCTATGGATACCACCTTGGGTACATTTATCCTCCACATCTATGTAGGGCCTCGTACTATTCCAAAACTCTTTTATGTTGTAGAAAGAGAGTTTAAATACAACATTTTACTTGGATGCCCTTGGATTCATGCCACGAGTTGTGTCCCTTCCACCCTACATCAATGTGTTAAGTTTAAACACAAAGGGCAAGTTGTGACTATCCAAGCTAACCCTAGTCCTTTTACATATTGCAATATGACATATAAGCCCAATGACATCCTTTTTCTTGCTTTATCCACCACACACCCATCTACCAACAACACAACATCACCAACCAAAACCCATAACATTTTCACACCTAATGTTGATGAAGCTTTCACTAGCTCATTTATCCCCTCTTCCTAGATTCCTGTAGAAGACCCCATGACAACCACATTCCAACATATATATTTTGGGGAATATAGAATCTTAGCCTTAAATGCCTTCCTTACCCCCAAAGAATATGGGAATCTCAGACATGACCCTTCTTATGACCCTAACATTGGAACCATCATCCCCATTAGTATCCCTAACCATCAAAAGAATTTCATTTACAGGGGATTTGATCGGCCACTTCTAGCCCCTACCACTACATCATCTATCCAACCATTTACCTCTAAATTTTCCTATCTTAGCAAACTAAAGTTCACTAAGTTGTATCTTCATAGATGTGCTTGGAAAGGATTTGGCCTCGATCACTATGAATAAGGGCCTCATGAGTTACCCCATCTCAAAACTTTGCAACCTCATGAGTCATTTAGCCTTGGGTATGAACCACCTCAAGAATCCACCATTTCACCTAAACCCATTGCCACCATAAAGGAAGATATCCCATCCTTGCCAACCCAATCACTTTCTCCACTTAAAGACCCTGATATCATCCCTCTTAATTATTTTTTGATCAATACTATAAGTTTGGGCCCTTTTACCTACCAAAAGAGTGGCCAAACCAAAGTCCTTCCACTTGTATGTCCTAAAATGGTAGAGAACAACTCTCCCACCATCAACACCATCCACCATCAAGATGATGATTCCATTCTTACCTACCTTATTGCAAGGGATTCTTCTATCCATAAATCCCTTCCTCCTAAGGCCCCAACTATGTTGAATGTATCTATCATTGATATCAACTTGGGCACTCTGAATAACCCCCGCATTATCAAATTGGGCCAATCATTAAATACCAAGGAACTTCATGATTTATCTTCTTTCCTCCAAGACCGCAACATAGCATTTGCTTGGTGTTACAATGATATGCCTAGGATTGACCCCACCATTTCTACCCATAACATAGTCACTCACCATGATGCCAAGCCTGTTAAATAAAAACTTTGACCCATGCATCCTCACATATCCTTTCTGATCAAAGAAGAGCTTTAATGTCTCATATCTATAAACTTCATTCAACCCATTGACTACCTCCAATGGGTCTCAAACATTGTACCTATCACCAAAGTCATTGGGGGTCTACGCATTTGTGTGGAATTTCATGACCTTAACCTCACCTACCCCAAGGATGACTTCCCTCTACCTAGCATTGACTAACTTGTTGATCTTATAGCCAACCATGAGATGTTATCTCTCATGGATGGGTTTTTAGGTTATAATCAAATCTTGATTACTCCTGAAGATCAACATAAAATCACCTTTATGACCCCTTGGGGAACTTTCTACTATAGAGTCATGACTTTCAGGTTAAAGAATGCTGGTGTAACCTACCAACATGCCATGACTTATATTTTTCATGATCAATAAGATTGTAAAAGACTATGTGGATGACTTCTCAAGAAATCAAAACTCTAAATAGATCACTTGGATATTCTTACAATCATATTTGAATGCCTCATCCGTTATCATGTTCACCTTAATCCTAAGAAATGCATTTTTGGGGTCCTTTCAGGAAAATAGCTTGGCTTTATCATCTCTCTTCACAGAATCAAAGTAGACCCTGATAAAGTTATAGAAATTTTGGAGATACCTACTCCAACCAACCTTAAGTAGATTCTTAGCCTATAGGGAAAAATCTAATCCATTCACTATTTCATTTCCCAACTTTTAGATCAGTGCTAACCTTTCTATCACCTTTTAAAGAAGGATGTCTCTTTGAAATGGAATTGTGATTATCAAAAGGCCTTTGATTTTCTCAGATAGTATGTTTTATCACCACTTATCCTCACCCCTCTTAAGGATGACCACCCCTTTTACCTATATATCTCTGCCACCAACCATTCCTTAGGTGAAATGTTGGCTCACCGAGATGAACAACACAAAGGCAAGATGTATACTACATTAGTCATATGCTTGTATAATATGAGACTCAGTATACACACACTAAGAAAATTTACTTAGCATTGACCTTCATAGCCACCAAACTTTGCCACTACCTTCTTAACCATAAAACCTATGTCATCACTAATACTGACCCGCTCAAATACATGAACTCTAAACTATACCAAAATTAGTGTATGGCTAAGTGGCTTATGCTCCTAGCTGAATTTGACCTTGAATTCCTCTAAAAAAAGCTAATTAGAGGTCAGGTCATTGCCATCAATTGGTAAAATCTCCTTTAGTAGATAATCAACCACCTCCTCTTATCTTTTTAGATGAGTCTATCGTGACTCTTTTTCAAGAAGATGACATAACCTACCAAATGACCTTATTCTTTGATGGCTCAAAATGCCAACAAGGAGGGGGTGCTAGAATTATTCTCATTCCTCTCAATGGTGAACCCCTTCCTCTCTCCTTCAAACTTGACTTTGAATACACCAATAATATGGCCAAGTATGAATCCCTAGTGATAGGTCTCCAAACTACTCAAAGCTTCGAAATCAAGACAATTCATGTCTTTGGTGATTCCTAGCTTGTGGTCAACCAGGTTAATGGATCTTATCAATGTAAGAACGATGTCTTGAAAAAATATAAAATTTTAGTTGAAAAAATCTTAAAATCATTTGAACATTACCTAGTCTAATCCATTCCTTGATCTACCAATAAATTTGCAGATATAATGGCCTACCTTGCTTCTCAAATCCCTTCTCAACCTTCCAATTCCAAAATATTTGTCACCATTCATCATTTTACCACACCCTCTTATGTCAAATCCAACATCCCTACCATTTGTAATGTAGAGGAATCCCCATCTGACATTTTTTATAACCAAACTTTCAACTACCTCAACCTGGGCATTGTTCCTCCCAACCTCTCTAGAAATGCCCAAAGAGATTTTATTTAGAGTACCTCTCATTACACCATACTAGGGGTAATCCTTTACAAGCATGGTTTTTATGGTCTCCTTCTCCATTACCTACGTAGCCATGAAGCTTCCCATGCCATCAAGGAAACACATGATGGGATATGTGGGGGACACTTTAGCAGCCTAGCGGTCACTAAATGTATCCTTTACCTTGGTTACTATTGGCCCACCCTTAACCAAGATTATTGTGATTATGTAAAAAAGTGTTTTAAATATCAAAAACATGCTAATTTACATCATATGATAGTTAATAAACTTTAAGTATCTAAGGAATTTTGGACTTTCTCTCAATGAGTGCTTGATCTCATTGGGGAAATTAACTTCCATTCTTCATAATGGCATAACTCCATCATCACAACCATCAAATACTTCACCAAGTGGTTGGAAGTTATTCCTCTAATCTCTACTAAAGCAAAAAAATATTGTCGAGTTTATCAACCACCATATCATCTATCACTTTGGTGTTCCTCATAAGATCATCATCGATAATAGAAAATCCTTCAAGAATAAGCAAGTCCAAGGTTTATGCGATGCATTTAGAATCAATTTAAGCTTTTCCTCACCTTATCAGACACAAGAAAATGGACAAGTGGAAGCCTCTAATAAAACCCTCACCAAAATATTAACCAAAGTTGTTAGTGCTTCAGGTCAAGATTGGCACTTGCACATCCCATTCACTTTATGGGTCTATCGCACTAGCATTTGAACCTCTATGGGTGATACCCCTTTCTCTCTAGTCTTTAAAGTAGATATAGTCTTACCTCTTGAAGTTCAAACACCCTCTCTTCACATCTCTTTGAAGGAACTCATTTCTAAGGAAGATTTTTGTTAGCATTATTTAACTCAACTTGAGCTACTTGATGAGCGTTATTTAGTAGCCCTCACCCACATCCATATCTATCAAGAGAGTATCACACATGCTTATAACAAGCACTTCAAACAATAAGAATTCAGTATCACAGATCTCATCCTAAAATAAAACCAACATGTGACCAACATGGAGAAGAGTAAATGAGGCAAGTTTGCTTTCAATTGGCTTGGACCCTACATCATCACCCATAAGTATCGATTAGGTGTTTATCATTTACCCTCTATTGAAGGTAAAATAGAACCTGATCCTCTTAACACTTTGTATCTACATCTATTTTTATATTAAAGAAGAATCAAACTCACCTATTTGTCTAACTTATGTTCTTCCCTTGGTTATGAGACTTTAACCTTCACCTACCTTCCTCCTCTCCTTTTGAGGAAAATTCATTACAACATAGAACCATGTGATTAACCATCACAGTCATGGCCTAATCCTAAATATGGGTACCATGGCTCTACCCATATCATGGTTCTCATGGATACTTTTCATCTCTAAAAATATGGAATCCCATGGTCATTGTCTCTCAAAACCACACCTTTTCACATATCATTGACCTTCTTGTGTAAAGTTTTTCCTGCATAAAGGCAAACTTCTAAAGCTAATTAGATTGGTCCATGTCTAAAAACATTTCATCTTACAATAATTAATTGGGTCAATATCTTAAGCATTGAAAACTACTCCCTCAAAGGACAGCCACCCAAAAAAAAAAATTTGCCACATGTAAGGTAGACTGCTCCCTTAAAGGACAACTATCAAGAACATTAATACAAAGCCAATAAGCTTAGACCAATCCCTTGAAGGATGGCTGAGTTAAATTTGTCAAAAATAATGCAATTTCATGGAAGCCTCCCACATCTATTAGTTTCCCATATATACCAATAAAGCAAAAGACCCACTATCACAATAAATTCTAAATCCACAATCGGATCTCAAGCAACATAATAAGTTGGAAGCCACAATCAAATTTTGCATGTAGACTTCTCACACTGATTAGTCTGCATCTATCATAGGACATGGACTTGCCTATTACCATTCTTAGGCCACCTATAGATGGGGCAAACTGATTCACATGAGGTTTTCATAGATATCACCCATTACCCTTCACACCACATATCACCCATCTTCCCTTTAGACTATTTATAAATCAAGGGATTTAGAGCTTACTTGACACCTTGTGATCAATAAAACTTTCTTTATCAACTAACAACCACTCATATGCAAGCATTTGAAGGGATTATATTCATTAAGCTGATTTCACTTTGGGTTTATTTTTAGTCCTTGTCAAAAACAAAGCATCAGGCCCTATTCTTATCTTAATGTGCCTGGTTGATGTTTTCATTATGACTTGTACCATCTAACATTGTAACAATAATAGTCATTCCTTTTACATTAGGTGAGGTTACAATAACCATAACTATACCAATCATAACCATAACCATAACATTCAACCAGCAACATCCAACACATTTTATACATGTTTATGTCAAACTATGCAATATTTTATTTAGGGTGTGAGGAGTCACATGATACATATAAAGTTATTAGACTATCCACACTTCACCTAAAGTCCCTACATACATTATTTCCTACCTAAGCACTAGGTTGATTGTCTGGTGACTTTGGATTTGTGTTAAACCATCCTTCTACTTGATTGCTCCTTGAACTTGCATCTGTAACATTCCATATCTCAATAATTTCTAAAGGGTGTACTCTATTCTCCTCTTCCACATTTAACCCCATAGGGAAAGAAATATATTTTTCTCTGGTTCTTTCACCCTACTTGCCTATCATAGCCATTTCATCCCTCTACTCTAGTTGTTCTGCTTGCATCGATACCACTGATTGTTGCCTTAATGCAAATTCCCTTGGACAGTGAGGGTTCCTTCCATAGACAGGCCAATGATCATGTTCTCTATCCCTATATCTTATACAATGAAATTCTCACCTTCTTCATTGCTATACAAGTAAAAGTTTAGGATCAATCTTGGGCCATGGGTGCCTTTCCTCTTGTTGATCTAGTAGTACTATCACCATTATGTGTTGCAATATCTGGTAGATTTGCACATTGACCATATTGACTATTTTAGGTCATAGAGGTTACTATTTATTTCCACCATTGTTCCCATTAGTCACCATATTCAACCTCATGTAGTTCTCTACACTCTTTATAACCTAAAAAAACAAATGACTCAATGATAGACATCCATCCTTATGACGATGGTTTAAATAGAATACCTGCCCATTCTTCCTCGCTAACATGATTCACAATTCCTCTATCAAGGAAGTTCATTTGATGTCATTGATTCCTTTGAACAGTCCTCCCACTTGAAATGGTCATTTCTACTTACCTTTTCATATGGACACGTCACCCTCAATCTAATTGGTCACCTCAATAAATCCATTATCCATCATCAGGATATCTTATTGTTGACTTTATCATCTGATCCGTATTCAATGTATTTTCTTGTTTTGTCATCTTGAAATCCTTGTTGGCCTGGTGTTAATTAGTATCATTATCACTATTACCTTAGTTGATGTAAATTAACTTCCAACCATGGGCCACTGTAATGATCATGCCTTCAAAACTGCCACTATTGCTGGTGGTTGCTCCCAAATCCTTACTGATGTAGACACTCTTCCATCAGAGGTAAGATACCATGAATTCATATAAATACATTCACCTTCTTGCACTTTTTACCCTCTTATTCCTACCAACCTATTACCATACATTTTGAGCATCAGACCCCAACCATTGGTAGTGTTTATTCGAACATAATAGTATTTTTTTATGCCAACTGAATGTTCATCTGAAGCAAGGGAACCACCATCTTCTCTCAACCACATAAATTCTTATTGGTTATGCCCAAACTATGAAAAAAAAAAGTCATTGGTTCCATATAATTGGGATAGAGTATGCAAACATGGCCACCATTTGTCTAGCCTACCTATGCAGCTCTTGGGTTAGGCAAGGTCCATCCTCTATTGCTCACCACACTGTTATCTTCCTTACTTGTAGAATCTACTTGACCATCAAATAAATTATTTGTAGGTCATCACTTTTCTACTACCCTTAAAACTCAACTTGAAATGGTGATGAACCTTGGCCATAATGATTTTATAGATCTGGATAGACCCCCACCTCCTAAAACTTGGCTCATAATGGTAGACACTATCTCCAAACTCCTACCCTCTCACAATTTTAGAAGGTGTAACATCCTAACAAAGGCACTTCTTCTTTGGATTAGGTCCATTGAGGATCATTTGTGGTGCTTAACATTGTGTTCCCTTCTAATTTATCCTACCTTTCCCATACGTACCTCTCATCCTAATATATGTGGGATCACTATGGTAACTATTTACCAACCTACCCCATTCACTTTCACTAACACCTTCACCAAAAACCAAAACCTTTATTTTATAAAACCTTCTCCATCAGCCCCAAACCAACCCCTGTGATCCATAAAATTAGGGAATCCAATTTGAGCACCATTTTCCACCCCACATTGAACTACATTGGCTTGATATCCATAGACTATGTAGGTGGTGCTCCACTTCTAAGGGAAACTCGGCCATTAACAACTAATTTCCATCCCCTTTTTCTTCCCACTAATTTCCATCACTAATAGTTCCCTCTTGCTTAGGGCATCTTACATCAAAGAATATTTGAATTATTTACTAAGCCTCCTTATGCTTTAACACCATCTAATACTTCATCTTAAGTTTTCCCCCCATTATTGGGAGAACTACATCGGCCTGAGGTCTTTTTGGACTATGTAGGCAATGCTCAATTATTGAGGTCAGCTTAGCCACATCCTTAAATTTTTTTTCCCTTCTCACCTCAAATATCTTCCTCCACTTCTATACCTATGCCGTCACCACCTCCCTCCCTTCAAATTGTCAATCTCTTTTAACCACTTTTCTATCTTGTCAATCTTTTTTAACATAAGGGTTGATAGCCTTCCCCATTGGCCCCTCTTACCTCCCATATAACCATCACCTACTCTGCTTCATTGGCCTCCCCATAATATTTCCTTGTGCATGCTTCATAGCTCACTTACCCACCCACCTTTTACATCTCTGAATCTCTTTCACCTTATTAACAACCTTGCCCTTTATCCCCTTAAACTTCATTGTCCATCCTCATCATCTCCCCTCACCCTTGACTATTTGTTTTACCCCTCTTATCACTCTCTTTTCCTCACCCATTCAACATCATACTATGCATCTTGAAATATTTATTTTTCTTATGTTGTTGCACTTTTTCTTTACATAAACCACCAATCTCTACCATTTCATCACTCTTCCCACCGTACCCATTTTCCATTCTTCTTGTTTGCTTTTTTCCCATCCTTTCATCCTTTTTGTCTTCTTTTTTTCCTTCATAACTAGTTTCTCCCTGAGTATTTATATTTTGAGAAGCCTTCCATAATTGCCTCTTTTTTTCTCCTCTTCTTTACTTTTTCCATTTGCATTCCCCTTTTCCTCTTTCCATCGTGGTACTCACTTATCTTTTGCATTTATGTGAGTATCCATGATTTGTATCCCTGCTTCAATTCTTCCTTTTTGTCCTTATCATCCCTGATCTTCATCCCTTAGTTTAATCTCACTCCTTTTTCCTCATATTTTCTTTCTTCTATTTATTACCTTGTTTTTTTCATTTTCATCACCAAACTATTTTATCCTTGGTTTGTTTTTAGACTTATTTTCAAACACTTCATGGCCTCCCATATTTACCAACTTTCCCTTACCCTTCATGATTGTTACGCTTCTCTCCCCATCATTTTTTACCTTTTATTTTTCTTCTCTTTTCTCTATTTTATTTCATTTTTTTCCATCTCCCTTGATGTCCTTCCTTGATTTTTTTAACCTATATGACCATGCATGGCTTCTTCCATCCTTATCCACCTTCATCTTTATCTACGATCTCATTGTTTTCTCTTCATCCATCTCTTGGTCCACCTTTACCTCATCCCTTGTTGGATCTCCCTTATGTTCTCCAATTCAGCCTCCATGTATTTAGAGTGTGGTCACTAGTTGTACTACTTATACATACATCTCCTTGTTTGCTTCCTCGTATCCTCCATGAACTTACCTTAATGCACAAAATCTAGTCAGGTTCATTATTTTAGGAGCATCCATTTCTTCCTTTAATGCCTCTATATGTTGCACTCAAACTCTATTTTTTGTCGCTCTCAAACTACTCTCTTCACCCTCCCTATCACCTTTTTCCTTTTAAACTGTCTACCCATTTTGAGTATGTTACGACCTCTAAGGTCTTCCACTCAATTTTGGTTTACTGCGAGATATATACCAATCCTATGGCTCTATAGCATAATTGGCCAGGACTTTGGGCTCATATAACCAACTAGCAAGCCTGAGTATTGTTAAGACATTAGGGTGAAAATTCCTTCCCCACCTCTTCTAGTCTTGCCTATTTTCAACCCCTTTTACTCTGACCTTCAAAGATTTTAGAATCAAAACTAAAATGACCTTCAAATGGAAGATTTGGGATTCTCCCTTCCTGAACTACATATTCTTACACCTTGAAATAACCCTTTCTTTAATGTATAAGATACACAACCTACTCCCTCATTTAATTAATATTATTATATTCACCTCACTTAATATTCTAAAACCCCTCAACGTCTTTCTTTGAATTTGCTCAAAAACTCAATGCTTACTTATTTTGGGGCCCCACTAACTCAAGAGTCAAGGGTTCAAATCTTCACCACTTCTAGTTTACCCACTCTACTACTTTGCTTCCCTAAACCATTGAATAATAACCTTTCATAGCCTATTAGTGACATTTTTGTAGAAAGTGCAAAATGTCGACTTATTTGGATGGTGATGAAAGAACCCATCGGATCACCACGACAATTCAAGTAGTTCCAGATTTTTCAAAGTCTGGTAAAGCATATTTTCCCTTTTCTTTTCTTTAAAAAGGCAGCCATAATTTCATGCTTCAACCTACTTATCCATGGCTATAGATTCTTTTGCATAGTTGATGCAATCATCTAATTGCATCCTAGTTAATCTCATCCACCATTTATACCACACTCATCAAAAATAATTTGATAGCCATATTTTCCACCCTTGTCACTTCCCTTTCTCCAATGTCCTTTACCCAGACCTACCTACATTATATCAAATTGGGGCAACCAAGTTAACCAATACCCTTCACCTTAAAAGAACTACATTTGGCCTGATGTTATTTTTGAATTCCTATCCATGGAAATATGTAGGCAACATCCTCTTGCCTAGCACATTAGGAGTCAACTCGACCACTTCCTACCCAACTAGCCTCTCAACCCATTTGTCCATGTCCACCTTGATGTTGGGCCACTTTTTTTTTTAAAAACTAACCTATTTGTATAATTTGTGATGATGTTGACTTGGTCCTTTTGACCATACAAACCAATTTTTCCATGTTCAACATTTGAATTTGTACCACCTCATGCACCACTAGACCATTTGTGTTTTATTGGGAGAACTTCCTACCTTAGATACCTGAGTTAACACTGACCTTGTCTAGGAGCCTTGATAAGACTAACCTGATTAGCTATGACCAATGCTAGGGACTGGTGACCTTGTCATTTATCTTATAACCTAACCTTTTTGTTATCAACATTAGCACCTTTAGTCTCTACATAATGTTAACTATTGTGCTTAGTCATATTTTGTGAACCCCTTAGCATTTCACATACCTAGCTACCTTGTGGCACCACCTAGTGCTTCCATATCAACTGATTATCAAACCTACTCCTGATTCAACCTTTGCTCTTCAACTTTTAGTTTGTGTTAGGTTGTGGAGCTAAAAGCTTCAACTTGTTGCAGACAAAGAAAAGGAGGTTGCCAAAGACCCAGAAGCACCAGCGTCGGCAGCATGACCGACGTCGGTCATGATCAGTGTAGAAGGCAACCGGCGTCGGTAGGGAGTCAGTTGATGTCGGTAGCACCAGGCAAGTAGGGACCGACGTCGGTTGCCTTTGTGTTCTAGAACTGCTCGTTGCACAAATAGTTAGTTTAGTGAACAGAGTGTTTGCATGTAAAGGCTATTTTGAGTCTTGAGCTGCATGGATAATTATAGTAAACTAAGAGTCTAAGTTATTGTTCAAGTTTGGGATCTATTTATAGACCCATTGACATGTATTGTAAAGTGCGCTAGTGAAGAGAATAAAGTGTGTGTTTCTCCTAGTTCCATAGATGAGCTAGAAAGGAAGGCAAGGAAGATCCTTCCATTGTAAGTATGGTCTGTTGAATTGTAGGTTGCAGGTTCATGGGAGATCAACTTGAAGTACTATAGAGTTCTTGGTGTATTGGTAGGGTTATTACTGACTGGTTAGAGAGGTGAACACCAATTCTATGTGTGAGTTGGTTGTTGGGACCATTTTTGGTAGGAGAGTGTTTTGAAGAAGAATTATTGTACACTTGGGGTGTGGGAAGCCTCTGTAAGGTGGAAGAGTGTGGCGGCTCTTTATTGTATTCTTTTCTGTACATATGTTAATACAAGATAGTGTATTGTCTCTCATATTCTGTGCTATTGGTGAATTCTAGTTACTTGTGTTTCTGGTATATTTCCGCATGTTTAATTGCTTAATTTTGGTAATTATATTGTGCTCTTTTTGAGGAGTAAGATCCTAACAAGTGGGATCAGAACAAGTGTGTTTGTTCTTGGATTCCCTGACAACTGGTATCAGAGCATGTTTGTTGTTCTAGGTACCTGACAAGTGGTATCAGAGCTTTTGGTTGGGATACTAACAGGTTGTTTTAGATTTGGTTAGTGTGTGTTGATTACAGGTTACTCACAGGGGTTTCTGTTTGAGTGGGAGTAGAGCAATGGTAGAAGACAGTAGACTACGAATGGAGAAGTTTAATAGCAGGAGGTCCAAGTCCAGGTATGGCAGAATAACTTGCTGGAAATATGGAAAGAAAGAGTAGGAAAAGAAAGATTGTTGGTTGGTAGCAGATTAGCATGAAGGACATGAAGAAGAAGCAGGTGTTGCAGATTTTGTTGCACAAGGTGCTCTGGTATGTTCTTTGGATAAATTAGAATCTTGGGTTTTAGATTCTGATGCCTCTTTTCATGCATCCCCAAATAGGGAATTTTTTCATGAGTATGTCCAGGGAGACTTTGGAGAAATTTGTGTAGGGGATGGTAAGCCTTGTCAGATGGTTGGCAAAGGGAAAGTGAAGCTGAAATTGCAGACATGCAACACATGGGTGTTAAAGGAGGTCATGCATGTCCCAGTTCTGAAGTAGAGTTTGGTTTCTGTTGGAAGGTTGGGTGATGAGGGATGCACAATAACCCTCACAACAGATTCTTGGAAGGTTACCAAGGGTGAACTTATTATAGAAAGAGGTAAGAAAGTAGGTACGATTTCTCTATCTACTTGTATTACTGATTCTCTTTCTGGGTTATCTACTTCAACTGTAGATTCAAAGATGTGGCTTAATAGGCTTGGTCACATGAATAAGAAGGAGATGCATGTTCTTGAGTCAAAGGGTATGATTTCAGATTTAGAAGGCATAGATCATGGTTTTTGTATGCAGAAGAAGAAGGTGACGTTTCTTGAGGAATCCAATGTTAGTGACAAGAACAGGAAAGCCTTGGTTTTCAAGGAGAAGGTGATAGACAGAGTTCAGCACAAGGTGCAAAAGAATTTTGAGCAGAGCAAGGGTGATTTGGACAAGGGTTTGATCCAAAAGGAGCTCGTGGGTAGAAGTCCATTCTCACAAGCAAAACACAGAGACCGACGTCGACTAGAAAACCACCATCAGCGTCCAGACAGGGACCGACATTGGCTATGTGCAGACTGACGTCAGTGACTCAGGGCAGATAAACACTAGCATTGGTAAGGGGGAACCGATGTCGGTGATGAGGTAGTCATAGGGAACCGACATCGGTTGGGTCCAGAATGGAATGTGACTGGCATCAGTCACTGAGATGAATTTTGGGTGGACAGCACGCTGTCAAGGAGTCTCAAGCACTCATATAGAGGACTTAAAGGGTAGGTAAGCCTCAAATTCATCATTTCCCTTTGTTACACTACTTGTTGCTCACTTATGGTAAAGAACTAGGAAGTTATTGAAGAAACATAGTAGGTAGATCCAAGAAATAGTGGGAGCTTGGCATGGATGGAGGATGTGATTCCTTGGAGGAGAACCAAACATGGTTTTTTGGTGGAGTTACGAGCTGGAAGTAAGCACTGAGAGATGAATGGATGTTTAGGATGAAGAAGAGTGAAAATGGATATGTGAGATGGAAGATCAGGGTATATGGTCTTGTATAAGCTGTAAGGCAATGGAGGTTTGATCATTGTGTTTTTCTTTACTAGGTTGGATAATATTAGCTACATTATCTTATTACTATATGATGTGCTTGTTGCAGGGTTACATATACAGGTATTGTTGAACTAAAGGTAAAGCTAGTTCAGGGGTGTGTCATGGAGAATCTGGGAGCAACAATATTCTTTGGCATGAGTGTGTTCTAGGGACATGGAAGGTCACATGTTGACTTTGTTTCAGGATGATTGTGTGAGACCGGTTAGCACGCTGATGGTTGGATAGTTCACAAAATAGTGTCTTAATTCACATAATGAGGTTAAGTGCATGGTATGTACTAGACCTAAGTTTTCCCAAGTAGTGGGAGTTGTCACAAGTTTGGAGCTAATATGGGAAAGAAGCATTGGAGGGCAGTTCAGTGGATTCTTAGAGGGACCAGCAACAGGTGCACATGCTATGCAGGTTCAAGTTATTTACTACATGGTTTGTAGATGTGGATGTGGTAGGTGATTTGGATGACAGGTGTTGTACTACAGGTTTTGTGGTGGTTGGTCTTCAAGAGTGATCTTGAAGAGGGATACAGAGCCAAGGGAACAAACTAGATGGTGTATAGGTATAGGTACAGTTGTAGCTGTTTATCTCCAAGTGGGAGATTATTAGGTTGTGGAGCTAAAAGCTTCAACTTGTTACAGACAAAAAAAAGGAGGTTGCTGAAGACCCAAAAGCACCAGCATTGGCAGCATGACTGACGTCGGTCATGATCAGTGTAGAAGGCAACTAGCATCGGTAGGGAGTTGGCCGACGTTGGCAGCACCAGGCAAGTAGGGACCGGCGTTAGTCACCTGTGTGTTCCAGAACTGCTCATTGCATGAACAATTAGTTTAGTGAATGGAGTGTTTGCATGTAAAGTCTATTTCGAGTCTTGAGCTGCGTGGATAATTATAGTAAACTACGAGTCTAAGTTATTGTTCAAGTCTAGGATCTATTTATAGACCCATTGGAATGTATTGTAAAGTGCGCTAGTGAAGAGAACAAAGTGTGTGTTTCTCCTAGTTCTACAGATGAGATAGAAAGGAAGGCAAGGAAGATCCTTCCATTGTAAGTATGGTCTGTTGAATTGCAGGTTGCAGGTTCATGGGAGATCAACTTGAAGTACTATAGAGTGCTTGGTGTACTGGCAGGGTTATTACTGACTGGTTGGAGAGGTGAACACCAATTTTGTGTGTGAGTTGGTTGTTGGGACCATTTTTGGTAGGAGAGTGTTTTGAAGAAGAATTACTGTACACTTGGGGTGTGGGAAGCCTCTGTAAGGTGGAAGAGTGTGGCGGCTCTTTATTGTATTCTTTTCTGTACATATGTTAATACAAGATAGTGTATTGTCTCTCATATTCTGTGCTATTGGTGAATTCTAGTTACTTGTGTTTCTGGTATATTTCCACATGTTTAATAGCTTAAGTTTGGTAATCATATTGTGCTCTTTCTGAGGAGCAAGATCCTAACAAGTGGGATCAGAACAAGTGTGTTTGTTCTTGGATTCCCCGACAACTGGTATCAGAGCATGTTTGTTGTTCTAGGTACCTGACAGTTTGAGGGGGAACACTTCCTCCCATACTAGAAGCACCCTAACCTTTGACAAAGTGAATCATTTTGGTTTTGCATCTTGTTAATTTAAATTTGCATAATAAAAAGGGGTAAAAAGTAAACTCTAGAAAACTACACACTTGTAGTTTTTTTATGACTAAATACCTCAAGACCCCCTAAAGATCCCATAAACCTTTTTAAGCCTTAAAAAAACCCTCTTAACCTTGCTAAGTCACTATTATTATAGTCATATAATATTATTCTAAATTACTATTTGAAAGTATAATTCACCATCACTATTCACTGTGGGACCCACTATCACTATTCATGATGACATGGTATGTGACATGGAAAGTGACATGGTATGTGACATGACATGTGACATGGCTTGTGACATGGCTTGATGTGGGACACCATACCCCACTTGGGACCCTTTCCCAAAGTGTCTAATGACCTCATTTTAGCATCACAAACTCCCCCCCTTGAAATGTGGTGAATTTCCCATTAATGGGTCATCATTAAACATATATTTTGTCTTCCCACATGAAATTAGACTTTAAAAGAGATACCTACCTCTTTAAGACTTTGGAAAAGATAAAGGGCACCCATTTTGGACTTCTCAGCCCAAATTAGAGACCCTATAATGCAAATGGGAATCCCCACCAAACTCGTCTTGGAACTTTCATCCCCATACATGAAAAATGGTGCCATATTTCACTATTCCACTCTTTTAGCATGTTTTCCAACATCAAATTCTATAAATTACCCCCCTCTCATTCACCAAAGGTTAAGTTGGAAGTTAGTCTTTGGTTATCAATATTTTATTTTAGGTTTGTGAAGAAGGTTATCATCTTTGAGGTCATCATAATTTTAAAGGTCATCATCATCATCTTGGAAAGAAAAGAATTCAAAGTAATGAAGCTCTACCAAAATTCCTATAGGATTCCATCTTCATCAAGCATCATCAACATCAACACTCTTCTTCAAGTTTGGAAGGTAATCTTTCCTTTTGTATATTTTAGTTATTGGATTTCAATTCCTTTCTTCCCTTTGGCATCTTATTTATTGATCTATAAATATCATCCCTTAACCTCTTCTTTTCTCTTTTCCCTCTATCCTTTTATCTCCTTACCCTCTTTTTTAGCTTCATCTCATTTACCTTCTTTTACCCCTTTCCACCTTCACCCCATTTACCATATTATTCCTTTATCATCTTTGATCCATTTACCCATCTATCTCTTTGTATATGTGTAGCCTTAACCATTTACCAAACCCAACTAAGCTATCCCTTTGACCCTTGCCATTTTACCAAACTGGAAACCACCATTTTGACTAGACTAAATTTCAGCATTAGCAATATCCCATCTAATTGCTTCATTTTGTCATCTTAGCAAAGCATTTAATTTCCTTAATTAATTTGATATTATTTTTTGTTATTAGTTTCAGTTTGCTACCATTTCATGAAAATTATATCATTTTTACTCATCAAACTTAAGTGTTTAAAGCAGGTGGATTGACAGCCTCCTAGAAATCTTTCACTTCTAAGATCTAGCTCACTCTAGGCAATCCACCCATCTACTTGTCTAACAAAAAAGTTTCTTTTAGTGTTTTCTTGTTTACAAGTCATCCTCCCAGGCTAAAGAGGAGCTATCCATAATCATCTGGATTCAATGCACAAACATTCAATTTTTTTTCTACACATCCTATTCCTAGTTTTTTTCTTTTCAAAAATTCAAGAAAAGCAAAAAATTTGAGAGAAACACCACCATATAACAATTACTTGTACCTTATTTGTACATCTATCTAAGATGTTATATAACTCATTTTCCAATGTTGGAGTACATTTGAAACTACCTAATCCTCATTTCTAATGCTCAAAAAAGACACAATGAAGAAGTTTTAGGGAAATGAAGGTGAGATATGCTATGGTACATTACTCCACCACTATAAAAATCAAGAGAGATTCCATTAAAACCTAGTTAATAACTCTAATAGGGTTTTATGGGAGGATATGAGAGTTTTTTGAAGGAAACGGACCTGTGATGGTCTCATGGAAATAGTTTAAAATTTAATATGGAATTATAAGCCTTTACAAGGGGTTTTCCAGTGTTCTCAAAATAAAAACCATGATGAATAATAAGTTACACATCTATGAAATACACAAAACCTCTCAATTCCTTCATTAGGTTCTTGGCAGCTATAAGAGTGTTCAACAGTTTTACATTGGTTCATGGAGGAGGTGAGGTTTAAAAAAAATTACACTAGTGGATGT
The DNA here is from genome assembly GCA_037957365.1 of Torreya grandis. Lineage (NCBI taxonomy): Eukaryota > Viridiplantae > Streptophyta > Pinopsida > Cupressales > Taxaceae > Torreya > Torreya grandis. Next base: position 2,499,646 of record JARHVA010002334.1, read on the forward strand.
AAACTACCCCTATTACACTTAAAATCATGGAATTAATTTGAGTTCAAGAGGTAGATCTCTATAAACAATTGCTAAGCAGTTACGCTGCCCTAAAACCCCTTCAAAACCCCAACATCTCATTTTTACAAAATTTGGTTGAATTTTTGAGATTTTTGATGTAAATATAAGGTGATAATACTTATTTTAGGGTTTAATGAGGCCTCCCATATCACCTTAAAGAAATATCCAAGCATGAATAAGTGCCATGTGAGAGAACAAGCCTACAAAGTGGAGAAAATGCAAGTGTTGCAAGTTTAAAAGGGTGTTTTTATGATGTTTTATTGACTTATTTAATACATAAAATGATTGGAATGTTTATATGGATTCATCCATGTCCCAATTAAAAAATAATGAGGTCTTTAGACCTCATATAACTCAAGAAAACACCAAAATATAGAACTATAGTCATGAGGAAATGAAGAAAATGCAAGGTGGGACGACACTAAAAAGGTCATAAATTGAGTTTTAGAGCTAAAAAATTAATGAAATTTTAAATAATGTCTTGGAGAAACATTTTTTTTTTTAAAGTGGTCTTATGTCCATATAATTTATGAAGAGAGATTTATATCTAAAACATAGGTCTATATAATGAGAAATTACAAGTTTTCTTGAGAGTTTGCTCATGGATGGAGAGCGAGTCGAGTGTTTTAGACCTTTTTAAGGACATGAAATGATATGAGAGGGTATATAATTTTTTTTAGGCCCTAATCCATGTTTATACATTGAAAACTAACACAAAATGATTCCAAGTCACTTCAAAACATCTCTATGTCCCTTATAGGGCAACAAATAAGCACTTTTGAAAGAATTTTTATTTGAGAGTTTGATAAGATATTTATGAGATTTTCCAAATCCTATAGGTTTTAATCATTGATAAATTTAAAATGAGCCCAAGGAGAGAGTTAGGTGAGGTCTAAAACTCATTTTGGACCCCAAAAGCGAAATTAGGGCTTTTTGAGACATATAAAGGCTAAATAGAGCAATTTTTGGAGTTATAGGTGGAATTTAGAGATTAAAACTTGTGTGAATGTATTTTAAACCATTAAAATTATGTTATGACACTTTTTAAATCTATTCTCAACCCAAATCATGCAAAATTTTAAAGTTTCATGCTTTCGCTAGATGTTGGCAAGCTTAACAACTTGAGAAAGTGAACAAAAGAGGTAAAGTAAGGAGTTTCAAATAATTTCATGAGGTGTCAGGTTTGAAATATTAATTGGAGGAATATATAATCCCTTACATGAGGTATAAATAAGGATAAGTAATGTGCAAGGGAAGTTATGCATTTATAAGTCCTCAATCAAGAATAAGAGATGGCAGTTTCAAGAGAGGAGGAAGATGTGCCACTCCTATGCCACTTTGTGAAAGCCATCATCAATCCAATAAAAACATGTTGATGAGGATGATATACATATTTTTGGCCTCCTTTCTTGGATTTTAACTAGCCTATGACATATTTTTAGTCATGATGGACTCTTGAAACCTCCCTTCTCTCTCTCTCTCTCTCTCTCTCTCTCTCTCTCTCTCTCTCTCTCTCTCTCTCTCTCTCTCTCTCTCTCTCTCTCTCTCTCTCCTCCTTTATTCTATAAAAATTAGCCTTATTGGAAATGTAAGCCTCTTTCCACTCAAGTATGATGAAGCCCTAATATTTTTATATGACTTTTATCAATAGATGACCAATTTTAACTCTTCTTATGGTTATATATAGTGTAAAATTTGAATGGTTGATTTGATAAAGTGTAGATTAAGTTCACCTTGGTTTTTTTCTCATTATTCTTACCTTTATGTAATTTGATTCACTATTATAGGTTTTATTTAGTGTCATTAGGGGTCATATGTAGATTATACAAGGAACCAATCTTCCCTCCTAGTCTTACAGTGCATTACCTCTCTACAAATCAATGATGCAATAGGTTCAATTTAGGAGTAGTGTGTGTTCATTCAATATTATATTTCATAATACACATGAAAATGTGTGGTAGTGGTCATGAAATTTGGTACATCACCTCCCATTTACTTATTTTCAATTATCTCTCTCCCTTTTCCTTGAAATCATTAGGTTTATTAGTAATTTCAAGTGATATATCAAGGGAACTAGCCCAAATCTAGAGATTCATCTCAATAATTAGGCCACCCATAACCCAGAGGTGTTTCTATTATATAAACTGAATGAATAAGGCTTGAACAACCTCCTCAAGGGTGTAATTTATATTGACAATATTTTTTAGCATGCCTAATGGGAAAAGTACTACAAGTACTTCATCCATTAAATATTTTTTGACGTGTTCTTTAATGTATAAGTATTTAGAGGCATTCTTATCAAACATAAATGGTGACTCTAAGTTCAATCAATTGGTTCTAGCAGCCCAAGTACCTATTTAAATAAATTATTGATAGTTTATCTTGATTTTGTTTGCCTCATGAAGTTTGATGGCTAGGTACAAAGATAATTTTTATTTTACACCTCTTTATCAATAGTATAATGATATATGCCAACCCTATGTTGAGCCATATCAGTCCTATGTTGAGCCATATAAATCCTATAATGACCCTATGTTCCCTCCATAAGGCTCTAGTTATCAGTATGGGTAACCTTACCATGAAGAATATTATCCTTCATTCCCTCCCCAACTAACCAATACTGATCAATGTGCTCCCAACCAATCAAATAGAATAGATAGGTTAGAAAGGATAATCAAAACCCAAAGAAATGAGTTATTGGCTTTGAAGGAGCACCAAACTTAGTGAAATCAACCCTATGATCCTCTCTTTGCCCCATGCCAACCTCCTTGGATCATTCCTCCCATGCCAAATCAAAATGAATAAGAGAGGAAGGTTGTGGAGTCTAAAATAAGGAAATTCCCAAGCCTTCCAAGCCCTTCATCCATCCATCAATTTAAAATAACCTCTAAGGATGAAAGCATATCAAAATTTGACATATTGATTTCTAAGTGGAAGGAAGATCATAAAAAAGTCTTAGCACGAAATTTTCTTCCCCTTCCCTAAGAGATCACAAAGGAGTCCTTCAAGATCCCAAGTTAGAAAGACACCCTCGCAAGCTTAAAACAAACTAATGAACTCTCTTTCCCTCCCACCATCTCTCTTTGTGAGGGAGGACCAGTGTCATGGAGAACAAATGAGGAGTCTCTAGATGAACATAAAGAAGGGTTTCAACCTTCTATTACAAATGCAAAGTTTCATGGTAAATATGAGGAGATTCATGGTGAGCATATAAATTCATGCTTGTAGTCTTTCTTAAACCTTTACAATAAAAGATTCATATTTTAAACAAGAAGAAAATGATGGTTTTGAAGAGGAGGAAGATCAAGTTGCAGCTGAGCATGAGAGAAATCTTCATGAAGAGACCTTGGCTACTAGTCTTGTTGAGCCTCATGAGCAATATGGACAAGTTCAAGATGATATTGCAATGACTAGTGAGGTGGAAGTTGTTACATCCCAATTTTACTCTAGACTTATTAATTTATTTTTGTGGTTAATGATTGGTTAATTTTATGTGTTAAGTGGCTAAATTAGTAATATGCTGATTATGGACAATTACTTATTACTTATGATCATAATAGTTAACTTGTTGTTAGCTATTCTTATTCTATTATGGTACATTATGATCATGATTATGTAATTTATTCAATTATAATAATTTATTATGATTATATTAAGATATGATCTTACTGCTATTTATTGTATCGAGTTAGATCCAAGATGGAATCCACCCTCTTGAATATGACTGAGGGAGGGTATCATTGGAAAGGATGGAGTAGATGGAGATGATTAGGGGATGAGAGAATGAAACTTGAACCCCTACACACACCACTTATATTATAATTTTGCTTGTTATTTTTTGATTGGTTACTAATGATTTTTTAAAACATGCATTATATTATTGACATGTTTATTTGATTGGTAATGTTGATTGTTGATATTGCATATTTCTTAAACTCTTGCTGAAGTATCTAGGATTGCTTGCATATTTCTAATGTTTTTCTAGGTTATAATTTACGTATTAAATTATCATAACTTATGCATTGATTTCCTTTTATGAACTTGCATAAATTCAAAGTCAAATATTATAAATGTGGTGCAATGGTATCTCTATTTCATTTTGTTGTCTTGGCAATGATTGAATTTGTGACTAGTATTATTTGGTTTGAATATCATGTTTGACATGATTGAAATGTTAATTAAAATGTTTAATGTTTAAATGGATAACATTTAATGTTTTAAACATATGTGACCAATAAATAAAATATATATTTATGTACTCAATAGCTATTTAAAATGGTAGTTTATTAGTCAAATAGCATATTATTTTGTTGAGAGGTCGACAACTAACCTTAGGGCATGTTTGAGTTTATAAAGGTTATAGTGTTTAAAACAAGGCATGATTTATTTTGGTCAAAATGCAATATTTGGAACTATAATGTTAATTTGATTATTTACCTTGGCATATTTAAAAAATCTAGGGTTCGAACTATTTGGTTATAGACTCTTCAAAGCCATCATTTGGAAAAATGTAAACTTTTTTAGTTGCATGGACTTGCTATGATTTTGGTTCTATTGATTAACTAGGCCATTGAGGGTTTTCAACAAACCATCATGCCATAATTTCAAAAAATGATTATGGAACTGGAGATTTGTTTTTTTGAAGACCTAGTTTCATGGATTTTTTTGGGGGTTCTGACATGCATACCAGGAAAAAAACAGAGATATATGAACAAGGAGAGTTTGGAGAAGAGGGATGAAGAACAAGGAGAGATGGGTAGAGAAGAACTTTGTTTATTTCACTACCTGGATTACATATATATATATAGGGTTTGTTGCGATTATTTTTTTGGTTTTATTATTTTGGAATGTGTTATGAAAAATGGATTGGTTATGCCATTTATTGTTTGAAATGGGTTTTTTTTATATAAAAAAAATGTATATGCATTCAACCCTGAGGATGAGTGGAACCTATCCATAGGGCCAAAAACATATAAACCCTTCCCTTTCACATACGATTGTGCATTCCATTCATTTTAGGAGTTATTGTTGAAACTATGGTTTGTATTTTGTTTATATTGATGAAGCTAGGCTATAAATAGTTGTAAAAATTATATGTTTATGCTTTAGTCTGCTTGAATCACTCATTAAACTTTACGTTGGTAATGTTCAATGTGATTTAATTTGATTGGTTGATTCCATTTTGACCCTAACATATTTTTTTACATAGTTGTGTATTTATTATACCCTTTTTAAGTTGAAATGTAGATTTTAGGTGTTATTGAAAGTGGTATTTGATTATATATTTTTATCAGTTAAAATAATTTTCTATGTTGCTTGAAAAAAGTAAAAAAAATACAAAAGGATATACAAGGGTTATTTGTAAATGACCACGGGGATGGGTTCAACCCATCCACAGGATCAAGTATAATTAAATCTAAAACTTGTCAATTATGGCTGAGTGTAATAAATATTTTGAGGAATGGAAAATATTTAGGGTTTTATTTATATCTCTATGTTTTCAACATAGAATAAGAAGGAATGAGTGAAAACTTGTATTTTGTTAATACTTAGTTCCAAATTTGATGACTCAACTTTGAAATGGGTTTTTTTGGGGTCTAGCTATAAATGACTATTGTTGATATATATATATATATATATATATATATATATATATATATATATATATATATATATATATATATATATATATATATATATATATATATATATATATATATATATATATAACTATTTGAATTATTAGTATCTTATGGAATGGTGTCTAAAAACAACTTTTGACTATGTATGATTGATTGTGAAATTTGGTCTAATGGGTTTTGATATTAAATCAGCTATGGATGTTTTGAGTTGTGGTTTGAATATTTCATAATAAATATTTGATTATATTCTTATCAAAAATATATATATTTATGGTGTATTATTGTCTGGTTTTCATAACAGTTGGAGGAACGACTTAGTTAACATGAGTCGAGCCTATAACTGTTATAATGTCATTATAAAACATTTAGTTTTTAGTGTTTTAAATTGAGTAGTTAAATAGGAACATTAATTTTGTGATTAAGGTATTTTAATGGTTATTTTAGGCCTATAGTTTGAGTGAATTAATTAAATAGACTGTGTAACTCAAACTATGCAATTAATATGTGTGTGTGTGTGTGTGTACACAAACACACATATACATACATAGTTATTATAATGCCATTATGAAACATTCAGTTTTTGGTGTTTTAAATTAAATAGTTAAATAGGAACATTAATTTTGTGATTAAGGTATTTGAATGGTTATTTTAGGCCTATAGTTTGAGTGAATTAATTAAATAGAATGTGTAACTCAAACTATGCAATTAATATGTGTTTGTGTGTCCCCACACACACACACACACACACACACACACACACACACACAGTGCAATTAATGTGTGTGTGTGTAGTTTTTTTGCATATAAACTCAAAGTTGTGTATTATCTGATGTTTATATGGATTGTACACTATTATAATTACATATACATTTTAATTGGAAATAAACTTCTACATGATGTATGAATAATTATATCTTGTTAGATATTGTATGATTTTTTGAGTAAAAGTTATAGTTGAGGATTTCTAATGAAAAAGGGATTATTAATTACATGTGAATTTATAAAGATTTCATGAAATTATAAAATATTGATTGTATGGTCAATACATGGGGCGAAACTAAGTATATGCATAAATAACATTTTAGGGTTAAGCTAAGTATTGTGTAGATTTGGGTTTAGTGTGAGACCGTTATTATTATGGAAGATTATTACACTATTACAATTGAGATTATGTTGAGAATATCTAGCTAAATAACTAGATGTAAGTTTAAAGAGTTAGAAATTTTTCACTATTATGATGCCTATAATGGAATGTATATGTATATGTATACTTGTGTGTGTGTGTATGATTTCTTTGTATTCATAGATGATGTGGCATTTTTAATGAAAGTCTATATATATATTTGAAATCTATGATTTTTATCATTATTATGCTTATATAATATTAATAACATTAAATAAGTAGGTGTAACAAAATTCACGTACTTAGTGACACTAATATACATATTTAAAGTTATTCAAATGAGTTTTGTGTGAATTTGACTAATCTTGAGATTTAGAAAACTATATTAAAGCTTTGGCCAAAGTAATGTTTATGGTTAGAACATTATCAATTTACCTATTTAATTTAGTTTGTAAACATTGCAAGATATCATGTTAGAACATATTTCTTTATGATATGTTGAATGTGATAGTTATCTTATAACACATGGGTTTTTAGTTGAATTTTTTGATTTCTATACTATCACTATCTGCCCATCAATGAAGGGAGAGCCATTTCCTTGTTGGGGGATGGTGTGCGGGATCAATGGTATATGGTTGGTGTGGAAAATCACTTGGATGGTAGTTTCCCTCCCCTTCTAGTAGTCAACTGCTAGAGACTTTACTCAAGATTACTTTTGAATATTAACGAGTACATTGAGGCTCATATTTTCTATGGAACATAATATATTCATAATCTGATATTCATATATGTAATAATTTATACTTTTACTATTTGATGCTAATTTAATAACTTTAATATTTTACTACTTATATATGTACCTGTTGAATATTTAATTAGTAGTGGTTGAATTATTAACTTAGGTAATTTGTTACTTTACTATGTTTTACTTGTGAAAGCAAATCAATATTTATTATACAATGATCATTAAATAAATGAATCAAATAGTTAACCTGATGGTTAATAGTAAATTATACACATATGATGCATTAGATAAAGATCATTAGTGTTGTATTTAGTTAAAGTAATTTGTTTTTGAGTAAAAAAATTACCTATTTCTAGTTAACCCTGAGGGGTTGTCATATTATGGTATCAGATTTGAGGCTCAAACTCTTGGACTTAATAAGTCCACTAATGTATTCTTATTATTTTATTATAAAAAGAATAATGTTGCATTGAAGTTTAGTTGGTGAGGGTACATCAAATCCAAATAATGTTAACCCTCAAGTTGGCTCAAATCAATTTACTACTAAATAAGTTACAAATCTTGATCAGATTCTCGTAGCCATGAATGACACTAGGGACTGGATAGCTGCCCTTGAATAGGAAGTTCATTGCCATGTAGATAAAAATAATTAGAAAGAAATTAAAGAGCATCTTGCTGAGCAAGAAATTCCTCAAGAACCTAGGCAAGATGAAGTACCTCAATACATGAGAGCATGTGTAACTACTGAGCTTGCACAAGACATGAGGAAAGTTAATCCACCCAAGTTTGATGAAACCATTTTGGGAGATGGAGTAGAAACATGTCTAACTAAGATGAATAAGTATTTTGAGATACATAGTTACTCTAAAGTTACAAAAGTAGTTTGGGGAAATTACCAATTAGTTTGTGAAGCAATAATATGGTGGGTGAAAAAAAAACTAGAGATGAATCTTGAATCAAATACCATCATGTGGAAATAGTTCATGACCTTGTTCAGATCATGATGGTTGCCCCAAATCTATTTTGATCAGAATCTAACAAAGTTTTAAAATCTTAAATCAAGGAGACCTTTTAGTGAATGAATATTGGGAGAAATTTACCAAGCTCCTAAATTATGTTCCTCAGTATTAGGTAGATGAGATGTTTTGCATCAAAAAATTCATTATAGGATTAAAACCCCAAATCAGATGTGAGGTGGGTTTGCATAGGGCACCTACTATGGATTAAGTATTTGAAAAGGTAGTAAGGCAAGAGTAGAATTTGAATTCACTTGCTCAGGTCAAAGAGAAATTAAAGAAATTGGAGGTCCTAAAATGAATTTAAAAAAGAAGAATTGGAAAAGGAGTGGAAACTATAAAAATCAATTCAAGATTCATAATGCAAAGTTTAGTAGTGATTAAGGGAATAGAAAACCATGAAATAGTTTCAAGGGAAATCAGAAATCTAATAGGAAAAGATCACCTGGTGGATGCTTCATCTATAGAGGTGATTATTATTCTAGGGAATGTACTTAAGGGAAATCAGATGATAAGAATAAGGGCTCCAATCCATAATAAGGATATTTTTAGCATAAAATTCATGCAGTGGATGACAACCATCAAGTTAAGTTCTAGGCTTCTCCTATTGAGCTGTCAGGTATTTTATTTGGCCATCCAATTTTAGTTTTGATTGACATAGGAGATATTGAATGTTTTATTACTACTAAAATGCTTAGAAATTTATCTAAAAAGATGAAATTATGGAAAATGCATGGCCAATTCGATACAAGAATGAATCTAAGGTCAAGGTTGATAAATGTTTGGTTGAAACTGAGATCAAATAACCTAAATTCACTAAGGTAATGGATCTATTTGAAAATCCATTAGGGTCATATGATGTGATCCTAGGAGTAAACTAATTAGCTCAACATAAAGCTAAGTTAGATTATTTTATTAAAAAGGTTGAATGTCTAGATGGGGAAACAAACCTAAATCTAAGGAGCAAAAAGGGAGCTAAAGCTTAGACATATTTTAGCAATTTAGTTAAAGAAAGCATAGAGAAAAGAGTGCCAAGCATTTATTGTCAATATGAATGAGATGGAATAGTCAAAGGAGCCTTTCATCAAAGATTATCCTTTTCTCTAGGATTGTTGAGATGTTTTTCTTGAAGAATTGGTAGGTTTATCCCTTAAGAAAAAGTTTGATTTCTTAATTGACATCATTCTAGGGTCAGATCCATAGTCTAAATCCCCCTATAGAATGAAGATAACCAAGTTGGTAGAGTTTAAGGCTCATCTGTAAGGGCTATTGTCTAAAGGGTTGATCCAACCAAGTGTGTCACCATGGGGTGCACCATTTGTGTTCATTAAAAAGAAAGATGGAACCCTTTGCTTGTGTATCAATTATAGAATGTTGAAAAAGGCAATAATAAAAAATAGGTATTCTTTACCTCACATTAATGATCTCTTTGATCAAATGCATGGAGCATCAATTTTATCAAAAAATTATCTTTGAGAAAGATATCATTAGTTAAGGATTCATGAGGAACACATTCTGAAAATAGCTTTTAGGGCTCAATACGGGCACTATGAGTTCACAGTTCTTCCTTTTAGGCTAACGAAATCACCGAAAACATTTACAAATCTCATGAATAGTGTGTTTAGGGATTATGTAGATTATTTTATGTTAGTCTTTTTAGATGATATCTTCATCTATTCACAATATAAAGAGGAGCATCTAGAGAATTTGAAGTTGGTTCTGTAATGGTTGTAAAAACATAAATTTAATGGGATGTTGTCAAATTGTGCCTTCTTTCAGAAAAATGTGTAGTACCTTAGTCACATTATATCTATAGAAGGAATATCTATGGATCCTTCAAAGATTAAATCCATTATGGAGTGGCCAAAACCTAAAAATTTCTATGAAGTTAGAAGTTTTATAGGTTTGGTTGGATACTATAGGAAGTTTGCTCCAAACTTTCTAAGACAACAAATCTGATTACCTCTTTTAAATAGAAAAATTAGAAAATTTTGTGGTTAGGAAAGTGTGAGGAGGGATTGAAAAGAAGGCTTACCTCAACACCAATATTGAGAGTTCCCAATCCAAATGGCCAATTCTTGATAATAATTGATGCTTTAGGAGATGGTCTTGGATGAGTTCTCATGCAAGATTTTTTTTTTATAGATTATGAGTTTAAAAATTTGAAGTTGTATGAGGTAAATTATGCCTTGCATGATATGAAATTAGATGAAATGGTACATGCCCTTACAAGTTTGGAGGCATTATGTATTGGGAAAATCATTTGATCTCAAGATTGAAAACTTGAGGCTCAATTATATATTCACCCAACCTAACTTGAATGTACATTAGAGATGATGGTTTAGAGTTATTTTTAGATTATAATTTTGACATTAACTACATAAAAGACAAATAAAATAGGGTTTTAGATGCCCTTAGTAGTCAAAGGTATATATCAACTTTGGCTACTATTAGGAGTACCTTTCACAACTAGGTAGTTAAATTCTCTTCAAGAGATTAATTTTATGATCAAGTAAAGTTGGCATTAGCTTAGAATGCTTAGGAACCTAAGTATGAAGGATTAAAGTTTGAAAATTATGGTTTATTGATGTACAAAGGAAGGATTTATGTACTAGATAAAGAGAATTTTGAGGAGTGTAATACTCAAATAAATGCACAATGCTCCTTACTCAGGCCATCTAGGTGTGACTAAGCTCTTACAAAAATTTAAGGCAATTATATTTTTGGAAAGGAATTAAGAAAGATGTAGCATATTTTGTCTCATGATGTTTAGAATGTTAGTGAGTTAAGGTTAGAGCATGTACATCCTAATGGGTTTCTATACCTGCATATTATACCAAAATAGAAGTGGTAATTCATTAGCATGGACTTTGTCTAAGGATTGTTGATGTCTCAGAACTGACATGCCATGATTTTGGTGGTTGTTGATAAACTCGTCAAGGTAGCTCACTTCAATCCTAGTTATATTTTAGATGATGCACCTATGCTTGTGAAGAAATTCATGAAATAAGGGTATAGAATTACATGGGTTTTTAGAAAATATTATTTTGGATAGGGACCCAAAAAATGACTTCTAGATTCTGGTTGACTCTCAATTCAACTTTGGGTACACAGTTGAACTTTAGTACAACATACCATTCAGAAATAATTAGACAAATAAAGAGGGTGAATCATGTTTTAGAAGATATTTTAAGAATGTATTTTATGGACCAGTAGTACAGATGGAAAGAATATATTTCATTAGTTGAGTTTGCCTACAACAACTCATACCAATCATCTCTAAAAATGGCTCTATTTGAGGCATTTGTATGGAACAGGTTGTAGAACACCAATCAGTTAGGACAAGTTAGAAGATAAGGGTAGTCTTTGGTCAAGATATGCTTTTGGAAATAGAACATCAAGTTAAATTGATAAGACAAAGGTTAATTGAAGCTAATGATAGACAAAAGAGCTATGTTTGATCTAAAAAAAAATAACAAGGCAGTTTTTAGTAGGAGACAATGTATTTTTGTATGTTAAACCATATAAAAGCTCGATTAAATTTGGAAAATCAACCAAATTATCTCTTAGATATGTGGGACCCTTTGAGGTCTTAGAAGTTATCAATATAATGGCATATAGGCTTGTTTTGCCACTAGATTTAACACTTATGCATAATGTTTTTCATGTGTCCTATCTTAAAAAGTATGTTCTTGATCCTTCTCATGTATTAGACTGGAATGCTTTATAGGTTCTTGATCCTGAGGTGATCACAGTAGAACCAGTCAGAATAATTGACACTCACAAACTTAGTTTACATAATAGATAAGTGTCATAATTCAATGTCCAGTGGGACCAATATTCTGAAGATAGTGCCACTTGAGAAGATTATGAAGAGTTTCATAAGCTATTTTCACATTTTTTTGTTTAGTATTTTGCTGGATATTATGTTTTTTTTCTAATAAACACTATTTTATTTCAAAACTTTTATTGAAATAATTATCATCGGGATGATGACCAACTTTGGAAGGAAGGATATTACATCTCAATTTTACTATAGACTCATTAATTTATTAATTACTAGATTCTATGGTTAATGATTGGTTAAATTAATGTGTTAAGTGGTTGGATTAATAATATGCTAGTTGTGGATAGTTATTTATTACTTATGATTACGATAGTTAACTTGTTATTAGCTATTCGTATTCTATTATGGTACAATATGATCATGATTATGCAATTTATTTAGTTACAATAGTTTATTATGATTATGTCAAGATATGATCTAACTATTGTTTATTGTATTGAGGTGGATTCAGGATGGATTCCACTCTCCTAACTATGATCAAGGGAGGGTATCATCAGAGATGATGGAAAAAATGGAGATGAGTGTGGGGACGAGAGAATGAAACTAAAATCCTTGCACACACCACTTAATTTAGAAGTCTGCTTGTTATTTGTTGAATGGTTAATATTGATTGTTTGTATCATGTATCATATTATTGACATGTTTTTTTTGATTGGTATTATTGATTGTTGATACTGTAAAATGCTTAAACTCTTGCTGGAGTATCTAAGATATGCTTGCATATTTTTAACATTTTGATAGGTTATAATTTATGTATTAAATTTTCATAACTTGTACATTGATGTCATTTTATGAACTTGCTCAAATGTGAAGTCAAATATTATAAATGTGGTACAACAGTATCTCTATTTCATTATGTTGTCTTAGAAATAATTGAATTTGTAACTGGTATTATCTAGTTTGAATATCATGTTTGGCATGATTGTAATGGTAATTAAGACATTTTGATGTTTAAATAGATATAATTTGATGTTTTAAACATATGTGCACCAATAAATAACATATGCATTTATGTAATAAATAACTATTTAAAATGGTAGTTTATTATTCAAATGGCATATCATTTTGTTGAAAGGTCGATGACTAACCTAATGGCATGTTTGAGTTTATAAAGGTTATAGTGTTTAAAAAAAGGCATGATTTGTTTTGGTCAAAATGCAATCTTGGGAACCATAATGTTAATATGATTATTTACTTGACATATTCAATGAATCTAGGGTTTGAACTACTTAGTTCTAGACTCTTCAAAGCCATCATTTGGAAAAAACATATACTTTATTTAGTTTACATGGTTTTTCTATGATTTTGATTCTGTTGGTTAACTGGTTTGTTGAGGTTTTTTGGAGAGCCATCATGCCATAATTTTGGAAAATGATTATGGAACTAGAGATTTATTTTTTAAAGACCCAATTTCATGGATTTTTTGGGGGTTTTGGCAAGCATACTAGGAGAAAAATAGAGATATATGGATGAGGAGAGTTTGCAGAAGGGGGATGAAGAAAAAGGAGAGTTGGGTAGAAAAGAACTTGGTTTATTTCACTACATGGATTGCATATACAGGTAGGGGTTTGTTGAGATTATTTTTTTGGTTTTATTATTTTGGAATGTGTTATGGAAAATAAACTAGTTATGTCATTTATTTTTTAAAATGGGCTTTTGTTTTTCTAAATAGAAAAAAAAAAATGTATATGCGTTCGACCTTGAGGATGAGTACGACCCATCCATAGGGCCAAATCTATATAAACCCTTCCCTTTCACATATATATGTGTATTTAATTTATTTTAGGAGTTTTTGAAACTAAGGTTTCTATTTTTTATATATTGATGAAGCTAGGTTATGGCTAGCTGTAAAAATTGTATGTTGATGCTTTAGTTTGCTCGAATAATACAATAAACTTTACGGAGGTTGTTTTGAATGTGATTTTTTTTGATGGTCGATTCTATTTTGACCTTAACATATTTATGTACATAGTTGTGTATCTATTGTACCCTTTTTAAGTTGAAATGTAGATTTTAGGTATTATGGAAAGCGATATTTGATTATAGATTTTTATCAGTTAAAATAATATTTTATGTTGCTTGAAAAAAGTTAAAAATAATATATATATATATATATATATATATATATATATATATATATATATATATATACTATATATATATATATATATAGAAGGATATATGAGGGTTATTTGTAAATGACCCTAGGGATGGTTCAACCCATGCATAGGGTCAAGTATCAATAAACTAAAACCCTTTCATTTATGGCTGAGTGTAATGAATATTTTGAGGACTGGAAACTATTTAATGTTTTTATTTATATCTCTATGTTTCTAACATAGAATACGAAGGAACGAGTGAAAATGTGTATTTTATTAATACTCATTTCAAAATTTGATGACTCGACTTCAAAATGGGATTATTTGGGGTCTAGCTGTAAATGAGTATCGGTGATATATATATATATATATATATATATATATATATACATATACATATACAACTATTTGAATTATTATTAAATTATGGAATGGTGTTTGAAAATAACTTTTAACTGTGTATGATTGATTGTGAAATTTGATCTTATGGGTTTTGGTATTAAATCAGAGATAAAATATTTTGAGTTATGGTTTGAATATTTCATAATAAATATTTGATGGTATTCTTGCCAAAACAAAATAAATTTATGATGTATTTTTATCTAGTTTTCATCAACAGTTGGAGGAATGACTCAATTAACTTGAGTCAAGCTTGTAGCTATTATAGTGTCATTATGAAATATTCAATTTTTGGTGTTTTCAATTGAGTAGTTAAAAAAGAACATTAATTTTGTGATTAAGGTATTAAGGCATTTGAATGGATATTTTAATCTTGTAGTTTGAGTGAATTTAATTAAATATATTGTGTAACTCAAACTGTGCAATTAATATGTGTGTGTGTGTGTACTAAATGGTTAATGGATTGATTTCATTAAGGCTAGAGAGAGAGGGAGAGAGGAGAGAGAGGAGAGAGAGAGAGATGAGAGAGAGAGATGAGAGAGAGAGAGAGAGAGAGAGAGATGAGAGAGAGAGAGAGAGAGAGAGAGAGAGAGAGAGGAGAGAGACAGAGAGAGAGAGAGAGAGAGAGAGAGAGAGAGTAGTTTTTTTGGCATATAAACTCAAAGTTGTCTATTAAATGATGTTTATAGGGATTGTACATTATTATAATTACATATAAGTTTTACTTAGAAATAAACTTCTATATGATGTATGAATAATTGTATCTTGGTAGAAATTATTTGATTTTTTGAGTAAAAGTTATAACTGAGGATTTGTAATGAAAAAGGGATTATTCATTACATGTGAAATTATAAATATTTCGTGAAATGACAAAAGATTGATTGTATGGTCAACACATGGGGGGGGGAAACACAATATATGAATATATAAGATTTTAGGGTTAGGCTAAGTATTGTGTAGATTTGGGTTTAGTGTGAGACCATTATTATTATGGAAGATTATTAAACTATTACAATTGAGCTTATGTTAAGAATATCTAAATGAATTACTAGATGTATGTTTAAATAGTTAGCAATTTTATACTGTTATAATGCCTATAATGGAAGATATATAAATATATGATTTATTTGTAATCATACATTCCATGGATTTTTTTAATGAATAATCTATATATATTTGAAATCTATCAATTTTAACATTATTAAGCTTATCTAATATTAATGAGATTAAATAAGTAGGTGTAATGGAATTCACATACTTAGTGTCATTAATTGACAAATTAAGGTTATTCAAATGAGTTGTGTGTGTGAATTTGATTGATCTTTAGATTTGTAAAGCTATATTAAAGCTTTGGCCAAAGTAATGGTTATGCTTAGAATACTTGTAAAATCACCTGTTTGATTTATTTTGTATGTATTGCATGGTATCATGTTAGAACATATTTATTTATGATATTCTGCATGTGATAGTTATCTTATAGCACATAGGTTTCTAATTGAATTTCTCAATTTATGGATTGTCAGTATCTATCAATTCATGAAAGGAGGACCATTCCCTTGTTGGGAGATTGTACAAGGGATCAATGGTCCATGGTTGGTGTGGAAAATCACTTAGATGATAAACTCCCTCCCTTTCCAATATTCAATTGATAAAGGCTTTACTCAAGATTACTTTTGAATATTAACAAATACATTGAGACTTTATGTTCTATGGAACATAGTAAAATTGTAATATGATATTCATATATGTAATATTGCATACTTGTACTATTTGATGTTAATTTAATAATTGTAATAGTTGGCTATTTATATATGTATCTATTATAATAATTAATTAGCAGGTGGTTGAATTATTAACTTGCGTAATTTATTACTTTACTATGTTTTACTTGTGGAAATCAAATCCGTATTTACTATAAAATAATCACTAGATAAATGAATCAAATAGTTAACCTAATTATTAATAATATAATATACATATATGATGAATTTAGTTAAAGATCATTAGTTCTACATTCAATTAAAGTAATTTGTCATTGAGTAGATTTTTCTACCTAATTCTAGTTAACCTTGAGGGGTTGTCACATAAGCAGTGGTCTTAATGTATACATCTAATTCCTATCACTATTTTGATGCAATGATCAATATAAGAAATATTAAGTGACAATGCACATTCTGGGCCAAAATCACTAAAATGCACTAAATCATTCAAACTTGTCATGAACATGTACCAATTTAGGCTAATGTATTGTTGAATGGGGCAATGCATTTTATGTGATTATTATCTTTTTATTAAATCACTATGAGTCAAAATTTTGACTACACAAAATGACATTTTAGACCACTGATTTCTTCTAATTCGATAGCACACATCATGTGCATGTGTTATTTTACATCCATAATGCCTTAATTGGGGTATTGTTTCATACACAACTGACACTTTCTGATTATTCTCTAGTCAAATTATGACTTAGTAAAATGACAATTTTGACTAGATTGATTAAGGATGAAACATGTTTCCAAAGAATTACATAAAATTAATCAAAGCCACATAGACAAATTAAACCAAATCAAAAGCCTAAGTGAAAATTCCATGAAAGTTGTTAAAAATCTATATATTAGAAATTCATTATTCAATTTTGCATCATTCCAAGACATCATTAATAGGGTGGCATCCATAGGCCATTAATGGAACAAATATCAGGATTAAGCTCTCCCATCCCTCATCAATACCCTATTTTTTAAAATATTGATGGGCATATTTATGGATTATCCTTCTAAAATTGAATTGATCTATAGCCACACATCTTAATCTCAAAATAGATAGTCATGGTTGATTCTGAATAATCTTGAAAAGTTATAAATAACTAAGCTAAGACCACCATTTTTAAGCTTGAATTGTGTAATGTTATTATGAAAAAATTATCTTCATAAAGCTTCACCTATTTGTATAAAATGAACAATCTTGTGAGACTAATCCATTGGTGTACTAGGAAATGATGGAAGAGCATGCTACTCTTTATTGACATTAATTTGGAGCACCAAATCTAGGGAAAAACACATTTTTTGGCCAATCTTGGAAGGAGGGATGCTATTTAGAAGGTTTTGTATTATTTCTTAAATATCTCTTAGAATTCACTAGTAACACCCCATGAGGGAGTAATATTGATGTTTTAATGTCTATATGATTCTTTATAGATGTTTTCTTGACTAACGTATGGACTAATGCATATCATAATCTTACTCTACATTTTGGCATGCTCGTTGGGACTCACACCTCAAAAAAGTATTTATACCTTCTAATTTTGCATTCAGACCCTCTTTGGAGGCTATTTTGCACTTATTTTTTTTATATTTTACATTTCTATGACCTTTGAGACAAATGATGGGATCGACCTATAAAATGGTAGGATCGCTCTAGAAGTCAGTAGGAGCGACTTGAACATTAGTAAGATGCCTAGTGGAATGGTAGAAATGAATTTGTGAATGGTATAATTTCTTTTATTTTCTCTTCATCCACCTATGTGTTTTATAGGATCAATGAGATCACACTATAGATTGATGAGATCACACTATGGATCGACAAGATCACATTGTGAATCAATGGGATCGCACTGTGAAATGATGAGATCATATACGACCAAAAATTGATAGGTGAATCTTGTTTATTATTATCACTTTTTATCATTTCAACATAAATGCTTTATACTTCAGTGGGAATGCCCTGCTAATCAGTGATATTTCCCTATCAATCAGTGAGATTGTAAACCAATGTTTTCTTTGCTTCTATCTTTCAACAAGATCAATCTATAGAATAGTGGGAACATACTATGGAATGGTGAGATCACTCTGTGGAATAGAAATATTGACCTATACAATAAAATAGGGACTTAAAATAACAAGTTATAAGTTTTTATAATAGTTTCACACCCTAGTTTTAGACTTTTAACACCTTGTTTGTAGGATTTAAGTCACTTCGTCTCTATTTCCCAATAAATAAAAGGCAAAATTCATTACATAATTCATTTTGGTATCATAAAATGAACTCTCACATTAGCTAAATACTCTTAAGAATTCTTTTTTTTATGCTTGTTAATTGAAGTGTGTGTTTTAAGCAAGATGAGTGCTACATGTATGCTCTCCCCCCATCCCCTTTAGAGAACTTGGGTGAAAAAAAATGCCCATTATTTGCTTTTATTTCCTTGTCCAAAGGCATAAAAATAAATTTTCTAAGGACCTCCCCAAATTCATCTAATTTGGGTGACCCCAAAATGACCATAATGCCTTTTATGCACTTTGGCTTATGAGTAGGAGTTCATCGCCTCCTCATGGGTTCTCTAGAGAAGTGTTGACCTAAGAATTCATCTCTTAGAGTCATTTTAACCCCACTCCATGGTGGGGTATATAAATTGAGGGTGACTCACTGGGATGCTTATTTTGAGTAGTTAAAATAAGCTCTGTTAGTGGTACTTAGCCTTGGACTATAGGGGTAACTCAGACATCACACTACATTGAGTAATTGATGGATGTAGTGGTTATGAAAAGGACATAACCTTTTCACAACAATCTAGTTGACATGGATCTAATTAATATGAGCATCTCTTGTGTTAGTCACACTTGGGACCATTTAGACATGCATAAATTTAGTTTTAGATAAACTCCACTTATCGTGGACATACTGTTGATGCAGGGTGAGTACCCCAAAGTTACATGTCATCGTATAAACTCTTGAGAGAAGAGGGGGCATAAAAATCCTAATTTTCATGAACTTTTATTTTATGGATTAACATTTAAAATCCTCTCAAGAGCACATATATAGATGGATTTGATAGTAATATGCAACCTTGTCATTTTATGATTTACGACATTATACTTAGGTGTGTTTGTCATTTTATCCTTTACTTGCTCAGTATTTTTGAGTCTAAATCTATTTATGTGAAATACAAAACACATCATAAAACTAAACATTTTATTATACACCATTATATTTGAACAAAGAGGTGTTACATTGACCAAATTGAAATCACTTCTTGCCTTATTCAATTCTTCATTCAAAACATTCTTTTTATATTTTCCAAATAACTTTCTTATGCTATCCATTTGAGTCTAGACTATTTGGTCACTTGGAAAAATCTCAAAGTCCTTCATTTTTGTCTAAATTTGAAATCTCACCTTTATAAGTTATGATCCAAAGGTGCTATTAGTTTACCCCTTGTACTTTGTTTGAGTAACTTGGGTACAATTTCTCATTTGGATTGAAGGTTGTTACCTAGGCTCATCATTATTTTATTCTCATTATAGACTTATATTATCTTGCATTCGCTCATGCTCTAAGTTCTTAGACCATTCTACATCTTGTTTCCATTTGATGCTGTTATGCAGCCCATTTAGTTTTGAATTTATAATTGAGAGTTATTGTGTTAATTCACATTTTAAGCTTCTTGGTATACATTTTTATATTCTTAATTAGAAAGACCTTCTTCTAGTTTTCTAGTCGTAACTCATCGTAGTTGTATCTAGCTTTTTATGGTATTGACATATTTTTGACCTAAGCTTATTATGCTAGCTTGCACTTTAGGTTCTAAAATTATCTTACCCTCTTCTAATTTGATGATTTTAACCCACCAAGGTTGAGTAAATTCATAGCCACTTTATTCTAATTGTGTGGTACTACAACACTTATTTTTATAGTCTTGTCTTACCTTGTCATTTGTTTGAATAAATATGAACACTCTTTTTTAAATGTTTGTAAAACATATTTCACATCTTAGAAAACATAGAAAAGCTATATTCAAACATGACATAAAGGTATACTCGTAGTGGGGTCTCTTATGACCCTAGTTACAAGGAAGAGCATTATTATAACAGATAAGAGAACTTCATTGTGTTTGAAGATATACCAAAAATTGTAAGGTTTGAAAAATATTATTACAAACATCAAGCCTCAAAAGACAAAGATTAATCCCTTTTATAGTTGATAGAATAAAGTGTTAGGTTGTCACTAGATTTATCGATGGAAAAATTACACACACTTGTTAGGGTAGAAGAGAAACAACAAGATAAATCTCTTGCTCGTATCGTAAAATATAATATTGCTTCTTTTACCAAGGGAAAAGAGAAACTTAAAGAGTTTACTCTCAATGATCAATATCTTTCTACCAAGATCAAAAAAATTAGTCAATGATATGCAGAGCAACTTATCTCAAACTTAATAGACTCTTTGGATGTAACTTCAATCAACAATAATGCTTTTAGAGAGAAAAAGAATGTGATAGATCAAATGCAACATACCTTAGTTGAGCCTATGTCTACAATAAACCCTAAGACTTCAAATAGACACAAAAAACCTAGATATGCTTCGCAACATGTTTCACCAGACACGAAGCATACATTCTTCAATCATCAGGAGTCTCTTATCCCTTCACAAAATTAAGGGATGAAAAACTAAATGCATATTGGGATATTTTTAAAAACACTTTGGCAAGTTCCTCTCAAACATCACATCCTTTGGTGAACTGACTATAGAATCATCAAAACCATGAGTATACTTATAACTCAAAATGATATATTTTAAGAAATATTTATCAACCACCTAAGAATTAGTGGCTAACCTAATCAACTCAAGGAGTAAACTAGAATAAAGTTTTAGATCATAGGGTTTATATCCCTAACAAAACAATGCAACAAGGGCACATACCACCCAAACAAAATTATATTCCACTTACAAATACATCAAAAATGTAGGAGTGAAATTTGATGAAGGAAATAGTGTCAAAACTAGAAATGGGAAATCGAGTTAAGAAATATAAGTTTGATGAGATATGTACATATCTGTTCAAATTAAGTATTATCCAATTCCCCTTCCACCTCATTTCAAGGAGCCCAAATTTGATAAATACAAAGGAAAAGGTGACCCTTGAGAACATATCCAAGCCTTTTTTGTACTATGCTAAGAGGTAGTCTATAACAGTGTTTATTTACTTCAATTGTTTTCATACAGTTTGGTTGGACAAATTTTAGATTGGCTCCTCAAATTACCTAAGGGATCAATGGTAGATTGGAATGATTTATCTGAGAAAAATTTCAACCATTTATCTTATAAAAATGAGCATGATTTGACCATGGTTGACTTTTGAAAAGCAAAACAATGAGATGGGGGGAAAGCTTCACAACATACCTACAATGATGGAGAGCATTAGATGGATGCTTTTAACACAATTTTCTAGATAAATAAATGGCTAATATTTTTGCACAAAACTACAACTAGAGGTGGCTCATAATTTATGACTCACTTGTGTAAACACATTTGAGGAGATTATATACAAGGGTGTAAAGATTGAGAAGGCACTCATTGCTAAGTGCCTTGTTAATATTTATTCACAAGGTCAAATGTCTAATCAGATCCAATCACCTCTTTAAGTTGTTGCTACAAAAAAAAACTAAAGGGTTTAATAAAAACAAAAACATGGTGGGAAATGAAGTGATATAATTTAGACATGTGTAAACAGTGCAGGATTCACTAGCTCTAAATGTGTAACTAACCCCACCTAACCCATCAAACACATTACAAAGGGTTCCTCCATGAAGGGCATTCAATAAATAAAGGGTATTCAACAAATTGGGGGAGGGCCTATTGAAGATGTATTCTAAAATCTAGTGGTAGCCAATATGATTGTGTAACCTATACTAAGGTAGTTTCCTAAAGATCAACCTAAACTTGATGGGTATCAAGAAGATGAGTTTTGTAATTTATATCATGTTATCAGCCATGTTGTTTACCAATGTGTTCAATTGAGGCATCTTATTGAGGATTTGATTGAAAGTGGTGAAATTGAAGTAAAACATATGACGTGCAACACTAATTAGGACATGGGCATTTTCAAATACCCATTTCTTAAACACAATAAAAAACCACCAAGAAAATAATCAAAATCAAAGGCAAAACCAACATCAACAAGCACAATGCCAAAATTATAATCAACATGATCACTATCAGGATCATAATACCCATGCTAATAACTTAGGTTACAACAACATGCTATATGATTATAATAGCCCCATGGGACATGTTTTTGCAAACCACATTACCACTATCACCATCAAAGCTTGTGAACCATCCAATGCTTATCAAATTATTGGATCCCCCATTATAGGGTCAACATCCTCTTTCTCAAGTAACGCTACATTAGGTTCAAGCAATTCCATTGCACCTTAGTTTTTGTAAGTTACCATCTTTGGACCACCACCCATTTATTATAATTATAATGATTCCTTGCCAACTCAAAATTTTTCAACTGTAACTAGATGCTCATGAGTCCCCATTTAAGGAACTTTTCCTCCTCCTTCTAATTATCATGGCTCCTTGCCAACTCTAGATTACGCAATTGCAACTAGATGCTCACATGTCAACCTCAAGGGCCCTTTGACCTCATCCAAAACTGAACTAAATCTTAAAATTGTACCTTCAAATCCAAAATTAAACATTGTACTAACCAAGGCTAAACCCTTTCATGCTTCCATTTAAAATCCATATAGAATATTAGGCCAATTAAGTAAAATAACTATGCAAATTTCTATCCTAGACCTTTTACTTACATCATAAATCCACTAAACTATTTTAAATTACTTCCTTTAACAGTCCACTATTCATTAGGACACTCACCCTGAACAATTTTATACACTTTTAGGGCATTTCTTTCCTTTTTGATAAATTACATTTGATTAGAGAGATATGTCTACTCTTGGTCTGAGCCATAATAACCCCTTGTACATTGAGACTATTATATAAAATCATAAAATTAAGTAGGTTATTATAGATAATGGTTTAGGGATAAACATAGTGTCACTCAAGTTAATACAATATTTGGGTTATACTACCAAGGACATTTAGCCTGAAATAATCATGATCAAGGAATATGATAACTTAAAAGGGAATCTATAAAACTATCTATTTTCCAATCATTATTGGGTCTGTATCCCATCATACTCTATGCCGTGTTATGAACATTGAATTTCCATGTAATATAATTTTTGGTCATCCTTGGATCCATGAATTATAGGTTATCCCATCCAACTTACACTAGTGCCTCAAGTTACCTGATGCTGAAAGTGAGGTCACCATTCTAGTTGATTTGTAGCCCTTCCAATATTGTAAACACCTAGAGGCTAAATATTGCAATTATAACAATTGCCTTGGTTCTAAATTCATAAAAATAAGAACAAAAAAATAGTTTTACAACCAACCAAGTCCAATTATATCAACCTAAGTGACCTTTCTTCCACTTTGGCTGTTCCATTCCCTGCCATACTTGCACAACAGGTCACTATCAAGGACATAGGCATTTCCATGTACCATCTAAAAAATGCTTTTTGCATTGCTAAGTTTCCCAAGTTTCCTAAATATTTTGGCAAACCTAAGCCTTCCCAAATCCCTTACATACCCAACATGATTTTACAAAAGAAAAAAGACACATAGAAACCACCAATGGTAGTTGTGCTAATAATTGCACCAAATCAAGATTGGGAAGCTTTTATTGAAGGAGACTAGTTGTATTATGATGACCTTGTTTATTATTTTCATAATCCTAAGTACCCTATCTCTAATAGTATTATAGATAACTTTGATTATATAGGTAAAGGCTTCAAGCCATGAGAGCAAGAAGTCCTAGAACCCTTATTAGATGATAAGTCTAATATGAGTCAATGTCTCAGATTTATACCACCTGGGGGTGACCTCATGTATTTTAATAGTGATTCTTATAAATTGAATAAAAATGAGACTCTTAAATGTGACATACCATCCCATTATAATATTTATGATGAGCTTTCCAAAATTGACTTAGTTGTCTCTAAATCTATTATGATTATCATAGCCCATTGTCCCCTTTGCCTTTTCCATCCTGACCTCATTGATTAGGACCATTTTTTTTATTATATCCCTCAATGAATTTCAAAATGAGGAATATATTGTCAATTAAATGGGCCTCAGATATGGATTGACAATTAGCAATCACAAGAAAGGCTTTGACTTCTCTTTGGATCTTTGACCTACTTTAGAGAGCTGACAAACTTTCTTGGTCACAAAAAAGATAAAACATCAAGATATTTGGGTGAAAACCTCTTTGATCAAGGAAATAGTAAATAAAAATACAATACCTTGAGTGAAAACCTATTTTAGGTGCTCTTGGATGGGGAAGTTTTCTCATCTTTAAAGGAAGCACAATGTCTACCAAGTCCTAGCTCTATAGCTAGTGTCAGTATCACATCTAAACAACATAAAGTCTTTGAATGTCTTGATCTCTACTTTTCTAATATATTTTCCAATTGGAAACTTCTTAAAATCACAAACTTAGATTGATCTCATTATTCATATCTTTGGTAAGAACAAACAAAATCTAAAGTGGAAGAAGAAGATTAGGATCAAACACTACTCACTATTTTAGAATATGGTTCGACACTCCTCATATAAAACATCAATGAAGTGAACATGAGAACTAATGATGATCCCAAAATTGTTTATCATAGATCAACCCTCACCAATGAGGAGCATGACTACATTGTCACCATTCTGAGGGATTTTATTGATATATTTGTATGGGCTTATTTTGACATGCTAGTGCTAGATCCTAACTTGGTTGTGCATCGACTTGTTGTCCATCTAGATGCCAAGATAGTCAAGTAAAAATTGAGAAATATTCCATGCATCACACTTTTAGTAAAGGTGGAACTATATAAACTATTAGGATATACCTTCATTAGACCACTAAATTATTTAGTATGGATATCAAATATAGTCCCATTAATCAAAAAGCCATAGGGTATACACATTTGTACTAATTTTAGAGATATCAATAAGGTGTGTCCCAAAGATGATTTTCCTCTACCCAATATCAACATGATTATTGACTCTACTATTGGCTATGAGGTGTTTTCCTTCATGGATGAATTCTCTGGATATAATTAGATCAAGATAACTTGAGAATACCAACACAAAATTGCATTCACCACATCGTCAGGAACATTTTGTTACCATTTCATGTCATTTGGCTTGAATAATGCTAGAGATACCTATCAGGGTGATATGACTATCATATTCCATGACATGATGCATGTTATTATTGAGGACTATGTTGATGACATCCTAGTAAAATCAAGAACAAGTATTGAACATCCTAATTTTCTATGAAGAATCTTTGAGAGACTTCACGAGTACAAGGTTCGTCTAAATCTTAAAAAAAATGTCTTTAGTGTCACTTCAGGAAATTTAATAGGGTTCATTATGTCAAAAAGAGGGATTAAATTAGATCCTGCTAAGGTCAAGGATATTATGGAAATGCTTCCACCATATAATCTTAAATAGCTCCATAACTTGTAGGGAAAGATTCAATTTATTCATAGGTTCATTTCACAACTAGCAGATAAATGCCATCCTTTTACACACTTTTTGAATAAAGGGGTCAATTTTAAGTGGGATGCTAAATATAAATTATCATTTGTGAATCTCAAAAAATACTTATCCAACCTTCCAGTTTTGAGACCACCAACACATAGACATCCATTAATTATTTATATTTCAGCCATAGAACATGCACTGGGGGCACTGTTGGCCCAACATGATGAACATGGAAAGGAACATGCAATCTAATATTTAATCTACACACTTGTGGAATATGAACATAATTATACACCTATGGATAAGGCTTGTTTAGAAATGGTTTTCACCTCCCAAAAGTTATGACACTATATGCTAAATAATAAAACTATTATTATTGATAAAGTGGACCCTCTCAAATATTTATTGTCCAAAATAATTCTTATAGGCTGCATGGATAAATGGACCATGATTTAAGTGAATTTTATGTTGAGTACTATAACCAAAAAGATATCAAAGGGCATGTCATTACATATCAACTTAAATAAGCCTCTATTATAGATACTTGACCACTCACATTGGATTTTCTAGATGATTCTATTATGACAATAAAAGTGCTGCATGAACCTAAATATTGGAAATTATACTTTGATGGATCCTTCACATCTCATGGATCTAGGGCTAGCATTTTTTTGATTAAATCACAAGGGGATTTGATCCCTAAGGATTTTCATATTAACTTTCATTGTACCAATAATATGGCCAAGTATGAAGCCCTTATTGTAGGGCTTCATCTTGTAGTACAGTAGGATATCCAATAGTTAATGGTCTATGGGGATTCTTAATTGATTATTAATCAGACCATAGATCAATATTAGACTTGAGATGATAAGATTGTATCCTCAAAGTACATTGTGGATAATCTTAAGACTCACTTCAAGTCCCTAAATTTGAACAAGTACCATGGGCCAATAATAGATCAAATAATGCAATGGAAATAATTGGGGTCATGATATAAATAACTAATAGTGTTAAAGAGTATCAGTTCCTCATTAAAAATATTATAAAACCTATTCATGTATTGTTAGATTCAGAGGGGGTATGCACCATTACTGGGCCCAATCCCCCACCTGAACTATCTTAGTTTCAAGACATTTATAACTATTTTCATGACCAAGTCTTTTCATCTGACCTTTCACATAATCGCTATAAAATATTACTTCATCACATATATCATTACACCCTCCTTGGAAACATGTTTTATCATAAAGGCTATGATGGAATGCTTCTTTTTTATTTATCTTTAGGAGAATCCAAGCTAGCGCTTAAGGAGGTTCATGAAAGAATGTGTGAGGCCCACACCAATGGTGTAGTCTTAGCCAATAAACTTCTTAGAACATGTTAATATTGGCCCAAGATGGAATTATATGTTTTTAATAACATTAGGAAGTATTTTTATTGCCAACATCATGGTAATTTGATACACACACACCTTATTTACCACTCTAGTTGAT
Source organism: Torreya grandis (assembly GCA_037957365.1). NCBI lineage: Eukaryota > Viridiplantae > Streptophyta > Pinopsida > Cupressales > Taxaceae > Torreya > Torreya grandis. Next base: position 2,527,461 of record JARHVA010002334.1, read on the forward strand.
TGCTATACTATGGTTGTTCCCTATATGGGGCATTAATCTCATCGAGAAAATTAACCCAACCTCTTCTGATGTCCATAATAAAATTATCAATATTAAAAATTATTTTAATAAGTGTATTGAGTCCATTCCTCTCACCTATGTTACTAAAAATTAGATTGCCAAATTTATCCATTACCATATCATCTATCGATATGGTATCCCAACCCGTATTATATCTGATAATGGTGGATCATTTGTAAATCTATATGTTGAATCCTTTTGCACTAGATTCAAAATAAATCATAAAATATATACTCCATATAAAGCAAAAGGTAATAGTTAAGCTAAGGTGTCTAATAAAACCATTGCTGCAATCCTGAAGAAGATTGTCAATGACACTATCCATAATTAACACTTATAAATTTTTCCCACCCTCTGGGCCTATCACAATAGTCATCAAACCCATAAAAGAGCCATTTCATAGTCCATTATTTATGGTATGGAGGCTATTATCCTAGTTGATATCTAGCTACCTTCACTATAAGTATCTTTGAAGAATATTACAGATGTCAAGGATTATAAAGTTTCTAGGTTGTAAGAGCTTGAGCTTCTTGATGGCAAGCATTTGACTACCATAGACAACTTGAAAGTATATCAAAATAGAATGCATATAATATATAACAAACACATTATCCCTTAGGATTTTAAGTTGGTGATTTGGTCTTGAAGGAGAATCAAAATAACACTAATGATGAATGCAAGAAGAAAGGTAAGTTTCAACCCAATTTATTGGGCCTGTATGTAGTCCAAAAAAAAAATGGATCGGGGGCATACCGATTGGATACTCTAGATGGTGAAGATTTTCCAAAACCCATGAATATTGTACATCTCAAATGTTTCTATGCTTGACAACATTTTGAACCATTGTCTACAAGAGCTCTTACTTGGGGGAAAATTATGTTGAAGTCATTTATCCCACTATTATACTTTGGGCCATCCTATCTTAGACCATTTTTATTCTATCTCATTCTATCATAGACCATTATACATTGAAAAATATTCTTTTACTACCATGGATCATTGTAAATTTAGACTATTGTACCCTTGTGTTATGATCCTAATGGGTGAATTTCACTAACGCCTCAAGGTTTTAGTGTAACAATTTGTTACATTTGGTATCAAAGCCTCCACCTAGGTTCAAGTCACAGAGTAGGTGGCTACACTGACATGGTAGTGTTATTCTAGGGCTCATACACATAGGGTATCCTAGTGGTATAGGTGAAAATCTAGTCCAAAGTTTGGGATTTGGAACCGTGGTGGGATGTTATGATCCTAATGGGTGGATTTCACTAATGCCTCGAGGTTTTGGTGTAATGATTTGTTACACCCTAGACCGTTGGCACTTTGGATCATTTATATTTTGCATAGCCCATTTTCCCTCCATTTTGGATTGTTTTAACTTGGTCAATTATATTCCATAATCAATAATGATCATGATTATGATTCATAGGCATTCTTAACATAGTGCCTGATCTCCAAAGCACTTTAGTTTGTACAATATTTTATAGCTTTTTCTGTAGATAAGTGTACGAAGATATGTCAACACATGGTTTTTTCTTGATGAATGGTTCTTCAAATTTATCCAACATGGCATAGTGGTATAGTATTATTTGATTTTGTTTGATAGGCATTGTTTTATTGATAGAATCATAGGTACTTTTAGAGTTAGTTTAGCTGTTTACTTATCTGTGGACATGCAACTCGTCAGCTAGGTAGTTTTCTATGCCATTGTTTATATTCATGATCCCCATTGTAGCTAATTTAGCTATTGTTTGAACTCTTACTTGTGGAAGTGCATCTCATTAGTTAGGTAGTTCCCTAGACCTTTTGTTAATATTTCATTTCTATTGCTTATCCCAAAAACACAAAAACATTAAAAACTGATAGACAAAAAGAATAAAAACATTGCCTTGAACCTTTATTTATGTTGATCATGTGATCTCACCATTTTGTGAGTTGAAGTATTTAGTATCTCATAATTTTAAAATTGAGTTGAGATGCTTAGAAAATTTCAAAAACATTTGCCAATAATTTTATGCTCTCACCATTTTACGAGCAATCATCTCTAATGCTCTCACCATTTTACGAGCCCATTTCCTCATTCCTCTACAACATAAATCATATTATATTATCATCACTTTTATTCTATCCCATTTACTAGGAGAAATACATTTGGCTTGAAGTTCATGGTGGACGTTATGTCCATGAAACTATGTAGGAAGTGTCTACTTGCCTTGTGCATTTGGAGTCATCTCGGATACCCCTTATTTTTCTTCTTTTTATTACCATTTTATTTTGTGTTATTGTTTCCATATCACTTGGGGGAAACTTTGTATCCATTATTCTTATCTCATTATACCCGTGTCATTATTTCTTAGCTTAGGGGTCACCTTGCTGTAATATGTAATGCCTTTATTACACATGTACAAATAATTTATTTTCTATTTGCACTAACATTATGATTAATCATTGTTTGTGTGTGTTTATTTTATTTTTACTTTTATTTTTTTGTGCTTTGTTATGTCTCCATTTATTTTTGTTGAGGTTTTATTATTCATTAGTTAGTTTATATTTGCATTGTGTTATGTCTTCATTTTTTTGTTGGTGTTTTATTATGTTTTCATTGTTGTTTTATTGAGTTGTTATTTTTTATATTGTTATTTTATTATTTGTTTATTTTTATTAGTGTTGTGTTATTTTTTTCTTAGTGTTTTGATTGAAAAGTGCAATTTATTATATAAAAACTTTACAAAATAAAATACACCTAGTCATAATGAGAGTGAAGAGAGGACTCCTTTGACTCTAGGACCGATGGCTTTGAGACTGAGAATGCCTATCTCCACCACCACATCCTTGAGGATGAGTGTGTTTTGGTGGTTCCAAATTGACAACATAAGGGCCATTACCCTAGTGATCTAATAACTCTTGTAAATGGTGAAGTTTCAGTCACACTTTCCTTGTCTATCTCTAGATCTAAAGGGTAATAGTATAGATCACATTAATTTTGTTAGAAATTAAAAAAACTAATTTTCATAGCTTCATTAAAACAATCTTTATTTCTAGACATCTATATTTAAAATAAAATATTAGTGCAAAAAATTTGCCAAAATCTATTGTATCTTTCAAGAAGCTAGGTTGAGACCCCCAAGAGAGCCATTTTCTAGATGAACATTTTGGGTCTGAAGGGTTTAAAAATAGAGTGAATCCATCTCCATGTAGACTATGCATGGGGACAAAACCAAAAAAGGTGCTTAATGGTTTTTGGGTGGTGACAAGCATGGCAAGTGGGATTAGGAAGCCCCATATGCTTGAGCCAGTCTTTAACATGGAGCCCATAATACATAATGCACCAAATAAAGTGAGATTTTTTAGGTTGTAAGAGAGCTAACTAGATATTATTAAATCTCCTCAGCCAGACATAATGAAGATAATTAAGACTCCAATGTTTGTTGATCACGTTAGTATCTATATGCTAGGGAGAAAGAATATTATATCCCAACTTAAGGGTATAATGACAAAAAGGAGTGGCTGTAAGCCAATTCTAATCTTTACACCATGGGGTGAGAGAAGACACTCCAATTTTGTATAAATACTCACTAAGTATGGAATTCTGAATTTCAAAAAGATAATCTTTATCTTTTTTGTTAAGCTGAAACCTAGCTTTCACAATATTCCAAGGTAGACAGTCTCGAGATATCTTATAGAAAAGATTCTAATGTGTTTAATACCCCTTTTAAAAATCCTAAGACTTTTTATCCAAGGAACCATGGCAAATGGAACATTTTGGAAATTGAGAATAGGGGACCACCAGAGAGATTGAGAATTAATAGAGAGACCATTCCCGAATCCATCTCCAACCTAGACTAGGTGAGACTTAAGCTTCTCCCAGGCCTTCCATATGCTTTGTATGGAAAAAGAGCCAATGATTTTTATAGGCACAAGAGTGAGGAGGAGGGTATATAAGTCAATACCCTACCATGCCTTCCTACCTAGAGGAGATCCTTGAGCAATGTAGTTTCTAATAAGGATATTCCAGGCTTCATCTCCTTCAAAGCCTCTTATAATCCACTTGAAAATGAGAGTAATTCCCTAAAGTTTAATGTCAATAAGGCCAAGACCACCTGCTTCCTTAGGCCTACAAAAATGGCCCAAGACACTCTATGAAATTATTGATGGCCTTTAGAATTGGCCTAGAGGAAGTCACAAAGAAAATTTTCCAACTTGGCATAGAAGGCATTAGAAAGGGCCCAACATGAAGAGTAATAAACATAAGTAGCAACCAAGACCTTGGAATATATATAAAATTTCCTAGATAGAGTAGAGGCTTAACAATCTAATAGGAAATTTTGTTTTCAACCCTCTGTATGACATAAGACCAAAGATTAGTAGGGGAAGCCTGAAAGGCAAAAGGAATGCCAAGGAATTTAAATTGAATGCCTGAGATGTTCTATTCCATTTGTAACCCTTAAGCCTAGGGGGTTTAGGAGATAAAGACTATCTATAGCATTGGGTCTTTTTCCATTGAATAGAATATCCTAAGGCAAAAAAAAAAATCAAGGCATTATATGGCATTTCGTACCAAATCTTCATCTTCTTAGGGAGTAAGAAAGGAGTCATCCACAAAGTGACCATAAACCAATTGAAGATTGAAGGTAGGAAGAGAGATACCTTTAACTAGCCCCCTAGAAGTATAGTTAGCTAAAAGGTAATTAACAACTTATATAGTAAGAAAATAAAGGGTAGGGGTAAGAGGGAAACTTTTTCTAATCGATCTACGTAGCTCAAATCTATGAGACTGGGCACCATTTATGGTGATGCAAACTCTAGCAACCTGAAAGAACATGTTAATAGTGTGCACAAATTTTGGTCCAAATCTAAGAGCCTACAACATGGACATGATAAAGGGCCATTATATGTAGTCATAGGATTTCTCAAAGTCAATCTTGACAAAAATAGTTTTTTGATTGGAAGTTATAGCCCACTCCATGCCTTCCCAAATAGCTATCACATTATCCAGGATATAATGATTCTGAATGAAACCAGTTTTTTCACTCCTCACAACCAGAGGAAGGATATGTTTGATTCTAAGGGCCAAAGATTTGGCAATGATCTTATAATATACATTTAATAAAGTAATAGGCCTCTAATTAGTTATCACTTCTAGGTCTCTAAATTTGGGAACAAACTTAATGTTGCCTTGATTTATGAGAGTCCCCAAAGAATTGGTATGTAAAGCTTCAAGATAAACCTTATGAAGGTCAGGTCCCATGGTGTCCCATAAAGAATGGTAAAACTCACAAGGGAACCCATAAAATCTAGGATCCTTTTTAGTGGCTATTTGTGTAACATCTTCCTTAAGATCATTAAGACTAAGAGGTTGATCACAAGTGACTCTTTAGGCCTCTGAAAGCTTACAAGGAATAACTCCCAAATAATGGGTGAGAACATCTTGTCTAGCAGTAGTATCTAGTTGAGAGGTGAACACCTCTTGGTAATGAGCAACAAATTCTTGTAGCACCTTAGGTAATTTGGTGAGGCACCCAGTTGCGCCTTTAATGGCCTTGATCCTATTGGCCGCTTGTTTAGACTGAAGTAGGACAAAAAATTCTTTAGTCACTTTGTCCCCTACTCTGAGCCAATGCATTCTAACATGCAATTAAACTCCTATGGCATTGTAAGCTTCAAAAAATTAGAGTTTGTATCTCTAGTTAGCTACACAAACTTGTAATTACACATTAAAATGCGAGGCTTCAATCTCCTAAGAGGATATGATAAATTCTTGATTGATGGCATGATGAATACGTTGTCTAAAAAAGGTAGCCTATTTTCCATATATTCTAAGGAAAGTGGCAATACATTTGATAGCATCAAACCACCACATAATCCATGTAGTGGACCTATTGGGTCTTGGATCAAGATTCTAGATATGACCAATGTGATTCAAGGTATGCTCATGCTTGAGATGGGTAGTGTTGAGGTAAAATTGGGTGATATGCACCTAAACTTGAGGACTAGTCTACTCAAAATTGAAGCAAATGAGGTGATGGTCAAATATAAAGGTGTCTCAAATAGCCAAGACAAGCTGGCCTTGTATAGGTACACAATAAAAAATATCTTATTCAGCTAACATATCCTGATCAAGCCTTTTGAGCAACCTATCCTCACCTTGGCAAAAATTAGACCAAGTGAACTAGGGGGAGTGAGAATATTTCCACCGGTGGTGATTGAGGTCAAACACCCTAAGTTTGTTATGCAAATAGAACCATGCCACATGTTCTCCTATACACCACCTCATGGGAATCCACCCTTCTTTGTATTTTGGTGATTCTACCATATTGAAATAACCACAAAGAATCTAGTGAGCATTTGGAATTGACTTAGCTAGCCATCTCCACAACAAGGTACACTCAATAACATCATTGAAAGTATAAAAATTAACCCAATTATATGATTATTAAAACAAAGAACATCCAAACCACATGATTTGAGGAGTCAGACCCCCATGAGATGATGTGTTGAGATAACTTTGGCACAAATAATGTCACAACTCCTCTTTTGTCAGACTTGTGACGAGTGGTATGATAGATGGCCCTAGACAAGATAATGCATGCTTCAGATTAAAGCATAAAGTTAGAAATCTTGACTTCTTATAGGCATAATATCTGCATGTTTAAAAATAATTGACAACCATTCTTTAATGTATACTTATGCATTGGATCAGTAAGTCCTCTTACATTTCATGAATAGACTAGCATGGAGAACTATCAAGATTCATATCTCCCTTTTTTGTGAGCTCTAAGAGGGCTAAAAACCTATTAAAAGAAATGACCAAGATTTTAAAATCTCCTAGAGTAAAGGGTTTCCATTTATGTTGTCCATATTTATCCTCACTAGAAGGTGAAGGGCTACAAGATTGCTATAACATAGTTTTATGGCTGAAGGTAATGAGAATCATGGAATTTGAGTTAGTCACCCTAAAAGGGGGTTGTGAAGTAAGGCTAGGTGCAACAAAGACCGATGGAGGGGATATAATAGTGATAACTTATGGTGATTGTGAAATGGATTTAGGTAGCTAAAGTTATAGATATGGAAGGGACTTAGCTAAAATAGAGGCAGTGATGGAGGCATGTGAAGGGCATGAAACATTGTTCCTATTTGGTGCTCTAGTAGGAGAATTTTTATGGTTAGTGACTATGGTCCACCCATTAGAGGTGCCAACTAAAGGTTTTGGGTCAGACCCATTACATTTTTGGGGCATGATAGACATGGGGACCATGAGAGGACATTCCCTAATCATTTGGGAAGATGACTAGCAATGAAATTTAGTATTTGGCAAATTTATATACAACACTCATTACATGAAATAGTTGTCATTGAATTGAATATCAATGGATTCTTTGAGATCCTTAGAAAGGTTGATCTCAACATAGACCCTTTATTGAGGGTGAGTGGCATAAGATTTAGTCTGCTCATGGCAAATGAAGCACTCCAATGGCTTGATAAGCTAGTCTATAAAATTATATAAGGGTAAGGGTAACCTAGGGAACTCAATCCAAACTAGGATTTTGAGTTTGGCCTGCTCTGAGACCTAAAAGTCCCTAGTCTAGTGAGATAAAATAACCAAAGTGTTGCATATAAACTAGGACCCATGGTTAACAATGGCCTTACAGTAATCAAGGTTATTGAAATGAAATAGAAAAAAACCCTTAGTGAGGTTTTGGACACCTTATAATTTAACCTCATGGTTTTGCCAGTGGTTATGAACCCACTATTTGAGGAGGCTCTCTAGGGGGACTCAACCCAAAAAATATGAAACAAGAGTAAATTTTTCAAAATAGCTGTAAGCTTTAACAAAATTAGGTAATTCTAAAACTACATGAGTCACATGTGTGTCTGGTTTAAGAGAATTACCTCATGATAAACCTTTAGAATGAATTTCCACACTTGCTTTGGTACCATTGTTGGTATTGCTCCCACTAATAACTCCTACATCAAATGATGCAAAATGAGTGGTGGCAGGCATTTATAATAATGAACGTGGAAAAAATCTTCCTAAAGAGCAAAGGGGAGAGCCAACTTAGCATAATAAATGCACGTTTAAACAAAAAATCCTGCCTTGATCTGTAAAGATCGATAGTGTGATAGATGGTAGGGAGAGAGATTATACAGTTATAGTTATCAGGCGTATGGCTGAGAAGCATGCACACTACCAAAACCCATTTCTTAGTGTTTTGTTGTGCCTTTATTTTTGTCTTTTGCTTTAATGTTTTGTCTTGTTTATTATATTATTTTATTATTTTGTGTTAAAAACATTCTAGAAAATTTTTGAGTCTAGATTTTACTTAGACTTAATTTGTTTACATTTGTATTTAACTTATTTTATTATTATGTGTTTATTTTCCAAGTACATCTTGTTAATACATGTGGATCTTGATTATTCATATCTTGATTTCAAGTTGTTTAAACATTTGTTCTTGCTTATACATTCTTGTGCCTATTTAAATATTGATTATTCATATCTTTATTTTAAATTAGGTTACATATTTTTATTGTTATTTTTTCTATTTATTTTTGACTATTTTTTATTTAAAGGTAAATAGTTGTAACCTTGGTTTTGGTAATTTTTATCATTATCCTTAGTTATAAATATTCACATTTGAATTGGTCAAGTGAAAATATAAATATAATGTTATTATAAGTTACTCATACTTATGATACATAATTTTAGATTTTCTAGAGTAAACACCAAGTGATCTAAGTCCAAAAGTCAATGTGACACCTAAGATCATTTTTGAACACACCATACCCAATGCCTAATGCAAGCTATATCTTAGGCCAAATTTAGAAACAAACAAGACTCTACGTAAGATGTGCATCTCTTAACATATACTGTGATTCTACTTGACTATTTCTATGATTAGTTTGGGACATGCATCTCCTAAACCATATTCTAGCATCTAATCATACATGAAACATAACCCATACATCAACATCCATATGCTAACTAAGGACGTGCATCTCCTAACATTAGCATATCCAAACATATCATAACAAAGAGAAATATAATTGAAAACATCATATGATAATGAAATAATATTAAGAGTCCATTTACAAGTAGCAATAAGCCAAAAATGAATGTCATATATATATCTCAAAATCATGTTTTATAAATCATGATAGTATCTATACATATCATAAATACAAAAAAAGGAGATCAAATAATTAGCTCTAATCATGCTCTTCCTTGGGAGGAATCTATTGAAAATTCTAAACCATCCTAGATGAAAGTGCTACTGGTGGTAGAGGCTCCATTACTACCCATTGTGCAACTGGTTGTGTCACTGACCACTTTGACTCTGTCTCATGTTTAGACCTAGAAGTCTGGCTAGTCCGCTGTGACCTCATATACTCCCTATAAGAAGCCACTCTCCACTCTATAGGAAATATCACATTTTATGCTCACCTCTAGTAGGATATATCATCTTATGTGTAAGACATTGTAATTCATGCATAAGGCAACATCCTTAGCCACAATCATGTTGACCAAGGATCTAGTTGATCCTGAATCTATATCCATCATAGCTTGATGAGCCTTATTTTTCTCCTATATGAGCTTCTCTACCTGAGATATGAGTCTCTTCCTATCCCTTTAAGATTTATCTCACTCCCTAACCACTGTCTATAGCTCCATATCCCATGTGGCTAACTGGGCCTAAACCCCTGCCAACTATGCCACCTTTCCTTTGAGACTAACAATCTCTACATCCCTAGATATAATGAAACCCTATAGCCTAGTGTTATCCCCTTGAGTAGTCACCAAATATGCATGAAACCCAACCATAATAGTCTATAAAATTATAATATATGAGGGGCATGTAATATTCTCCCTCTAGAGACTATCAATCAAAGCCTAGTCCTCTATGGATCTCCTTATACTAGAGGTCCCTACCCCTCTTGAACTTGTACATTTATCTACACCTATATCAGAGGGCCTTGACTCTCCTGAGCCTATATCATGACTTCTATTTCTACCTGGGGCATCTGCCATATCAACATCCTAATATCCTAAATTGACCATATCTACATCCTCTATAGAATCTTATTATGCCTAAGGATGCACTACTTGTAAATGAATAACATATAGAATAACTGGATATATCATCACCTGAACCTATTGTTGTGCTAAGGCCTATCCCCAATCTTTCCTCATCTTGAACAATCTCTATCATAAGACTAAATATTGGGGTAATGGCCTTATTAGTTAGACAGGTCTCACTTTGATCCATCATGTGACATAAACATCAGTGACCCCTACATATGGAACCCCTCCTACATAGTCCTATAATACATGAACAATCTGAGCATAGTCGATGACTACCTCTGCCTTGGGAACTGGTGTCCCCCACTTCTCAATCTCCCTAGTCACATGTGTGAAGTAGTGAGGACCCTCTAGGATGTCCTATTGCATGCCAAACTACTATTAGACTCGATCTAGCCTATACCTCTCCACCACATAGTCATGGTGCCATGTGATTTAATATGGTGTGATCATATACCCAATCACAAACAAGTCCTCTTCCCATAGCCACTATGTTACTAAGTAGGGGCACAAAATAAAATGTTTGTCTTCTATCTCGTCAATGGATAACATATAATATGGCAAGTCCCCAAAGTGTCTATAAATTCCTAGTCTTATAGGGTACCATCCCCAAGCCACATGATCCCCTAATCCCCACTAATATCTCAACCTCACTGGTCATGCAATGGTTGTGTACTCTTATGCCCACACCTATAGTAGTGTGATATGGCCTATGTTTCACTCTCCCCAATATACTATCATGTGTAGGTCCTTGTACAACTATGCAAGAATCATAGGTCCTAAGATAAATTGTGTAAGTTGACTGAACATCTCTTGCATGATGATAATCAAACCTAATAGAAAGAACTATCCAATCTTGTTTGGTAGTAGAAGGTCATTGGTAAGAGATATCAACATTACTACCTTTAGGGGAATTTTCACCTATCCTACCCCATTTCCTAGGGGACAAACCAAATCCTTCAGTGCATCTACATCTATGAAATCATCCACAATCTCCTAGTCCACTACCCTAAGTGATTCATCTAATATGGCCTATCATCTTTCCACCATCCATATAATCTTGGGTCCTCACTTTGGCACCCATAAAATGTGATGTACATATTCCAATATCATCATATAATCCCTAATTAGTAGATGAAAAGTATAGGTTTTTGAATGCCACCTCCTTATAAGTGCTAACAAGTAAGCTGTATCTACATGGATCACTTGCAATCATGCTAAGTGATACAAGTCTACTACTAATAAGATGCCCATAAGCTTGTTTGAATAAGCCCCTATCACCATAATACTTGAGAGAATTAATCTTATGATGTTATGATCATAAGTCACTTCTACTAATCAAACACATGATATTAGGTCAATTATCTTTCCTATCATTCACTGAATTCTTCTAATTTTGGGGCCTAGACTAATCCTCTATGAGTCTCTATCTCTCTTCTTCTAATTTTGGGCTTGAATTAATCTCTTATGGTCCCATTTATATTTTATTCTATAATTCTTGTCATTATTGTGGTGATACTATCATTTAGCAAAACATTCTTGCTACTCTATAATCCCCATGAAAATGATGAACTCATCATTTAGCATGTCATTCTCATTAATTGGTAGGGAAATCATACTAATATTTGTGAAACTACCATTTGATAGGGAAATTTCCACCAAAAAATGTGAACTCACCATTGTCTTGGCAATATCACCATTTTGACCCATGATCCTACCGAAAGACTGGTGAGATCATTGATCTCATGGTGATCTCATTATTTATCATGGGTGAAGTCATTATTTTCCAAATTGGGAAAATGACAAGATTACCCAACCACCTACTTCCTACATGTAATAAATGAAATAAATGACCAAATTAAATTAAAATAAATTACCTATCAATCTCCACTCCTCGATGGTCATTGGTACTCTCTCACATGCTCTCTAAGGTGATGGTGGTGTGGGATGTTGGCCATTATTTTCAGCTCTCTCACACAAAAATTTTAGAGATCATAAATTATTATAAATAAGGTTGTAAATGAACTATTTTTCACCCCCAGGGGTCAAAATATAGTAAATTTTTCAAAATTTTCACCGCTAGCCCTATAGTTGCACCATTTTATCTCTCTTGGGATACTATTTTATCCCTTCTTATCTATTTTTCCTCCTATTTTTTTCTAATTGCTCTATTTTTTAGCTCTTTTTGCTGAAATTAACATGATTATTATTTCTTTTGAACAAGGGCCCACCCATAAAATATTTTCAAATTTTATGTCTTCCCCTCGAGGGGGTATCATGGGCCACCCAAATGATGTCTGGGGCATTTCATAAACTTGTTTCTTTGTAACTTATGTAAACTTTAAAAATGAAATGTGGGAATGAAATTTATTTGTTTTGATTATAGTGACATTTTCATTATTTGAAAAGACATTGCTTTGACCGAATGTCTCATTACACCTTGTCAAATAGGGGAAAAATGTAGACATCCAATTGTTATCACTATTGTGCTATAATTGTCAATCTAAGCAATATTCTAAGACAATGCACAATCTGGGCCAAAATCACTAAAACATGCTAAATTGTTCAAACTTGTCATGGATAGGTATTGATTTAAGCTAGTTTATCTTTGAATGGGGCAATGTATTTTATGTGATTATTATATTTTATTAAATCACTTAGAGTAAAATTATGACCACACAAAATGACACTTTAGACTACTGAATTCTTCTAATTTGGCAACACACATCATATGCATGTGTTATTTTGCATCCATAATGCCCTAAATAGGGTATTATTCCATACGTAACTGACACCCTTTGATTATACTCTAGTAAAATTATGACTCAATAAAATGAAATTTTCAACTAGGTTGATTAAGCATGCAATAGATTTCTAAAGAATTATAGAAAATTAATCAAAGCCACTTATGCAAATTAAACCAAATCAAGAGCCTAAGTGAAAATTTGATGAAAGTTGTTGAAAATCTATTTATTGGAAATTTATTGTTTAATTATACATCATCCCATGACATCATTAATGGGTGGTATTCATAGGCCATTAATGGAATAAATATTAAGATTGCACTCTCCCATGCCTCATCAATGCCCCATTATTCCAAATATTAATGGGTATATTTATGGCTTATCCATCCAAAATTGAATTGATTCATGGCCACACATTTTGATCTCAAGATGAATGGTCATGGTTGTTTCTAAAAAATCTTCAAAATCTATAAATAAGTGAGCTAAGACCACCATTTTAAAGTTTGAATTGTGTAATGTTATTATGTAGAATTATCTTCACGAAACTTCACCTATTTACACAAATTAAACAATCTTGTAAGCCTAAGCCATTGGTACACTAGGAAATGATAGAGGAGCATGCTACTCTTCATTGATGTAGACTTGGAGCACCAAATCCAAGGAAAATCACATTTTTTAACTACTCTTGAAAGGAGGGATGCTATTTGGAAGGTTTGGTAGTATTCCTTTCTTAAATAGATCTTAGAATTCTCTAGTAACACCCCATGAGGGAGTAAGCTTGATGTTTTAGCTCTATATTCTTATTTATAGATGTTTTCTTGACTAATGCATAAACTAACACATCTTGTAATCTTAATCTACATTTACTAGGTGATGGATTGAAAAATGAGCAGGATGCAAGTTTGAAATAAGTTATAATGGATCCTATTGAGCAAGAGTTTGAGCTTGAAGAAGTAAATTTGTAGCTATGTCATGACTCCATTGAGGAATTTTAATTTCTTGATAGGCCTATAGTTCTTAAAAAAGAAAGATGAGGATGATACTTAAGGGTTACTTCCTCCAAATAACCAAAGAAAAGAACTAAATGAGGACTGGTAATAATACATTGAGCTCCTTCAAGAGATTGAAGTTATTTTCAAAGTTACATCTCCTATTGGAGAGCATGCTCATGAAGAGGTTGATCAAGACATATCTATTGAAGACCATCATGCAACTTGGAATGAATATTTAGATCTCCTTGAAGAGCTTGATGAATATATAACAATTGATAAACAAGATGACACCTCTTAAGATGTCATAGAGGTCCAGGAGCAATGTTTTGATAAGCAATTCAAATATGGAGTTGTTTTTTTCCTTATAGGTTAGAATGAGATCAATTTTGAAGGTATATTCAAGGTTGAGATGCAACATGGGTAAGCTTTGAACCACAAGAGCAATATGTGTTCATTAGAGATATGTTTGTTTTTGTTAACCTTCTTAGAAGCATGCTAAAAGGGTTGACAAACAAGAGAGAAGTTGATCCATCATGAGCTACATCAAATGATCATATTGATTTACAACCTTATTCATATCATGGAGAGGATCTCAAAATTTTCTCTTTTGATCCAGGTGGATCAGACCTTTGGATTCTAGTTATATATAATAGTTGCTTATGTTTTGTCTTCCCTAAGTGCTTCTTAGCACAATAATGTGTCTTATTTAGTCTAGTTGATTTATTGTGTGTGTTATCCTTTCCTTTATATGTGTGTGTTGAAGGTATTATAAACTATCCCATCATTTGTTTCAAGGTATTTGCATCCTTTTATTATCTCATATCAATTTGAAGTGATGATAGGTAACTCCATAACCCAATGAACTAGTAAGGCTACTAGTCTAGAGTGATTAACAAGTAAGCACCCCATATAGGTCACCATTAATGTTTGAATTTTTTTACACCATTGACCCCTAGCATGTTTAAACTAATGTTGAGTCATTTTAAGAGGCCATTTTGAGTCAAACTCCCTTCAAATGGCATGTTTAACATTATTTAAGGTTTCTTATCCGAGTCAATGTTTATGATGGATATGAGAAGCCTCTTTCCATGTCATGAGTATTTTAGGTTGTAGGATGGTGTTAATGAGATATCATGATGAAAATAAAGGTTAGATACTTTATTTGAGGTTAAATGTGGTCTATAGCTTATTTTGGAGAAACTAAGGTATTTTTGGAGAGTTTAAGGTTTCCATTGCTTTGTCTTATATTACTTATTTAATATTGTAATATAACTCTTTAAAATAATATCAAATATGAGGAATTAATATCATGTATAAAGGTGAAAGGGGTAATTTATGTCATTTATCACTTGTTGAATAACATATTACTTTTACCTTGTTCGTACACCTGTCTAAGATGTTATAAAACTCCTTTTCCAAAGGTGGAGTACATTTGAAATTGCCTAATCATCATTTATAATGTTTAAAATAATACACAATGAAGAATTTCCAGGGAAATTAAGGTGAGATATGATTTGGTAAGTTACTTCACCATAGTACAATTCAAGGAAGATTCCATTAACACCTAATTAACATCTCTAACATGGTTTTATGGCAAGATATGACAGTTTCTTGAAGGAGAAGGGTCTATGATGGTATCATGAAAATGATTTAAAAATTGAATATGTAGTTTTAAGCCTATAAAAGTATTTTTAAATTATTCTCAAAATAAACACCATGCTCACAATGAAGTTACAGGTCTAGGAAAGATAAAAAACCTCTCAATTCCATCGAGTTCTTGGCAGCTAGAAGAGGGTCAACATTTTTACATTGGTTCATGGAGGAGGTGAGGTTTAATAAAAAATGACCTTAGGAGATTTATAATACCCATATTACATTAAAAATAATTTAGTTAGTTTTGATTTCAAGAGGGAGAGCTGTATGAACAATTGTTAAGAAGTTAAGTTGCCCTAAAACCCCTTTAAAACCCCAACATCTTAGTTTTAAGGAAATTAGCTACATTTTTGATATTTTGATGCAAATAGAAGGTATTAAGATTTATTTTATGGTATAATGAGACCTAAAAATTCATATACAAGCAATATCCAATCATGATCAAGTGCCATGTGAGAGAACAGGCCTGTAAAGTGGAAAAAATACAAGTATTACAGGTCTAAAAGGGTGTTTTTATGAGGTTTTATTGATTAATTGAATGCATCCAGTGATTTAAATGGTTATAGAGATTAATAAAGGTAATAATTAAAAAATAATGAGGCATTTATACCTCATATAACTCAAAAAAATACCAAAATACAGACCTATAGTCATGCAAAAATGAAGAAAATACAAGGTGGGATGACACTAAAAAGGTCATAACTTGAGTTTTAGAACTCCAAAACTCATAAAATTTTCATTTAATTTTGGGAAAAAAATTTAAAAAGATTTAAAAGTTTTTTAAATTCCATAAAATTTATGAGGAGAGAGAAATAGCTAAACCATAGGTCTGTACAATGAGAAATTGCAAGTTTTCTTGAGAGTTTGCTCATGGATGAAGAGTGAGTTGAGTGTTTTAGAAATTTTGGAGGAAATGAAATGATATGAGAGGGTGTATAATTTTTTTTTAGGCCATAATACATTATTATACACTAGAAAATAATACAAAATGAGCCCAAGTCACTTCAAAACACCTCTATGTCCCTTATAGGGCAACAAACATGCACTTTTGAAAGAATTTTTGTTTGATAGGTTGATGAGGTATTTATGAGATTTTAAAAATCCTCCATGTATAAATTTTTTATAAATTTAAAATAATCCAAAAGATATATTTAAGTGAGGTCTAAAACTCATTTTAGATCCCAAAAGCCAAATCAGGGCTTTTTAATGCATATAAAGGCAAAATTGAGCAATTTTTAGAATTACAAGTGGAGTTTAGAGCTTAAAAATTATGTGAAGGTGTGTGACACAATTAAAACTAAGTTATTACTCTTATTTGGTCCATTATCATCCCAAATCATGTGGATTCATGAAGTTTCATGCTTTCACCAGGTGTTGGCAAGCTTAACAACTTGAGAAGGTGAACACAAGAGGTGAAGTAAGGAGTTTCATTTCATTTAATGAGGTGTCAAGTATGAAATATCAATTAAAGGAATATATAAACCTTAAAATGAGGTTTAAATAAGGATAAGAAATGTGTAATGGCATTTATGCATTCATAACTCCTCAATCAATAACAAGAGATGGTAGTTTCAAGATAGGATGATGATGTGTCACTCCTACACTGCTTTGTGAAAGCCATCATCACTCCAATAAACACATGTTGAAGAGGATGATAGAACTATTTTTTTCTTACTTTCTTGGATTATAACTAACCTATGATATATTTATTGTCATGATTTACTCTTGACACCTCCCTTCTCTCCCTCTCTTCTCCTTTCATCTATAAAAATGGCCTTGTTTGGCATTATAAGCATCCTTCCACTTGAGTATGGAGAAAACCAACTCTTTTTGTATGAACTTTATCAACATATAACTATTTTTTCATCCTATTATGGTTGTATATAGTGTAAAATTTGAATGGTTGATCTAATCATGTGTAGATTGAGTTCACCTTAGTTTGTTGTCTCATTCATCTTACCTTCATGTAGTTTGATTCACTATTATAGGTTGTAGTTAGTATCATCAGGGGTCATATGTGGATTAGAAGTGGAACCAATATTCCCTCCTAGTATTATAATGCTTTACCTCTCTATAAACTAATGATGCAATAGGTTCAGTTTAGGAGTAGTTATGTTCATTCAGTTCCATAGTTCATTGTACACATGCAAATGAGTGGTATTGGTCATGAAATTTGGTGCATCACCTCCCATTTAATTGTTTTCAATTATCTCTCTCCCTTTTCCTTTCAATAAATCAGTTTATTAGTAGTTTAAGGTGACATATCAAGGGATCTAACCCTAATTTAGATATTCAACTCAACAATTAAGCCACCGACAACATATAGGTGTCTCCATTATATAAAATGAATAAGGAAGGCTTGAAAATCCTCCTCAAAGGTGAAATTTAGATTGAAAATAGGGGCCATAATACAAGGGACATGAGCAAATGTCACTAAATTTGAGTAAGTGAGACATACAAGGACAAGTTTAAATATTCACTTACATAAATATCAAGAAGGTTGGCTTAGAGCCACATGGAAGGATACGTCCAAATGTCTGCATACATAATCAAGAAAGCACACACAAGGACATGGGAACATGTCCAAAGCATACATATAATGACATTAAGTGGCATAGAGCTGAAGAATAATGGCATATTCAAATACCCTTGAATAAATGTAGAAACATAAAGTAATAATCAATTCTAAATTAATAAATCTAGAAATGAAAGTATGCATAAACATCTGATACAAATTTGTATAAGAGCAAATATGTACATAAACTGAGTCTAGAGTAATAGTAGTGGGTAATGAATATGAGTAGTGTAGGATGATCAATATCAAGATATAATAATGCTAAATCTATGATGTATAGTTTAGAAATATGTAACTTGGTAATCATAACTATGTATAGAATTCCCCCAAATGGGCAATTGTATCAAATGAGGAATTCATGTATATATGTATATTCCCCCAATCGGTAGATAGTTGTTAGCAACCTAAGTTTCCCCTTGTTGAAGTAGATTGCTTAGATAAAATTCAAACTTGGACTAACATTAGATTGGTCTACAGTTTATAGGATACATGTATCTTAGACCAAACCTCTAGATTATGAGGCTAGCTCCTCTAATATATAAACTTTGAATCAATTACTAAAACCTACTTAATTTAGGGGTGAAAAGATGGTGATGCACCTAATGTAATCATTCATCCACTTAATTTGAACTCCAACTAAAACTAATAAGTAATTCAAATAACTAAATCTTACAACTCTAAGGGACTTTTATGGAAAAGTGGTTCACATAAAGGTTTCATTAGGTGAAAAAATGAGAGCAATGATAGAAGG
This sequence comes from Torreya grandis, assembly GCA_037957365.1. Taxonomy (NCBI): domain Eukaryota; kingdom Viridiplantae; phylum Streptophyta; class Pinopsida; order Cupressales; family Taxaceae; genus Torreya; species Torreya grandis. Next base: position 2,546,314 of record JARHVA010002334.1, read on the forward strand.
CCTGATTGGGGGCACTAACCAATCAATATCTCCACTCCAAGCTCAGTCACTCAACATTCAAAAACTATATGTGGCATGCATAAGATGATATACTAGTAACTAGGTGAGATTAGGACCTATAAAGGGAGAAAACACTACCACATGTGAAAATAGGACTAATAAAACACACTAAAACTATAAAAAGGAATCTAAAACAATTATTTTTATATCTTAAGAGGTTACAAAGCTAAATCTTGGTAGAGTTTCATCATGCCCAAGAGAGGGATCATGAAACAAGGCCTAAAAGATTGAATATATAGAAGATGAAGATATATTAAGCTAGAGAATATGACATAGAGGAGAGAAGAAAAGGTCAACAATGACCAATCATTAACTCAAGCATTACTTTTAGTAATATCTAGTTCCAAATAGTCCTCTAAAAGTCTATTCACGATTGGTGCTCCTACATGATATTATGTGTTGATATGAGGTAGTTGAAGGTGTAGTTAACTAATTTAAACTCATCCTAAATCATGCTACACTTCTATATTTAAAAAAACTCCCATGCTTTTCCATGTAAGAATCTTTTATGCAAGCAATTACTCTTAAGGATCAGTTATGCATGTAATTGCCACTTAAGATAAGTTATGCATGGAATTGTTAATTAAAGAGAAAATATGCATGTGATTGGTAGTTTAAGACCAGTTGTGTGGCATTTATTTCATCTTATTAACTCTTTAAATAGTCTTATACACCATGCTTAACTCATTTGATTGACCAAGTAGGGTTACTATGCCAATTAGGCCTAGTAGCCTAATTACTTGTACTTGATGGCTATGAAAGCCTTGTTGGGAAATAACGAAAGCACACAATTGATTACCATATACAAGCAACTTACATGTAGAAATTAACCAGAATACCCAAGTAACTAGAATTCAAAAATAACATAGAATATGAGAGACAATACACAACTTGTATTAAAACTCTTTCAGAAGGAAATACGACAAAGAAGGCTGCCACAGTTCTTCTTCCTTACACACCTCTAGGGCTCCCACACCTCTAGGGCATAAACAGTAAATCTTCCCTCAAAGCTCTCTCTCTTAGGTCCCAACACACAACTCAAACACAGATTTGGTGTTCACCTCCAACTAGCCAGTATCCACTACTGCCAGTACTCCTATGCTCTGCACACTCCACAAGTGTTCCACACACTCCACAAGTACTCAACATACTCCAAGTAGATCTCCCATGAACTTGCAACAACCTGAACCTCAGATGATCTTACTTATGGAAGGATCTTCCTTGCCTTCCTCTTTGCTCTCTTTCTGAGTACACATTATACTCCAAGTAGATCCTGCCTGATCTTGCTCCCTGTTGTGTTGTTGTCCTATTTGATCTTGCACACCTACAAATCAATCTGGTTCTACACACCTATGAACCTTAGACCTTGCACACACATACACCTATAGATCAATGATCTTACTTACCCATGAAAATCTCCTATCGTATCCATGCTCACCTGATGACCAAGATCATACATACATGAAGAACCCTACTGATTCTCCAATCCAGCACCCACACTTGGTACTGTGGCACTAGGAGGAACACACCATGCTCTCTTATCTCTAAAGGAGCTTATATATTTCTCTCTTACTCTCTAGCACACCTTTACAATACAACCAATGAGTCTCTTAAATAGATCTCATGTAAACAATAATTAGACACCTAATTACAATAATTAGATCCGCAACTTCTAGTCTAAATTTGGCTCTTGACATGCAAACACTTGGTTCATTAACTAACTACCCATAACACTTGCAGCGCGAACCACACAGGTGACCAATGTTGGTCCCTATTTACCTGGGGGGTGCCGACGTCGGCTGATCTCTGACCGATGTCAGTTGTCTTCCTGTCTGCACCCTGCCGATGTTGGTTGGCCTGACCGACGCCGGTGACTGTGACAACAACAAACTCTCTGCAACTTCCTCACCTATTTGCATCAGTGAAGATTTTAGATCTACAACCTAACAAGCCTACATGAAACCTTTAGAACCTAAAAATATAGTGATTTTGAGACATGAGTCAATTATTCATATCATGAAATAGGTCCTTTTGGGTAATAAATAGTTGCAAATTTATCAAACTAGGTGACTAGGCCACCTTGTCCTTCACTCCTACAGACTGGCTGATTTGAATGAATTCATAGTGGTACTAACAAGCATAGTTTTGATTATCTAATGACTTTATGAGATAGTAAAACTATAAATATTCACTCTCCAATGATTGTCGCTTTCTTAAACTACCTTGTACCTCTCTTTTTGTACTTTTTCTTCTCAAAACCATATTTTTTGATAGGTCAATACACCATCTATACAAAAAAATTCCATGGAAATGAAGCTCTTAAAGTGTAATAGATTATATAGGTGGTATTCAAGTGATTTCAATTTTTTTGGATGCTTTTTCATTCAATTATTCTCAATCGAGTATGTAGTAGGGTTTTGGGAAAGTTTAAAAGTGCTAGGGCTCTTAATGATGATTCATAAAGTTTGGGGATTGAATAACTAAACCAATGCCACAAAAAACTAGTATAATAGGCCCTCTCCCTCTCCCAAAGTGCCCAACCTCCCATGTAGAAGCTCCATACCATGGTGAGCATATGAAGTCACCTCTCCTAGTAGAAAAGAGGCTTTATGAGCATGCTTGGTGTTTTGAGGCCTAGATGACCAGTCATGTCACCTCTCCTATAGCTCAAATATTACATACACCTCTCTCAAAATCTAATGATGATGTTTATAGAGATTGGAGGTGCACTTATGACCCCCACTTTGTCTCCTATTGCCCCTTCTTGATGGCACTATTTAATGATTTCAATAGATAAACATAGGTGTATGAGGGTTATTCAAAATTATAACCTCAAAATGAGTTTAAAAATATCTTAATAATTTAATCTAACATGAAAAACATGCCTAAGGTATTTGGAGCAATATCATTGGCTTGATCAAGCCATTCACTCTCAACTTATATACATACAGCTTCTATTTTGGACCTCCAGATCTACCTGCCTATATAAATAGTCATTAAGACCTTTTTAGATGGCTCTATCAAGGTTAGTTAGTAATTTTAGGACCCCATATTCCTTTTATAACTCATTTTATGTGAAAATACCTTTCATTTCCTTACTTACAAGCTGAAAATAGCCTTCTTTGGCCTAGTCTATATAATTAGAATCCTGAATATGCCAATTAATAGATTTTGGAGATGTTTAGGAGAGTTTAAAATACCCCAAACACAATTTCATGGCTCAAAAACTTCATTAGAATGCACACTTGGGCATATTTACTCCATTGGGTATGTTTTAGGGTTTTTTAAGGGTTTTAGGGGTCTAAAATTCTTAGAAATGATTCATAGCATATAAACCCCTGATGAAAAACCTATTTATATATATTTAAATTAAATTTACCCCTTTAACTACCCTAACCTACTCAATCTCCCATGAAAAAGATATATCAAGATGTGTACATGGTGAATAGGTGCTTTGATTAGTTGTCTTAGACTGTGCAAGAAGAAAGAAGGTTTAAGAGTAAAAAATGACAAGTTTTATACATTATATTCACTCCAAAACCTCCTTAAATATTTTAAATGAGTCTCTAAATTATCCTAATGATCATCATGTGAAAAGAAAACTTAGATTAGTCCAAAAAGGTGGCAAGGTCTCTTACTAGGTTTTAAAGTCTATCTACATGTTCTATCCCTCAAGGGCATATTTACATGAAATATTGAGTATTACCACTATAAATATGTGTGTTAAGACTAAAAAATCACATTTCATTGCTTTAAAAAACCTTACATGGAGTTCAAACTCCCTGTCTGATCCATTAGACCTCTAGATAGTCCTCCTAGCTCCACTATTGATTATCAATAAACTAAGGCATGCATGTGACAAAATAGTGGATTATTCCACTAACTATGTGAAATTAACAATAAAATTTATAGCTATAAACACTATTTACCATCACTTTTACCAATTTTCATAACTAGATCATGCCTATAGAGGCGTTAAAACTCATTTCACTTGAAACTAGCTAGTGGGTTGCTTGAGTTTTCATGTTTTATAGGTTTATGAGTGAGTTTGATATTTGTACCTTGTCACTATGGAATGAGAGCATAAAAAAGGATTTATTAGGATAAATAATAATTATTTAAATGATACATATCCTCCTTGGTCACTTCTTGAACCTATACATCCTATCACTACACCATCTCTCTTCATAGACTCCCAAACCTTAAACCTCTGCCAACACTGGCTGTACCTAAAGATTTTAAATTAGGAATTGTTTTGTAACAATACAAATTATAAACACTGTATGAGTGTTTATCTCATTATTCATGATATTTTTATACAACATGTTGAATTTAAATAATCATTTGTTTCCCTCTAGAACTATGCATAGTCAAATCCCATAATGCTTAAACATGTTAAGTGACTTAGAGACTCATGTAACAGTCAAAGAGTTCCTAATGGTGATATATTAATTTTAATTTCCATATATATCACTAAATCATGTGGATCCAAATTTTTATTGAAAATCTTTACCTCATTCTTCATTCTAAGGTTGACTGGGTTCTAATGATGAGTGAATTAGGCCTTCTCGCTTTGATACACTATATGAAGTTAGTCTTCATTTATATACATTAAAGTTATTATTTTACTTTTAATAAAGATTGATATATAGTATAATTATCATTATTTGGATAGTTTTAACCTTCTCACAATTAAAAAAACCCTATGTCCTCATCAAACACACTATTGAAGCTAACCTTCTCACTAAGTGGTTGTAGGTGGAGATTCTACCTTGATTGTACTCTCTATGATTTAGGACTATATATCCCACATACTTTAATTTTATGATGATATTTAATGTTTAATGAAGTACCAATTAGGTTCATGGGTCTCTCAAACAACCTTACCATTCTCTTTTAGGTTTGAAAATGAGTTTTTCTCCTTAAATAGGCCTGTAGATGCTAGTGGAACATTCACTATGTGTCCTTTGAAATTCTGACTGTAGATAGTGTTTGATTGGTTCAATATGTGGATATTTTATATTTTACCTTGATCATAATATAAAAACAATATTTTTTTATCTTTATTCAAACTCAAAACATAAAAATTTCTTTGAAAAGGTAGCTTGACTATGTTTTACGATTTGTAGTGTATGGTGATGATAACTGTGTTTTGTACGGACGTAGACATATTTATACCTTGAGAAGGTTGAAGATATATCTTATGAAATTACCATTATTTCATTTTAAAGGTATATATATTATACATAAACTCATTTTAAGCTACACTTACCTTGAAACTCCTTAATAATTGCTCTATCCACTTCTTGTTCTTATGATTGAGTATGCTTGAAGATATGATTGGAGGTGATCTTTCTCTTAGAAACTTGAAAATAGATAAAACTAATGATATTTTTAATAATATATTTGATGAATATTAGTTCTAATTATGGGTTTTACATGATCTATTCACTTTAATATCTCCATTAAAGTTTCAAGGTTCCTGCTATAGTGCATTTGGTTCATCTCCTTTAGCATGGCTGTAGGTGATCATCACTATGTAGCTTGTAAGGAATATTGTAAAGAGACCTTAATAAGTTAAAAATATTTTGGATGAAATTATTATTCATTTAAATCAATTAATATATATATTTAAACCTTCTTTCAATTGGATATCCATACTTTTCTAGTCTCCTCAAAATAGTACCACTATGAAGCACATCTTGACTGAGTTTGCCTTGGTTGTAGGTGGAGATTTTTCCCTTTTTATAATTGTGTAGAGTAGCATAATCATATACTAATGAAATTAATGGTTTATATCATATTTAACTCCTCAAAATATTTAGTCAATGAGGTGGAAGTGTATAAAAAGTGGTATGATGACAATGGATCATAGAGAATGAGAATAGAGATGGAGTAAAAAGCTTGCAATAGTGATGAATGATAGTGTGAAAGCCTATGAAATGGGATAATACATGAGGGAGGTTAAAATAACATGAATCCAATATCAAGGTAGTCATGAAGACCATGAGGAAAGTATAGTCATATAGACCAACATAATATACTATTTTTGAGGCTTTTGAGCAAGCATACACCAAAAAAATGGAAACCTAGGAATCATCAAATACCTTAAGAAATGCTAACTTTCCTTAATATCTGATAAACTAAGATTGTGAGGTTATTGGGGATGATTGAGAGTATTTGAGGGGGATTGACCTTGAGTAACATTTGTGTTACTTGAATAAAGGATATTTGATATGAATGAAACCTTGCAAACAAAATTTCAACAAATCTTGATATTATTGGATGCCTTATGAACCATAAAACCTTCCTTTATTTTTTTTTAGAATTTAGATTAACAATGTATGTCTTATTAAGATCCATGTACCCTCACATGTGTGGAAATATGTTGAATAATTTCATATAAAGGTGGTTCCTACTCCTGACAAGCTCTACAAACTTTCATTTTTCTATCATGATGCTCAGTGTATGAACTAAATTTAGACATGCAAAGAAAGTAAACTAATTCTAATCTAAGATAAAATTCAAACTATGGTAGAGCAATAAATAAATAAAATAATAATTTCAAACTTTATTCTTTGAATGTAAAAGCTTTCTCAATTACAATATATATTCAATTTTCTCTTTGAAATATGAGGTGATCACTCCTCCAATGCAAAAGAGAATGGGTAGTGTTTTCAGTGCAAAAATAAGTCTTTGATTCAATTTTTATTCACTTTGATTTGCTTTTGTGTAAAGTTCTGATTTCTTGATTATGTGATGTTATCTCTAGATTTTGTGCACTCTTGAAAATGGGGATTTGTAAGTGTATTTATAGATTTTTGGAGAAGGATCCAATGGTGGAGGATCATTTAGAATTTTTCAATGATCCAAATAATCAATAGTGTCTAATGAGTCCTCACCCATGAGGATGAACACCATTTAAAAATGGTTGAGAAAAGCATGGGGTTGGTTAGTTGACTCAACAAGACTAAGTCAATTTATTTGACAACTCAGGGGATGAGTCATAAGATGTTGATAATTTTGTGTATTTGGTTGGGATGAGGGAGAAAAATGTGGGAGATGCTTTGATGAGGTGGAAAATTTGGATTTTATTATTTAAAATAAGGATTTAAGGGTGCATAATTAACTTATTCAATATTTTGAATTATTTAATTATTTGATTTTGGGAGGAAATGTGATTTATTAATTTAAGAAGAATTATTAAATAGATTTAGGTGCATTTTGACACTACATGAAATTTAGGTGTCTACATTTTCCCCTCTTTGAAATAGTCTTGTGAAGTAATACTATTTTGAAGAATCGTAGAATAAGTAGAATGTTGATGATAAAAAAGGAAAAAATTTACCCCAAATAAATGAAAATGAGTCTTATGATATGGATTATTTGACTATTGTACTCATGTATTTTTTCAATGGAAATTTTATTCCTAACAAGAGTGGGAGACTATGTCCTATTAGCTTGTTAGATGTGATTGGGGATATAATCTAGATGGGAGATAGGTTTGCATGGGGTCCATGCATTTTAGCACATGTATATCTTGATTTACATCATTTTGTGTATTTAGGTCAGATAGAGATAAGGAAACTTGATTTACATCATTTTGTCACATCTATACTATCATTTACATCATTTTAGCACAACTTGATAATGATGTTCATGAAGATTGGAGGTACACTTATGATAACACTCTGTCTCTTGTTACCCCTTCTTAATGGAACTATTCAATGATGTCAATACACAAGCATATGTGTATGAGGGTTCTTCAAAATTATGACCTCATGATGAGTTGAAAAAGATATTACTCATTTAATCCAACATGAATAACACCCCTAATGTATTTGGAGTAACAACATTGACTTGATCAAGCCATTCTCCCTTAACCTACATGCACACAACTTCTTGTTTGGACCTATAAACATAAATACCTAAATAAATAGTCATTAATACCTTTTTATATTCATATATCAAGGTTATTTAGTATTTTTATGACCCCATATTATTTATTTAACTCATTATATGTACAAATACCCTTTATTTCCTGACTTACAGGCTCAAAATAGCCTTATTTGGCATAGTTCATAAAGTTTAAATCCTTCATGTGACAAATACCAGATTATGGAGATGATTAAGAGAGTTGAGAAGACCCCAAAAACCATTTCATGGCTCAAACACTTCATTAAAATTCACACTTAAGCATATTTACTCCATCGGGTATGTTTCAGGGTTTTGCAAGGGTAAAGGTCTAAAATTCTTAGAAATGATTCATAGTGTATAGAACCATAATTTAAAACCTATTAACATGTATTAAAAGTAAATTTACCCCTTGAAATAACCTTAATAGATCAATCTCCCATGCAAAATATCTATCAAGATGTGTACATGGTGCATAGGCGCTTTGACCGGTTGTCTTAGACTGTGTAAGAAGAAAGAAGGTTTAAGAGTAAAAAATGATAGGTATGATGCATTATATTCAATAAAACACATAATTAAATATTTTAAATGAGTATCTAAATTATTCTAATGATCATCATGTGAAAATAAAACCTAGACTAGTCCAAAAAGGAGGTAGGGTCTCTCATTAGGTTTTGAAGTCTGTTTACATGTTCTAGTCCTCAAGGGCATGTTTGAAAAAATGACAAGTATAATAAATTTTATTAAATACAATACATAATTAAATATTTTAAGTGAGTCTCTACATTATTCTAATGATCATCATGTGAAAATAAAACCTATATTAGTCCAAAAAGGTGGTAGGGTCTCTCACTAGGTTTTGAAATCTGTCTGCATGTTCTAGCCCTCAAGGGCATATTTTCATGAAATATTGAGTATGATAAATATAAATAGGTATTTTAATAATAAAAAATAACCTTTAAATAACTTAAAAAACCTTACATGGAGTTAAAACCCCTTTTTTGATCCATTAGACCTCCCAATAGTCCTCTTAGCTCCACTGTTGACTGTCAATAAACTAAGGCATGACTGTGACAAAATAATGGATGATTACACGAAATATGTGACCTTAACAATACAATTTATAGTTAGAGACACTCACTAAAATAAATTTAACCAATTTTAATAGATAGATCATGCCTATAGAGGACTTAAAACTCATTTCACTTAAAACTTGCTAGTGGGCTGCTACTTGAGTTTTCATGTTTTATAGGTTAATGACTGAGTTTGATATTTTTACATTTTAAATATGGAATTATAGTGTCAAAAAGGTTTTATTATGATAAAAAATACTTATTTAAATTATAAATATCCTCCTTGGTCACTTTTATAACCTATGCATCCTATCACTACACCATCTCTCTTCATAGACTCCCAAACCTTAAACTCTGCCAACACTGGCTATAGGTGAAGATTTTAAATTAGGAATTGTTATGAAACCTTGAGAATTATAATTTTTTTTGAGTGTTTATTTGATTATTAATTATATTTTTATTCAACATGTTGACTTGAAATAGTAATTTGTTTCCCTCTAGAACTCTGCACAGTTAAACTCCCATAATGCCTAAACACGTTAAGTGACTTAGAGCATCATGTAATAGTAAAAGAGTTATTAATGGTGATGTATTAATTTAATTAATAGATATATCACTCACTTAAGGTTATCCAAATTTTTCTTGAAAATATTTACCTCATTCTTCATTCTAAGGTTGATTGGGTCTTAAAGATGAGTGAATTAGGCCTTCTTGCTTTGATACACTATATGAAGTTAGTATTCTTTTGTATACATTGAAGGTATTATTTTAATTTTATGAAATATTCCTCTATAGTCTATTTTTCATAATTTTCATAGTTATAATCTTATTATAATGACTAAAACCTTATGTCCTCATCAAACACACTATTGAAGCCAACCTTCTCACTAGGTGGCTGTAGGTGGAGATTCTACGTTGATTGTACTCTCTGTGATTTAGGAAATCATATCCCACATAATTTAATTTTATTATGATCTTAAATGTTGATTTAAGGAAAAATTAGGATCAGGTGTATCTTAAAAAACATTTCTATTCTCCTCTAGGTTTAAAACTAAGTTTTGCTCCTCAAACATGCCTGTAGATGTTAGTGGAGCATTGACTATGTGTCCTTTAAAATTTTGATTGTAGATAGTGTTTTCTTGGCTCAATATGTGGAATTTTTTTATTTTACCTTGATAAAAATTCTAAAACCATATTTTATATCTTTCTTCAAACTCAAAACATATAACTTTATTTGAAAAGGTAGCTTGATTGTGTTTTAGGATTTATAGTGTATAGTGATGATCACTATGTTTTGTATAGACTGAGATAGATTTAAACCTTGATAAGGTCAAAGATACATATTATGATCTTCTCATTATTTCATTTTAAATTTATTTATATTCTCCATAACCTAATTTGAATCTACACTTACCTTGAAAGTTCTTAATCATTGCTCTATCCACTTCTTGTGCTTATGGCTAAGTATGCTTGAAGATATGACTATAGGTGATATTTATCTTAGAAAATTAACTCTAGATCAATGTAATGCTAATTTTTAAGAGGATTTTTGATTAATAATTGTGATAATTATGGGTTTTTCATGATCTATTCACTTCAATATCTCCATTAAGGTCTCAAGGTTCCTTCTATAGTGCATTTGGTTCATCTCCTTTAGCATGGCTGTAGGTGATCATCACTATGTAGCTTGTACGAACTATTGGAAAGAGACATTAATAAGACAAACATATTTTTTATGAACCTATTATTCATTAAAATTAATTAAGAGAGATATTTCAATCTTCTTTCATTTGGATATCCATACTTTTCTAGTCTTACCTCCATGAAGCACATCTTGACTGAGTTTGCCTTGGCTATAGGTGGAGATTATTCCCTATTTAACAATATGTAGGGTATGATAATCATAAAATCATGCCAATAATGGTTTATAACATCATTTAATCCTTAAAATAGTGAATCAATGAGGTGTAAGTGGATGAAAAGTGGTATGATGATAATGGATCATGGAGAATGAGAATAGAGATAGAGTAACAAGCTTGCAATAGTGATGAATGATAGTGTAAAAGATTATGAAATGGGATAATACATGAGGGAGGTGAAAATAACATGAATCCACTATTAAGGTATTCATGAATACTATGAGGGAAGAATAAACATATATACCAACATAATATACCATTTTGGAGGCTTTTGAGCAAGCATACACTATAAAAATAGAAACCTAGGAATCATCAAATACCTTAAGAAATGCTAACTTTCCTTAATATCTACTAAACCAAGATGATGAGGTTATTGGGGATGATTTATGGTGTTTTATGGGGATTGAAACTAAGTAACCTTTGTTTTAATTAAATAAAATATATCTGATATGAATGAAACCCTACAAACAAAATTTCAACAAATCTTGATATTATTTGATGCCTCATGAACCATACAACCTTCCTTTATTTACTTGCAGACTGTAGATTCATAGTGTATGTATTTTTTAGATCCATTTAACCTCACACATGTGGAAATAAGTTTAATAATGTCATGTAAATGTGGTTCATACTCTTGACAAGATCTACAATCTTCTATTTTCAGTTATGATGCTTAGAAGAGAAAACTCAGAAAACTGATTGCTTGCTTGAATGAAGAAGACATAATGAGTGCCTTAACTTGTAAAGGATTGTTCATAAAGGAGAGAGAGACAAAATGAGAACCAATTCCAAAATATGGAATCTATCTAATAATCCTTCCTCTTCCCAACATTCTGGACCTTGATTGTCTCTCTCATCGCTGTACCATCTACAAAGTTGAAGGGCTCTCATAAGGTACAAAAGAGATATCTAGATGAAGAGAACTAGTTTGAGCCTATATGGAACTTTATTTCCATGAATTTTATTTGAATCACCTATCATAACTCCATATTCAGATTTATGACCTCTTCTACATGGAAAGGTCTATACAAATATGTATATCTGCATGAAAACACATGAAAATAGCCTCTCTCTTGCATATTATCCAAACTTAAAGATTTTAAATACTAATTTAGGCAATATGAGGAATAATACGAGTCATGATGGAGATTAAAAAAATTAAAAGGTATTTTGAAATGAAAATGGGGGCATATTTGACATGTGGGAGCTTTTTGGAGAGCAAAACTATGTTGTAGACTTGTGGAGAAGATATTTTCAAAGTATGGCATCATGTGACTAAATAATAATGACTATGAGGGTGTTTAGATACATTATGGATGCTTTAGTATCCTTTTGAGGTGTAATTTTTCCATTTTAAAGCCAAAATATTCCTTTTAGACAATGTTTACATAGCTTAAAAAGAATCTTTGTTAATAAATACCTTGAAAAGACTTTATAGCCTTCTTTAGGTCCCAAATAGGCTTGTATGTATCCTAATCATACTTGTCAAATATTATAATGAGCCTCATTTTAGAATATACTAGAAATACCATAGAAAATCATGATGAGTCATTAGCTACCATCTTCACCATCTTCTTTAAGGCACTTTGAGATCATAAGATCACTTGAATTCTTTGTCAAAGGACCTCTAAATAATCTCAAACATCATATGATACTTGACACCAATGAAAACATGGTATGATAATGATAAGACTCTAAGGCATAATCCCTTCAACTAATATTCATAGATATTATTATGATCAAGCACATCATTTGAGGACCAATGACAACTAGGATATGAAACATTTTTTAGTTTAGGGGTTAACATTTGTCCTTGATAGGCCAAATTTCCAATAATAGTATCAAATATGGATATGTGTGGTGGGCCTATGTCCTATAAGTAATCTATGAACACTCAAAGAGAACAAGTGAAGCATGTATATGTAATAGAAATTGACTATACTATGATAGCTAGCATATGTAGTGCTTAGAAAATATAATAAATGAAAACATGTAAATGCGTACAATCTATAGTTTGTATTTTTTGAGATAATATTTGAATGTTTTTGTGTTTTAACATATTATATTGTTTTTTTAATTTTATGGATATGATATATGTACTAGTAAATCCTATAAATAAATTATAAAATGTAAAACTAAAGTGTAATGTCTCTATAGACCCAAGAGCACATCTATGGGATGTGGATAATCAAACAATGGATCTCATGGGAGGTCATCCAATGTTGGATACTAAATCTATCCAAACCCAAACAAGTCCTCATCATCATGATCACCATACCATGAAGTGTGTATTAATGTAAAATTATCCTTGGCATTAGTTTGGATTCTATGCATTTGAATAGTGTGTTATTCTACTATGAAAGAAGCCTCCTATGTGGTCCTAACATAAACCACATTGGACTGCAAGGTATCTGTATGAAACCTATGGTTCTCATTTATGCCATCATGTAGAATAAAAATCACATATCCCTTATGATTGAATGTTAAACATCTATCTGATCAATCAACTATGTCATCCATCACTTATAACCATGTACTACCAAGTGTAACCTATATATGAGTGCCTATGGTCATGACAAAGAGTAATATGTTGGACACCTTGGGGCCACATGAAAATGGTAGTGTGATATGTCCTATAAAATCTTGACAATGTATATCATGTTGTAACTCACTCTCCTAATGTACCATGTGCTATAAAAATACCAAATTACAAGTATTAGGACCAATATCCTCATCTATAGCAACATGGGGGATGCATCTATCCTAGAAAATATAGATGGTCAATAGATCATTCCAAGAGTATCTATATTGATGATGAGTTGGTCATGGTTCCTGTATTAGTGGAGGTGGAGGTTATGTAATTTGAATAGTGCCTTGAGCCTTGAACTTATTCAATTTCTGCTATAATGTTGAACATGTATCTGTATCATGTCTTGTATGCCTGTGAAAATGACCAAATGGTCTACCATCCTACTATGATAATTTATTAATGAATCTATGATGAATTATGTGTAATTCCATCAAACCTCTATTAAGTAATATCTATAAAATTTGATGTGGTCTATTTTATGAATTAGCTACCTAAATCCTTATAACTGACTTGATATCCATATATGTAACCATATGTACTAAGTGAATGGAGGGATCTACCTCTAAATGTAATTGAGTGGGTGGGCTTGTAGCTATCGGTCAATGAAATAGTGGTGATTCCAATGTGGAAAAAGGCACAAGTGCCTTGGAATAATCTCTATACTCTCTAGGGCCAATTGGTGTGAAGCTCAATCCACATAAGTAATCATCAATATTAATGGGTGTTGGATCATCCTCTATGGTGGCCTAAGAATTTATATCAGTGTTTTGGATATATAATTCCTTTGAATTAACAAGTAATGGTAATTATGATGTGAGACTCCCATCATCCACTATTGATGAGGATAAATATACCACATGAGGGTCCTCCTCCATCATAGGTGAAGGTAACTATGATGTAGGAATAGTTGTGTTAGACTCCCCACCTTCATATGTATGTATCCGATCAATCAAAATCTTGTGAGTTGAGGACTCTATAAGAACATGAGGTGTCCCATATAAATATGTACTCAAGGTGGTAGGTTTGATGACTCTAAAATATCTGAATGGTTAATTATCTTCTAGACAAGTGTATAAGTATCCATCATGTAAAAACTTGAGGTATATGTGAAAGGTAGAGGGTACAACATCCATAGCATGTATCCAAGGTCTCCAAATTAATATGATATAGTGAAAATGATTAGGCATCACCTAAAACTATGTAGGTAGGGCTTTTGGCCCAACTATAATATCCAATGTAATAGATCCCAATGTTTGTCTAGGAATGTCATCAAAACCTCTAATATTCTTATATATCTTCTCAAAGGATGTTATATCAAAACCCATAGTTTGTAGAAATATGAGGTTGTATATGCTAAGTCTTGAATCACTATCAATTAAAACTCATTTAATAATGGTGGTATGGATTTGTGCCTAAATGAAGAGTGGTAGATTCTGCACAATAATTGTCTGTGAGGGTAAATAATCATAGGATCTAATATTTGTTGAGGCTAAGTAGTAGAGGCAGGATAGGATAGAGGTAATCAATTAGTCTAGGTGGAGATAAAACAAAAGGGGTCCTCTGAGCTCTCTATCATCAAGTAGTAACCAAAGGTAACTTAAAGTGAGCCATGCAATAATGATCCTCATAGAAAGGGACTCAAGATAGGGTGAACCAATGTGTGAAATAAAATGAGTTTTAACATGTTTCATGAGAGGAGTGACATACATGTGAATCTTTCTACAAATGGTGGGTAATAGGCATGCAAGACAAACCATAAGAATTTATACCAAAAAGTAGAAAATGACATTGTAAATTGAAAATTGAGTATATTCTAGAAATAATAAGGGAAACTCTAATGGTACAATAGGATTTGAAATAATGTGCTCAAACTAAGTTAGGTTCACCCAATGATTTAACTTTTTAGGGTTATAGAGTTTAAGCCCTAAGTTATTAAAGGGATCAAGTACAATAAATCAGGGTATAAAATATGTAATAAATATAACCACTAATTTATAACCAAATTGACCTAGTTTGACCTTTCTAATAATAATAATAATAAATGATGTAAACAAGTACTTAGCTAGAAACTGATTGATAAAGAAGATCTAGACGCTGTAAATTAGGACATGAGCCGATATGAGTGTCATGAAAAAGATCCAAGTGTCAAAATGCTACTTAGATAGTAACACCTTAACTAAACAATAGTGCCAATGGTGCTAGTGTCTTATGTGCATATTTACTTTGAGATTCTGGGTGTACCTATGTTTGTGTTTGTTAAGCTTATTCTTATGTGAACAAGTTCTAGTTCCCTATCAGTGACCTATTTTGACTAATTTTGAGTGTAAACCCCATACCTCTATGCTATAAGTACATCTAATTATTATGAGTATAAAAGTGTGATGTTAGTGGGGTAGGCTAGACATCCTTAACACCCTATTATGAAGAGAGTTTCCTAGATACTAAGACTTTGAAGAAGGATCAAACACGATGTAGTTCTCCCCACCTAAGTGCTGTTACAAGTGCAAGTGCAAGTGAAGCTAGTATGAATGTTAGTTTGAGTGATTTGAGTGTGTTGAGATTGAAAATATGATTAATTTGAGCTTAGGAATGTTTTAGATAGATATATGTAGAAGTAGGGAAGAATAGGGATTAATAACCTTGATTCTCCACAACTTGTTCTGAGTTAGTTTGTGTTATTTGCATATGATTTCCATCTAGTGGATAAAGGTCTAAGAGTCATGTATATATATTGTTCTAATGCTTGTATGGGTCTTAAAAGAGGTCTAGGATAACCCTAGGTGTTGGTTATTTTGAAAAGATATCTATTGGTGGAAAAAAGTGGGAAAAGAATAATAATGCCTAAACTAGGACATTGGAACCATTAGTGCTACTATCCAAATTATGGTGCTAGTGTCTAGGTGGTAGAACTTGAGACACTAAGGGGAATGATGATAAAATATAGGTCTAAGACTACTTTATGGATGTGTGTGGTCTACATGAAGGCTAGATAAGTGTCTAAATAGGCCCTAAGATAGGTCTAGGACTAAGCTGTGGATGGGTGGTCTCAAGTAACACTCTTAGCAATCAAGTGTCAGTTTTAGATGATTACATCTTACAAATAAAAAACAAAAAATTAGAATATAAATGACTTCACTAAAAGATAGAATTATTTCACTACTAGCATTAATGTTTTTGTTGTTTAACATAATGATTTCATTGTTTGAAATTATGATTTCATCGATGATCTAGATAATTTTGTTGTAGACAAAAAAACAAACAAAAAAATAGTAAAATGTTTTCGTAGTTAGGTATTAAAAATTCACTAATAGAATCAATAGTTTTTATAATAAGAACTAAAATTCACTAATAAGAACTAAAATTTCACTATTAAATACTTCAATTTCATAATGAACTAGAAAATAGTCAAAAAAAAAATATAATGAAAAAATAATTTTGTTGTTCTTAAGCAATTTCATTACTGTTTGATGCAATTTCATTGAAGATGTCTCCAATTTCATAATTATACAAAAAAGAGTGTCAGAAAAAAAAGTATAATGGAAATGATTTCACTATTTGGAAGTAATCTCACAAATGGTAAAGATGATTTTGTTGATAAAGTGCATAATTTCATCGTTAAGACTTGTTAAGTAGAAAACATAGAAAATAGTTAAAATGATTTCATAGTTTTAGAACTATTTCATTAATTTTCTAAATGATTTTATTATTTTCCCTAATAATTTCATTAATGAAGCTATCAGATTTGCCAATACATAGTCATGAATTTTCCATTTGCTCCTGAATAGGTTTTAATGGAATTTTGGAGGAAAAGGAAGAGAATTAGCTTGATATAAGGCCAATTCTGGTAATTAGAACAATGCTAGTGGTATAAAATGGTTTTGGAATGCATCTAGTCCTTTAAAAGGTCCTACAAGCATTGCATTATATATATTATGAATCCAAGAGAGGTTAATCAATCATTAGTGAATAAATACAAAACAACTTGAAGACATAAATTTTCAAGCCTAATCCATAGGTTGAGTTATATGATTAACAATCAATAAATGCAATTTGAAAAGATAAAAACAACACTTTTACCTCCCTTAAACATATGCTTGAAAATTGGTCTAAAATAGTTGAGCTCGACTTCAACTTATAGATGTAGAAGTCTTAGTTAATGCTTTAATTCCTTGCATGGGGAGCACCTCTCCTTTTATACACTTCATATTGGCTTTGGCTGGGCATGAGAGAGAAAGTTGATGAAGATTTTTGGAATAATATAACATAGTAAGTTTACATTAGGAATCTTGATGAAATGAGAGGTGTGAGGGTTCTATTTATAGATTCCCTAAACTGATACGGACCGTTCATTTTATATTAAGATGGAGGGTTAAGGATCAATCCTTAAATCCATGATTACACCTTTGGAGTGTGTAAGATGTGCCATTTAAGGCCTTTTTAGAGTATGAAAGGCACATTGGAAGAAATTGCAATCATTTGTCCTCTTGAGTGTGTAAGAGGGGAAGAGTATACAAGAGGGGTGTAAAAGATGTAAGAGTGTGTGTAAGAGGCCATGTCATAAGCCACCTTTCCCACACTCCACTCCATTCCATTAATTTACCCCTATGACATCACCTATGTGAGGCCATATTTCAATTTTGATTTTAGGAAAATAAGATATTTCAAATCCATGTAATTTCCTATTAGAGGAATGATTAGGATAATTAATCAAGGTGATGAATTAACAATTAAAAGAAAGGTAAAGCTTGAAATTTTTCTTTGTTAATCAAGTATTCACTTAATTGGAATATGAAGACATTTACAAAATGATGACTTAATTCAGGATGCACTAGATAATATAAATAATGCAATCTAATCCATTACCCCAATTAGGGATGTATCATTACAATTTTGGTTTAAAAAGGTAGTTGTGCAGATAAATTAGGTCCAGTTGGATATTTCCAATCAAAATTGGATGTGATTATAGAAAGTCATTCCAAACATAGTTTTAGACATGAAAGTGGTTAAAATAAAGTGTCTATAGTTTTATCCTGATCATTGAATATGATAAGTATTTAGTGATATCTACTAAAGCCATCTATGAAGGAATAAAATTTATGCCCTATAAGTGACTATAAAACTTTGTCTATAAAGGAAATTAAAAATGAGTCATTTATATAGGCATAATTTAATGCCTTGTACTCCCCATAGACTCTAATTTCTCCTAACTTTTGATGTTATACCACCATTAGATTTACCCATTCTACCTTTTCTATTAGATAGATAATCCATGCTTCCTACATGCAATCAATTTAAGCTTTAACTTTAAGATTCATATTAGGATTTAACATGTATGGACACTTATTAATAGGTTGTGTAAACTCATTGAGTTATACGTGCATATCTTTTAATGAAATATTTACATCCTTGAATTTTGAAAACTTTACTAGGAACACATCTTGATAATATCACAACAAGTTCAAGCCTTTCAATAACTCTTGTTGTGTTCAATAGTCACACTAAGTCATAATATTTGGTGCATATTTGGTAAAAATGTTCCCTACCTATTTATTTAATGGTTATTGATATATCTTTTTAGACCCACTTATCATAGAGTATCAGAGTGTCCTATGCCCTTCTTGTTTTTGAAAATTTAAATTTCACAGTTGTGCATCTTTAGTTTACTCTATAATTTTGGCTTTTGGTTCTTCTACTTCTTGCTCAACCTCAAACAACCCATTTAAGTCTATATCCTCATCATTATCATTAGATTATACATGTTCCCTATCGTCCATGATTCTATTATAGGGTTTCACTAAAAAAATCTTTTACTGCTTACTGGCCTTGTAATTTTTAAAAGATATATTCAAATATCTAGCTGCTTCTTCCTGTAAAGAGGATTTCATCATAGTGCTTAGATCCTTTTCTCACCCATGACATAAAAATATTTTCAACTTATGAAGCATGTTTTGTATTGGGGAATTCTCATCCTCAAAGATAAAAGTTTGAATAAAATCTTATTGAAATTTTGGGGAATTTTTAGTTTTTTACCTATGTTTTTGGTGCATGTACCATGTTATTGGAAGAGGTGCTAGAATATACTTGAGTACATGTACCTAGTATATGGGTTCTACACCCTATGAATACTGTACATTGACACATTTATGAATATGAATTTTAACATACTATCCTTGTAGAGAAAATGGACACTGATTCATGGTTGTAGGTGTTATTTGAAATTGAGCTCATAACAATTCACAAGAATCTTATAAGTGTAACTCATTTGAACTATGTACTACCCACCATGTCTAAGCAATTCCCATTAAAAAATAATACAATACATTGACTTGTTGATCTACATTTATAATATGTTGCTCCAATCTTGAGATAATTAGCCCAAGTCCTTAGTTCCTAAGTATTGAGGTAATTATCACTATGTAGAAAAAACCATTCTCATTGGTCTCACTTCATTGTTTCCTCTTACCCAATTCAACATATGGGTATTTGAATCACCACTTACTAAAGATGCAAGTTCCCATAGTAAATCACCTTCTCGAGTTGGTTTGATGTAATCCACGTCTGTTACACCCAATTGATATATCAAATCTATTTTGAAACTTAGTTGTGATCGCATAGATCTAGACTTGTATTACCCTATATTTAACTATGAAATTTATTATTTTATTATCATATGTCTAGATGAAGGATGCTATGTTTGTTGTATCAGATAAAATGGTTTTATTTCTAGATGGAAAAAAATTGAACTCTGAAGCTTGTAATGCATTATGCTTAGGCTGTGTGTCAGCTTTAAACCAGTTATTGTCTCCATAGTCATAGGGTTACTCATGTTATTTAGGAATGATGTAAGGCTTGGTTTTAAATTTATTCATAGTTATGATGATAATATTATCCCCTAGTGCACTTTTAATTTATTGTGCATTGTGTTGATGGTCATCTACCTATTGTATGCACACTTATTTTTGATCAAGGTAGGGTAGTGTGTTTAATTAGTCTTCATATCTATGAATTTGAAATAACCTCACAAATTTAGATCAAAAACTTTGATTTCTACATCTTCTAGTCTTCCAATAGGTTCTACCCTTCTATAGTCTATGAGACTCAATGTAACTAGGTTGTAACTAAGAGTAGGTCATATAATGGCTTCCCATGTTGACTTAGGGATAATATTTGATATATTTATAAATTAAAATACAAAATTTGTAACCAAACATCATGCCAATTTGATACCATTTGAGAGTTAGCATCCCATGGTTTCTTGGACTTTACATACCATACCACCTTATCAATGCATCAATACCTTCTTTGTACATATTCTAACATATTATGTAAGATATTTGTGATGTTTTGTGATATATATTCATTTCATAGAGTGATTACCAATTTGAGTAGATCCATCAAAGCAATAACTACTCCATCCTACCTCATAAAGTGTATAATTTAACTATACATATGTGTGTTAATGACTGCAACATTGCTCTCAAATACAATTTGGTCTTATATATTCTATAATATATGTGTTTCCTAATACATCAAACCCTTTTATATTGTAGGATTAGGATATTTATCATGTTTAACCTTTCTAATTTGTTGATCTTGTGACATCTCTAAGGGTGGTAATCCTTGTTTTGTGTGTTGATGTCGAGGATTTCTTTTATGTACGTAAGATCCCTTGGGTGTGAGTTCATCATGTTTACATTTTGCACCAGTTTTTATTTTATTTTCTTTTCTAACATAGGAAAATATTATGTATGATGTTTTACTCAAACTCTATAATATACATAGTAGAACTATCTTTGCGGATTGGTTGAAAAATTCCATGTGAAGTGATTGTATTCTCCACACAGGTAATAGATAATCAGTTGTTAACCCTATATTTCATTTAGTCTATGATTATCTCCTTGATATCTACCTAGAAATTATAGACATCCAATTACTATCACTATTTTTCTAAAATTTTAAATCTAAGTAATATTCTATGAAAACACACAATCTGGGCTAAAATCACTAAAACATGCTAAAACATTTAAACTTATCACAAATAGGTACCAATTTAGGTTAATGTATCCCTAAATGGGATAATACATTTTATTTGATTATTATCTTTTATTAAATCACTTTGAGTCAAATTGTGACCATAAAAATGACACTCTAAACCATTGAATTCTTCTAATTTGACACCACATGTTACTTACATGTGTTATTTTACATCCATAATGACCTAACTGGGGTATTGTTCTGTATGTAATTGACACCTTCTTCTAATTATACTCTAGTAAAATTAAGACTCGATAAAATGACATTTATGACTATGTTGATTAAGCATGCAATAGATTTCCAAAGAATTATAGAATAATAATCAAAGCCACTTAAGCAAATTAAACTAAATCAAGAGCCTAAGTGAAAATTCCATGAAAATTGTTGAAAATATATTTATTGGAAATTCATTATTAAATTCTACATCATCCCATGACATCATCAATAGGGTAGCATCCATAAGCCATTAATGGAATAAATATCAGGATTAATCTCTCTCATGCCTCATCAATGCCCTATTATTCCAAATATTAATGTGAATATTTATTTCTTATCCCTCCAAAATTGAATCAGTTCATGGCCACACATCTTGATCTCAAGATGGATGGTCATGATTGATTCAAAATAATCTTGAAAAGCTATAAATAAGTGAGTCAAAACAACTATTTTTAAGCTTGAATTGTGTAATGTTATTATGTAGAATTATGTCCATGAAGCTTCACCTATTTGCACAAATTGACCAATCTTGTGAGCCTAAGCCATTTGTGCACTAGGAAATGATGCAGGAGTGTGCTACTCTTCATTGACAAAGACTTGGAGCACCAAATCTAGGGAAAAGCATGCTTTTTGGCTACTCTTGGAAGGAGGGATGCTATTTGAAAGGTTTGGTAATATTTATTTCTTAAATAGATTTTAGAATTCACTAGCAATACCCCATGAGGGAGTAAGCTTGATGTTTTAGCTCGATATGCTTCTTTATAGATGTTTTTTTGACTAAAACATCTTTTAATCTTACTCTACATTTTGGCACTCTCAATGGGAATCGAACCTCACATAAGTATGTATTCCTTCTAATTTTTAATTCAAACCCTATTTGGAGGTTATTTTCACTTCTTTTTCTTGCATTTTATGTTTTTATAGCTTCTAATAAAAATGGCAAGATTGACCTATAAAATGATAGGAACAATATGGAAGTTAGTATAATTAACTTGAACATTGACAAGATCACTTTGTGAAATGGAAAAAATGCAATGAGATTGCATTGTGGATTGATGAGATCGCACTGTGGATTAGCAGGATTACATTGTGAAATGGTGAGATCATCTTAGACTATAAACTAACTAGTAACTATTGTTTCTTTTTATCATTTTTATCATTTTGATGGAAATTCTTTATACTTCGATAATAATTCCATGCTAATCATTGATATCACCTTATCAATTGGTGACATTGTAAGCTAGTGTCCTTTTTATCTCTATTTTCAGTGAGATCGATCTATAGAATGGTGATATTGCTCTATGAAATGGTGAGATAAACCTACATAATAAAATAAGGACTTAAAATAACAAGTTAAATTTTTTTTGATATTTTTACACCCTAGTTTTAGACTTTTAACACCTTGTTTACATTATTTAAGTCACTTAGTCTTCATTTCACAACAAATCAAAGGCAAAATTCATTACATACTTCATTTTTGTGTCATAAAATTAACTCTCACATTAGCTAAATACTCTTAAGATTTCCATTTTTATGCTTATTTATTGAAGTGTTTTATTTTATTAAGATGAGAGTTGTGTTTATGCTCTCCCCCTGTTCCCTTTAGGGATATCAAGTGACCAAAAAATCCCATTATTTGCATTATTTTCCTTGTCCAAGGGTGTGAAAATAAAGTCGATAAGGCCATCCCCAAATCTATGTGAATTGGGTGACCCCAAAATGACCATAAAGTCTTTTCACTTGTCTTTATTTTTATGTACTTAGGCTTGTGAGTGGGAGTTCATCACCTCCTCATGGGTTCTCTAGGGAAGTGTTGACCCAATAATTCATCTCTTGACATCATTTAAACCCCACTCCGTAGTGGGGTATATAAATTGAGGGTGACCCACTGCAACACTTGTTTCGAGTGGTTAAAAAAAGCTCCATTAGTGGTACTCAGCCTCAAACCATAGGGGTAACTCAGACATAGAACCACACTAAGTAATTGAAAGATGTAGTGGTTGTGAAAAGGACAAGACTTTTTTATAATAATTTAGTTGGCATGGATCTAATTGACATGAGAATTTATAATGTTAGCCACATTTGGGACCATCTAGATGCATGTAAATTTTGTTTTAGATAAACCCCATTTAATGTAGACATACTATTGATGTAGGGTGAGTAGCCTAAATTTCCATGTCATCGTACAAATTCTTGAGAGAAGAGGGAATAAAAACCCTAATTTTCATTTGCTTTTAATTTTTGGATTAAAAATTAAAATACTCTCAAGAGAATGTATACAGATGGAATTTGATAGTACTACATAACCTTATCAGTTTTAGGATTTAAGACATTATATTTAGGTGTGTTTTTCATTTTATCCTTTACTTGCTTGGTATTTTTGAGTCTAAATATATTTGTGTGAAACCAAAACACATCAAGAAATAAAAACAAGTTATACACCATATCTATTCAACAAAGAGGTGTTATGTTGGTCAAATCAAGTTCATACACATAGTCCGTTGCACATTTCAAAGATGAGGCATTACTCTACCCAATTTTTGAGAAATATTTACCTCATGTTAGTGTTATGATACCATTATTCTATTTGTATAGTAATATTGTGCTATCCAATTGAAAACCATTTAAATCAAGTCTATTTGGACCCAAATTTGGTTTGGGATCAATTGTTTACATTAGGGTTCATTTTAAAACCTGTATACCTTTTATAAGCCAAGTCATGTAAAATCAGGGTTTACTTTTTGAACCCATATACTTATTAGAAGAAAAGTAAATCCAATTTGGATTCATTTTCAACCATATGTCATACAATACTCTATTTTTTTGGACCAATACCACCCTTTTTGGGGGCATATGTTTTGGACTAATACCACCCTTTTTGGTGGCATCATTTTTGGATTGATATCACCCTCTTTGGGATTAATTTTTAACTACAAAACAAATCCATGCCAATTTTCATATGCCAACCCCATCCTCCTCCTTTGACCTACATTAACAACCACCTTAAAGTGCTCAAAGGTTACCATTCTAGGTTCTCCTCCTTTGACCTACATTAGCAAATAAGCTTCATAATGCTCAAAGGCTACCATTCTAGGTTATGATATTACAAATTTCATGAGAAATCAAGCTCCTCAGTGTTTTAAGGTTACCATTCTAGGTTATTCTCCTTTGAATTGCACAAGAAATCAAGTTCATCAATGCTCTAAGGTTACCATTCTAGGTTATCCTCCTTTGGATTACACTATCAACCAAGCTCCACAATATTCAAAGGTTACCATTCTAGGTTCCCCTCATTTGGCTTGTGTGAGCAAACAAGTTCCATAGTGCCCAATGATCACTATTTCAAGCCCTCATCCTTTGGCTTATGCTATCAACCAAACTTCACAATGCCCAGTCATTACCATTCTAAGCCCACCACCAATATTTGTTGAACCCATCATTAAGAAAATTCAATTAGATGAGCTAGTTTTTGTTGATCCTTTCTTTGATAGTCTAATTTTGGAGAGCCCATTAATCATATAGCACCAACTATTCCCCACTTTATAAAATCCATGCTGGTCTTCAAACCATAACAAAATGAATAGTTACTTCTTAAAGATCCATCTTTTAAAGATTATAATGTGTTCAAAATTGATATTTTATAACTAGGTATAAACTAAGGCCATGATTTTATTATTGGAACACCCATTTGTGACAAGTAAACCTATGATGAATCACATTTAGATCCTTTCCCTTTTTTTGAGGAACCTCACTTTGACAAGTCAGTCTTGGGTGAGTTACCTATCAACCTTGGTTATTTTTTTGAAACACCTCCCTTTGACAAGCCAGTCTCTGTGGAGTTGTCTTTGGACCTTTTCCCCCTCATTTAGGAGTCTCACTTTTACAAGCTAGTCTTTGTGGAGTCACCCCTTGAGCTATTCCCTCTATTTGAGGGGCTTCACCTAGATGAGCCAATATATATTAAACCCTTCTTAGATGAATCTATTTTTATAAAGCCATTACACCATCATAGGCCATTATTTGTCTAAAATTAAACATTCCATAATACATCATTGTAGCAACATCCACAATTGAATAAGAATAGGAATTAGAGTTAGGTTCTATTATTGAACTGATATCAAATTCGATAGTCAAATTAGAATCAATGTTAGTCTCAACATTGGATTTAACATCCTTTGAGTTGGAATCAACTTCAGAATCATAATACAATCATGGTTATTGTAACATTGGTTACACTTGACTTGCAAATCAATTTGAATACATTTGTGATCCTTTTATGGTTTTTAAGGATGATTACTTTAGCATCGACGTAAGTTTTCCTAGTATATTTTACAAAGTTTGTGTTGAATCTTACCATCCCATTACTATTCCATCTACCATTAACACCACCTAACATAGCCATTATATTGAGATTTCACCTCCCACGAGTGTCTATTGGGACCAAAAAAAATCACACTTTATTGAATTGAATATATGGTGACATATCAGGTACATAATATCAAGGGGAGAAAGACCACATTCATGTAGAAGAACAATCTCCTAGTGAAACCTTTTCAGAGATGCTAGGGGGAAATCAAAGTCCAAACTCTATATATTTGATAAAAGACAATCAAATTCAAAAGTCAACATTCTTTAGTAAAACCTTTCTGGAGGCACTATGGGATAATTAAGATAACTTTATTGGTGAAAACCTCTTCGAGGTGCTAATAATTGAGCACAATAGTTCTTAAATGCTTAATGAAGACATTATCAAAGATAAAAATGGTATGAATTTCAATCTACAACATAATCAGATAGTAGCTACTCTCAGGCCAAAATAATAGGAAAATATGGTGGTCTTATTAAGAGCATGTGCAAAAGTCTTCGGTCCCACCATAACTAAAATTATGTCAAATCTAGAATCATCAACATTATGTGTGATTAAAAATCCTAATCTTCATTTGTTTCCAAAACATTATATATTCCATTATGATCCATATCTTCATTTCCAACTCAAAACATTTATCCTATGCCTATCACTTTTTACCCCTATTGGTAGTACTTTCCCTCATAGAGGCTACAAAGAAATCTTGTCTAGAAGTTTGGAAGAAATAGAATCAATAAAAAATGAAGAGTATAATAACATTATTAGATTCCAAACCAATAATAAGTTCTTAGCAGAGTAGCTATTTAGAAGAAATGTGGGATAGAAATTTTCATAATTGACTATTCTAGTTGTTTTATATGTTTATTAAGATATGCATCTCTATGTCAGTAGGAGCAAAAAAATCATTTACTTTGACTTTCCCTTGTCGTTATTTCATACCCTACCATCTAATTTACATTATCACTTGGGGGAACCCTATTAACATTTTAGGTCATTTCATTCTAGGCATTTATACCATTATGGCCCATTTACCATTCTCATTTGAACTACGTTGACTTGAGGTCCTTCAAGACTATATAGGTAATGCTTAATTTCTATTGAGGTTAGCTCGATCACCCCTAAGATATGTTCTCCTTATTTTTAGAGTTGAAATATCTGGTATTTAATTATTCTTGATTGAGTTGAGATGTTTATAAACTTCCAAAAACATTTATAAATGACCTAGAAATTCTTAAAATCACACTTTATTTTTCTCGTACTTTCCATTTGGAAAGACCATTCCCATATTTATTTTACATGCCAATTATGTTTTCTTATCATTATTTTATTTTATCCCCTATCCTGGGAGAACTACATTTATCCTAAAGTTTATGTTGTATCTCACATCCATGGAACTATTGAGGTAATGTCTACTTGCTTAGTATATCTAGAGTCAACTCGACTACCCCTTCATTTTCTTCTAATTACCCCATTTTATTTATATTATATCATTGTTTCCTTATAGACTGGGGGTAGCCATGTACCCCTTGTTCTTGTGTTATTGCTACACCCTTAACCATTGGTGTGTCTAGGGATATGTGTGGTTGAGTTGTGGCTTACATACCTCTTTTATATACTTGTTACATTTCTCTATGTTCTTAGATAGGTCATCTTATGGAATAACCTTGCTTAAGTAGACTATATATAAGAGGTAGTGGTTAGTCTTTATTCATTATGTTAAGTATAATGCTATTAGTGCATTGTTGTAGAGGTTTCCCTCTTAAAGTGGCTTTGTTATATTATCTAGTATTCTATTCTACTATCAATTATTTCTGTGTCATCTCTCATATTTACTTATTCTATGAGATATCAAATCATTCTATGCAAACATCAAAGTAATTTCATTACAAGTGGTATTAGAGCTTTGATTTAGGTAAGTTTATTGCTTTGTTTTTTTTGGATCTAGGAAGATGTGGCTTTTAGGAGTGGTGGGAGTGAAAAAACATAACTTGCAATCTAGGAAGAATTAATTTTTTCTGTCAGTACAGTATTACTTGAAAAAATTTTTTGAAAAAATAAAAATAAAAAATAAAAAAAAAAGTTTGGGAATTTTTTTTCCCCTTTACATAATTTCAGTCATTGGATTCATCTTGATGAGATGATCTCAATGGTATACTCTATCGATACACTTTTTTGGTGTTGAAATTTTTACCCTAGTGTGCAAAGGTAGTCATTAGATTCATCTTGGCAAGATGAGGACAATGGTACCATCTCTTGGTACACTTTTTTGGGTAAAAAACCTCCTAGGGTTTGTATATGGTAGGCATTGGTACTTGAGGAAGAAAAGGGGGAAAATAAACTCTTAAGACTCCTTCTACTAACAACATATAATCTGGTACTTTAAATCAAGTAATTTTTTAGCTTCAAGTAGACATAAAAAAATTGGTGAGGCATGATGAATTTATTGTAGTCCAAGCTAATGTTTCAAGGATGCATAGAGAGATTAATGGGGTTCATAATGAATTGCATCATATCACTACATAATTGGCTACCCTTACATCTCAATTTCAATGCAATGACCCTCCACTTTAGTATTCAAATCCTCCTCTCAACACCAACTCCCATGTTGGTATGAAACTAATGTTAAAAAAAGTGGACATGCATAAGTTTGATGGTAAGGATCCTCTTAAGATTATCCAAATTAATAATTTTTTTAAACTGCATCAAACCCCTAGTTCTCAAAAAGTGATAGTGGCATCTCTATATTTGAAACTTGAGCAATTCATTTGGTATCACTAGTTATGTACTCAAAAGAAAAATAATTGTGCTCCTGTTACATGGTCTATTTTCACTAAGGATTTTTTGGATCATTATTAGAATAATGTCTCTAAGAACTATTTCAAGTAATTAGTTAAACTATGGCAATCAATAAATGTAAAGGATTATATTCATCAGTTTTAGAATCTCTCTTTATGATTGGAAGATATCATTGAGGATAATTTTACTGATCTATTTTTGGGTGGCCTTAAAGATAACATCCAATTCAAGGTTTGAATGTTTAACCCAACATCTATATCAGAAGCTATCCCTAGGGCATGTATGGAAAAATAAAAAGAGATGGTAAAAAGGAAAAATTTCACTACTAGTTATGATTACACCTTTCCAACACCATAATTTCCATAACCCACCAGATTAACACAATAAAAATTGAGGAGAAGCAAGACAAAGGGTTGTGTTATGGTTGTGATAATAAATGGAAAAAAGACCATCATTGTGCTAAAAAGAATTTGTTTTACATTGAAGGTGCCAATGATGATGAAAAAGTGCATGGTGAGGATGTAGAAGGTCCTAAGGAAGAATTTGAAGACTCTCAACCTACTATTTATTATCATGCCCTTCCAGGTATTAGTATTCACCAAACTCTCAAGGTGATGAGTTTCCTTAATAAATAAAAGATCACTATATTGATTGATTCTGGGAGCACACACAACTTCATCAATAGTAAGTTGGCTACTTGTTTGAACTATTTTATTTATCTAGCTACAGAATTTCATGTTATGATTGTAGATGGTAGTAGTATTAGCTATTTAGGAAAATGTCATAGTATTAAGCTAGCCATAGGAGACTACTTGTTGGATTCTCAAATGTTTATGATTCCCATGGGTGGAGATGATATTGTTCTAGGAGTATAGTGGCTCACCACCTTTGGCACTATTGAGATGAATTTCCAAGAATTAGTCATGCATTTTCATTCTAAAGAAAAGACTTTTGAGCAAAGGGGATTAAGGGCTAAATTTACACAACTTGTTAGCTCCCATTAAATGACAAAGATTATTTGTAAGGGTGCTAAAGGATTTATAGCTCACTTATTTTCCATGGAAGTACAACTAGCTAAACCATCTCCACCTCTTGATCTGCAACAAGTGATTGATGTTGATTTTATTATTTTTGGTGACATGCCAAAAGGACTTCTACCTAGCCACATGCATGATCATGCTATCAAACTTATTCCTAGCAGTACACCACCCAATATTAGGCCATATAGGTATCCCTATTCCCAAAAAAGTGAAATTGAAAAGATGGTACATGAGATGTTGGATGCAAGAATCATTTAGCATAGCTAAAGTGAATATTCTTCACCAGTTGTCATGGTGAGAAAGAAAGATAACACTTGGAGGATGTGCCCTTATTACAGAGAACTCAACAAGTACACTATCAAAGATAAGTTTCCTATTCCTATCATTGATGATTTGCTAGACAAATTAAATGGTGATTTTTATTTTACCATGTTAGATCTGCATTTTGGGTATTATCAAATCTGGATCCATGATGAAGACATATCCAAAATAGCTTTCAGAACTCATGAGGGCCATTATGAGTTTTTGGTTATACCTTTTAGTATAATAAATGCACCATATACTTTTTAGAGTTTGATGAATACTATTTTAGGCCATTTTTGAGGAAATTTGTTCTAATATTTTTTGATGATATCTTCATTTACAATAAAAATTGGGAAGACCATTTGCAACATGTAAAATAGGTACTTTCCATTTTGAAACAACATCAATTGTATGCCAAACCTTCCAAATGTACTTTTGGGGCTTATGAGGTTGAATATTTGGGTCATCTAGTTTCTTATGAAGGAGTGAAAGTGGATCCTTAAAAAATCCAAGTAATGGTGGACTGGCCAATTCCTAAGACACTCAAACAACTATGGAGATTTTTGGGGCTAGCTATTTACTATCATAGGTTTGTCAAAAATTATGGTAGTATTGTAGCCCCACTCACCTCATTGTTAAAGAAAGACTCCTTTTAGTGGATTGATTCAGCTACTTAGGCATTTGAACAATTGAAATTGGCTATGTGCACTACTCCAGTATTGGCCACTCCTGATTTTTCCAAAACTTTTGTGGTTAAATGTGATGCATCTGGGTATGTTATGGATGTTGTACTCATGCAAAAAGGTAGACCAATTGCATTTGAAAGTTATCAACTGAAAGGTAAAAATCAACACAAGCCCATCTATGAGAAGGATATGATGGCCATTTTGCATGCAGTCAAATAATAAATATCTTATTTGATAGGTCATCACTTTCAAGTAAAGATTGATCATGATAGTCTCAAATATTTTTTGGAACAATGGTTGTCATTTGATGAATAATAAAAATGGGTAACTAAGATGTTAGGTTATGATTTTGAAATATTCTAAAAAAAAGGCAAGGACAACATGGTGGTAGATGCACTATCCAGAAAGGATGAATCAGTTGAGGCATTGCTATGTGAAATAACTATTTTGTAGGTATATTGGCTAGATGAAGCACGATCATAATGGGAACATGATAGTGCTACTCATGATTTGATTTAAAATATTCAACAAGGTTTAGGTGGATTTGAAAAATTCACATGGAAGGGTAATGCATTATGGCATAGAGACAGATTTTACCTATGTAAGGATTCTCTTATTAAATAAAAAATCCTTCAGGAACTTCATGCAACCCCAATTGGGGGTCATTTAGGATTTTTAAAAACCTATCACAGAATCAAGTAGGATTTTTTTGGGAAGGACTCAAGGGGGATGTCCAGCAATATGTGGTTAAATGTATGATCTATCAACAAAAAAAGGTGAAACCATCAAAACCCTAGGTCTTTTATAGCTTTTATCCATCTCTAGCCAACATTGAGAAGAGGTATCCATGGATTTTATTACAGGGTTACCAAGATTTGATGGTCAAAATGTTATAATGGTTGTGGATCATCTCAGTAAGTATGCTCATTTTTGTTCTTTATCATAGCCATATGTTTCTTGTATAATAGTTGTTGCTTTTCTCAATACAGTTCATACATTACATGAGACCTCTAAGATCATTGTCAATGATAGGATCCCATTTTCACTAATAATTTTTGGACTGATTTATTTACATGTTTGGGCACCCAGTTGGATCATAGTTCATCCTATCATCCTCAATCCTATGGAAAAATTGAGGTAGTCAACAAATGTCTATAAGGATATCTTTGTTGTTTTATTTCTGATAAATAGGATAAATGGGTTCACTGGTTGCCACTTGTTGAATGGTGGTATAACACTTCTATTCATAGTTATTCTAAAATGTCTCCCTTTATGGCACTGTATGGATACCACCCTCCATCCATCACTTTAACCTTGAAGGTCCATCCTAAGGTTCATGAAGTTGAAGAACATATTCACCATCAACAGGAGGTCCTTGCAAGTTTGTGTGTAAATTTAGATATGGCCTAGAATTGCATGAAGCAATAGACAAATCAACATAAAAGCGAGAGTAATTTTAACATTAGTGATTGGAAATTTGTTTTCTTACATCCATATAAGTAGATGTCATTGAAGTAACAAAAAAAGGATAAAAATTTGTCCCTTAAGTATTATGGGCCTTATCAGATCTTGCAAAAAATTGGTAGTGTGGCCTACAAGTTAGAGTTTCCTTCATCCACTCACATACATCTAGTATCTTATGTATCATGCCTGAAGAAAGTCATTAGACATAGATTTTCTATTCAAATAGAATTAATATAATTACATGAGGAAGGTAGAGTTTTTATTAATCTTGAGGTGATCCTTCACATGTGGACTAAGCAACTGCATTCTAGAGCAATTATAGAGTACCTGATAAAATGGAAGAATCTACCATGTGAATATTCCACTTGGGAGGATGAAGTATCTATGCAACAACATCCAGAGTTGCCACACCATTGAGGGCAATGTTGTTTTGAAGGAGAGGGGCTTGCTACGCCATTAACCATTGGTGTGTTTAGGGATATGTATGGTTGACTTGCGGCTTACATACCTCTTTTATATACTTGTTACATTTCTCTATGTTCTTAGATAGGTCAGCCTATGGAATAACCTTGGCTAAGTAGACTATATATAAGAGGTAGTGGTTAGTCTTTATTAATTATGTTAAGTATTCTGCTATTAGTGCATTATTATGGAGGTTGCCCATTTGAAGTGGATTTGCTATATTATCCAATATTTTGCTCTGCTGTCAATTATTGCTATGTAATCTCTCATATTTACTTATTCTATGTGATATCAAATCATTCTGTGTAAACATCTAATAAAATTTCATTATAGTTATTGTCATTGTGTTGTTATTTCCTAGCTTAAGAGTCATAGTGTTATGAGTTTAATGCCTATCTTACACATTTAGGAATGATTTGCCTTCTGTTTGTCCTTAGCTTAAGAGTCATAGTGTTATGAGTTTAATGCCTATCTTACACATTTAGGAATGATTTGCCTTCTGTTTGTCCTAACATTATCATTAACCATTGTTTTTGTATTTCTATTTGTTTAGATTTATAAACATACATACTAATTGATTAAATATTTTATCTTATTATTTTGTGTTCTTGTGTGTTTTTCTTATTAGGTTATTAGCATGTTTTGGGTGTTGTGTTTGAATACATTTTGTAAACCTTTTTGAGTCTAGATTTAACTTGGGATTGAATTGTTTACATTTGTAATTGAATTATTTTATTTCTTGTTAATTTTTTAGTACATTATTATTCCTACTTAAGTCTTGATAATTCATATCTTGATTTTAAGTTGGTTACATTTTATATTTCAAACCTCTTTTTATATTTTTATTGCATTGTTTTTTGTTTAAATGTAAATAGTTGTAACTCTAGTTTTGGTAGTTTTAATCATTATCCTTAGTTATAAATATTCAAATTTGAACTGACCAATCATAAATGAAATAAATTATTGTTATATGTCATTCATACTTATGATACATATTTTCATTTACTAAAGTAAACACCAAGTGATCCAAGTCCAAACATCAATGTGGCATTGAACACCATCTCTAAAGGCACAATCTTACATATCCACTACCTAACATGATATCACAATTGAACATGATCTATATTTATTCTATTATTCATTCCTCATTTCATTTTATCCCATATCCTAGGATAATTACATTATTTTGAGGTCCATCTGGACCATGTAGGCAGTGTTTAGATACATGATGTATTTTGGGTCAGTTTAAGCACCCTTATTCTTTCAATCATATCTTTCATCACTTTGTGCATCCTTATATCCCTATTTTTTGTGGCTTCCTCAATTATTATATCCTTGCATATGTGTTTACACCCACTCATATTTAATTTATGTAATAGGTTATATCCTTAATCTATGCTTGCCAATTTGACCTACTGAGGCACAATATTTAGACCAATCACCAATCTAATTAATCTTACAAGGGTAAAATCAGTTATTAGTAGTTAAATCAGTCCTACTGTGGTAACATTAATTTATCAACTAATCAAATCCCCTCTAATGGGGCACATTATTAATTCATTGACCTCTTTTATTTGAAGCAGTGCTCTCATATTTCTTCTAATTCCAAGCTCTACAACTTTTACCCTCATTTTGGCAATTCAAATCATGCAACTTATCTTGGAATCGATCATTCCCAAAGATTGTAACTTTTTCCCTCTTTTGGGTATGTAAAAGTGTGCTACTTCTATTTTGGGATTGTATTCTTCCCACTTTCCCTTGCCTTGGGACCCATTATATATATTTTATTTTTGATCATTGGGAATTAATGAATGCAATCATTGGCTCATATGGATCTAATATCATCCATAGGTTAATTTCACTCTTTCTCTCTTTTTTGAGAGTCCATCCCTCTTTCATCCTTGCATGCCCTCTCGAGGGGGCATCATGGGTCATTTATTCAATCATTACCCTCTAACTTCTTAACAACTTTTTCATTCTTTGAAAAGTCATTTCTTTGACTGAATGTCTCTGCACACCTTCTCAAATAGGGGAACATGTAGACATCCAATTCTTATCACTATTATTCTATAATTATCAATATAAGTAGTATTCTATGATGATGCACAATATGGGCTAAAATTATTAAAATATGCTAAATCATTTGAAATTGTCATGAACAAGTATTAATTTAGGTTAATGTATCCCTGAACGGGGTAATGCATTTTATGTGATTATTATCTTTTCTTAAAACACTTCAAGTCAAATTGAAACCTTAAAAAATGAAACTTTGGACCCCTGAATTAGTCCAATTCGATAGCACACATTTTGTGTATGTGTTATTTCACATCCATAATGCCCTAACTAGGGTGTTGTTCAATACACAACTGACACCTTCTTTTGATTATACTCCAATCAAATTATGACTCAATAAAATTAAATTTCTAACCAGGTTGATTAAGTTTACAACAAATTTCCAAAGAATTGCATAAAATTAATCAAAGCCACTTAAGCAAACTAAACCAAATCAAGAGCCTAAGTGAAAATTCCATGAAAGTTATTAAAAATCTATTTATTATAAACTCATTATAAATTTGCATCATCCTATGAAATCATCAATGGGGTGGCATCTAGAATCCATTAATAGAACAAATATCAAGATTAAACTCTCCCATGCCTCATCAATGCCCCATTCTTCCAAATATTAATGAGAATATTTATGGCTTGTCCCTCCAAAATCAAATTAGTTCATGGCCATATATCTTGATCTCAAGATGGATGGTCATGGTTAATTATGAAGAATCTTGAAAAGCTATAAATAAGTGAGCCAAGACAACCATTTTTAAGCTTGAATTATGTAATGTTATTATGCAAATTTATCTTCACAAATCTTCACCTATTTGTAAAAATTGACCAATCTTGTGAGTCTAAGCCATTGGTGCACTAGGAAATGAAGGAAGAGCATGCTAATATTCATTGACACAAACTTGGAGCACTAAATATAGAGGAAAACATGATTTTTGGCCACTCTTGGAAGGAAGGATGCTATTTGGAAGGTTTGGTAATATTCGGTTATTAAATAGCTCTTAAAATTCACTAGCAACACCCCATGAAGGATTAATTTTACTATTTTAGATCTATATGCTTCTTTATAGATGTTTTCTTGACCAATGCATCTCGTAATCTTACTCTATAGTACCCACCTCTATATCTCACCTTTTTTGTTAAAAACCTAAACCTTTTTGTTCTTGACCATCATATCCTCCTTATCATTGTGATGAACCCCAAACCAATTGATGTTGACCCTCATATCCCCTTATGGTTATTGGGAAGAAGATGGGGCCCATCCTATCTGTTGTTATTATGATGTAGTGATCCATGTCTATTGTTATAGAGGATATGGTAGAGTTTATCCTATCTGGTAGTGTGGAGACTTTGGTGTCTAACCTACTAAGTCTTGAGGCTGATACTGACTCACAGGTTTTATTTATACCTTTAGGCTTGGAAGCCATGTCTCATTGTAGGGATCTATTGCACTACTATTATGAAGACATTCTTGGTGATGTCTTCCTTCAAGTATTGGAGATCTATAAAATTTTTATCATCATAATTATCTGAACTAAAGAAATTATAGTATGGATTCTGAGATTTTTGGGTATACTATTATAAGAGATGACATTTCAAGTCACATGTCTTACTACCTGATATATCTCATAGAAATCTATTTTGAATTTTGGGTAGTCATTCTTATGGTGATCCTATTTTATATAATCCAAACAACACAATCCTATATTGGGCCCATTACTTTCATGTAACTCATCCATCTTGCATTAAACAACATTTATCATTGCACTAGTTTTCATAGTAGACTGTAAACTTTACCCATAGTCTTCTATCTGCTCCACTTAGAGCACAATTTCTATAGTATGCACTTTACAAGTGAACTGAGTTTGAGAAATTAAAAACCTAAACCAAGGTTATAGACCTTATACAAACCATGTGACATTTTCTATATATTGAAACATAAAATCCACTTTGTTCATTACATTAGAGAACCTACAATCATAGTCCCATACTGGCTCACCTAATTTTCAATTAATCTCTTTTAGATATTATATTTTATGGATCATATATTTATTCATTTTAAAATTTCCTATAATCATAATTTTGACATTCTAAAATCTCAATTTTGTAGCACCCCTTTTGTACACGAACTCTAGATCTTTACTTGTTAAGTATCCAATTAGCTCAAACTTCTTTGCATCATATGTAGTTACACCTTTGACATGGAATTTAATCTCACAGGTTAAAAGGTATTTCTTGGGTTCAATAGACCCATCATAAGGTGCCAAAGTGACAAAAACTAATGAATGAGATTCATGATTCCTACACTCGTACCTAAAACCACTGACTATTATGGACTAGACTTAAAACTTATTAAAACCTAAAATCCAACCTCAATCAATTTCTTATTATCCAACACTTTCTTAGTGTCTTCACTATATTTTATAAACTTATCTATAAAAAATTCAAACTACATACTATATTTACCAATATTTGCACTTTTTATTCTACTATCTATTGATAAATTAGGCACAGAGGATGTATACCCTTGAAGGGATTGATCCTTATTTGTGACTCCTACATCATTTGAACTTGAACTTGCTTTAATCATGTGATTTAACATAATTTATTCAAAATAATTTTCCTTATCTTCTATAAAAAATATTCTTCCTTATAATATGATCTAAAACCACCTTCTAACTGATATAACTACTCATCTACTCTCTTTCCACTCTCTTCTAAATCCATTTTATTATCTTTATCCATTTATGTGCTCTTATTTATGGCTTCTCCTATTTTAGACCCTCTCATTTCCTCATATCCATAATCTCCATAATCTATAGCTCTTCCCTAAGTTATCATTCCCTATTTTTCTTATAAACTCTCTACTATATTCCTACTCACAACTACATTATGATTGTTCTATCTAATCCATATCCTTTGTTGTCGTAAGTCTTGCTATAGTCTCAAAATTATTTTTCATTTTGTTTTGATGTGTCTTCCATCTCTTGGGTTCAAGTTCAAGTTTATATTCTTAGATCTTCATCATTCACTTCATCATCTCATACATCACCATAATGTCTAGAGTGATTACTCCATGTTAGATAGAATAAGTAGCATTGCCTTTTTCATAACAAACATTTTAAGCAACGTAGGTAGTCACTGTAGAAATTTTTCCTAGATGCCTCTTACAAATAAATCCTATGCAAATTCAAATGTGATGTACCATTACATAGAAAAATTAGTGATATATCTATCAATAGTAGTCTTTAGCCAATAATCTATCACATGCATCCAATTGATTTATATATTTTTCATCTTTTCTATCTTTTCCTTAGTCTAAATAAAATGGAATTTTTCTCTCAATTAAAACAATAATACTCAATTCTTGACAACCATGCAGCTAGTAACCCATAAAACTTTTACCAAAATATTTTTTATATCTTGTCATGTATATGCCCACTTATAACCTCTCTCACATAGCTTCCTATCCTATTTACCT
Source organism: Torreya grandis (assembly GCA_037957365.1). Taxonomy (NCBI): domain Eukaryota; kingdom Viridiplantae; phylum Streptophyta; class Pinopsida; order Cupressales; family Taxaceae; genus Torreya; species Torreya grandis. Next base: position 2,584,782 of record JARHVA010002334.1, read on the forward strand.
TCTCTTATATGAAATTTTGAATTATCTCATCCAACCACCATTCCAAATCTCTCTGTCCAGGTAACCATCTCAACATGTTTCAAAGATCCACGATCACCACTCCATTGTTAGTAGAGGTTCTTGAAAACCCCATAATAACATGTTAATATATGTTTTTGTGTGAAGTATGATATAGGTTCATAATGTAGAAACCTAAAATTGGCCACCAATGGCTTCATATCATAATAGTAGACCAATTTTTACCAATCATCGAACATTTAACTTAAGAATTTATATTCATCTTAAATTTGGATTTATAACCTTGCATTAAATCAATTTGTCCTATTAAATTAATTAAACAAGGAAAATAAACACATTGAATTAATAAAAATCAAACAACTAAAAAAATTTCTAAAAGGAATTAATTAACTTGCATACCATAATCAAAATCAGTTAGCAAGTTAAATCAATTTCAAATCCTAATTGAGTTCACCCATGAACTAATAAATCAATTACTAAAAAAAAGTTCAAGAGCATCTTAGAACATCCTAGAACACACTCATTACCTTTGTGAGTTTTCACTTTTTAAAAATATATAAAATATCTTAGGAATATTCCCAACTCAACCAAAACTAATAAACTCAACCATGGTTGTGAGTTGTCACTTTCAAAAAATATCTAACATAATATCTTAGGAATATGCCCAACTCAACTAAAGTTAATAAAATCAATCATGGTAAGTTTTAAACCATTCCAAGGGATTTGAAATCCTATAAAATAAATCCTAGAGATCTTCATTTAGGGAGCTCAATCAAAGTAGAGTTATAATGCAGGAATAGATTCATGAAGCTAAAAGTCTAGTGTTATAATGCCGTAATTGAGCCAAAGCCATCAATAAAATGAAGCATTAAATAATGGTGAATAGAGGAGATGAAATTATCCATATGTCATTGATGAATACTTATCATGCATAAACCAAGCAATCCAAGTGAAGAAATCATTTGAAGCTTTCAAAAAAGGTAAAGATTATTGTTTTTTGCATTTTAGTTGGGTTTTCAATTGTTATTTGTTTATTAAGCTCCCCCTAAGATCTAGGATTAGATATGTTAGTATGTTAGTGTGTTTATTTCATGATTTTATGGAATAATATGTGATCTAACCTCCTATCTTTTTCAAATTCCTTGATTACAAATGGCATGCTCGATGGGACACGATTACACACCCTACATCTTTGAAAAAAAATGACTATTAAAATAGCTCTAATTTTTAATCTGTTTAATATTTTTTTAAAATTTATTCATAGGATGTTATTAATGGTTTCATATTAATTCTCTCAAAATTTCATTAAAATATGATTTTTAGTTTAAAATTTATGACTCTTTTAATGACTATCATTTTTTATTTATTAATTTTCTGGTAAAAATGGTTAGTACAAAGATAATAATTTTTTTTATTCACTAGTTTGACCTAAAGTTTTGCATAGAGGTGTGACCTACACCTATAAATAACCTAATTTTTTTTGTGAAAAATAGATTTATATTTTAAAATTTATGGCTAAATTGCTGACTTTAGGTTTTTATGATTTTTGTGTTCAGTTTTCTTGTTTTTAATCTTCTAAATTATTGTTTGCATGTTTCATAAGTTTATTTTATTTTTTTGAGATTTTTCGAGTTTTTTATTGAGATTTTTTCTAACCTTTGCCTAACCCAACATGTTTTATTTTTTGGGTTTTTGCCTTAGAGTCGATAGATTTTACCCTTTAAAGTTATTTATCTCATTTGATAAATAAGCTTCAAGGCTAAATGAAGTTTAGACCTTTTTCTTGCAGGACCTATTTGAAGAAAACCATTTAAATCTAAATTAACCTTTTCAAACTTCATTTATATGTCTAAAATGAAATAGGAATCCTTCATTTTGATGTTTAAATAAACTTTTTAGGGTGTTTTATTGGTTAAGTTTTTGTGATTTCTTTCAAAGTTCACAAGTTAAAGCCAAGGGGCTAAAAGAACACCATCATACATTTTGTTTAGTGATATAAAATTGAATACACTTAAAAAATTTTAAATTTTTTTTCATTATTTGTTTAGTCTAAACTTGTTTGAGTAAATAAGGAGTTATGTGTGTATATTCTCCCATTCGTCTCCTTTAGGGAACTTTTGGGATAAAAAACACCAAGTTTTTTTGGGTGGTTTGAAATTATTTTTATATAAAATTATTAAAGATAATGGGATAGTAAATAATCTAATCAAACACTTTCAATTTGGTGAAATGAAATTAACCTCACTTCAATTATTTTCAAACTTACTTGTTGATTGTGTGTTTTAATGAAAAGAGACATGAGTGTATGCTCTCCCATCCATCCCCTTTAAAGAAATTTTGGGATCAAAAACACCATATCATCTCACTTTGAACCTAGTCTAAGGCATAGAAAAAATGTCATTTAAATCCCTCCCCAAAAACTCATAATAGTATTGGGTGATCTTGAGGTGACCATATAGTCTTTCTATTATGTCATTTATTTCATTGCATCTTAGCTTGTGAGGGGGACTTCATTACCTCCCAAAAGTTATATAAGGAAGATTTGATCTGAGGTTTCATCTCCTGACATTAAATTCATCACCCCCACTAGGATCAAAGGTTTAAGTAGTTAAACCACTTTTTAGTGTTGGGGTTAAGCATTGAGATGTATCCGCACATTAGACATCACACAACATTGAGCAAGTGATGGATCTAGTAGTTACAAAAAAGATAAGACCTTTTTGAAACAATTCAAGTGCTAAAAAAACCCAATTAAAGTGCATTTTTTTCATCATTTGGCATAAAATTTATTGTGCAATTGATCCATCTAAAATGTTCATAAAATAATTAGTTTGGTCAACCCCACATTGCTATACCCTTTGATAGGATTTGGATGATTATACTTAGTGTATTTTGGTCATTTTTGTTTGGTGTGTTATAATAAAACTTCTATTTTTCAATCCATATCATTTTATGAGTCATGAGTCCACATCACTCCATTATTTGAGGAGGCATTACACCATCTATATGACACTTTGATTTAACTTAGCAAACATTCCCTTTTTATGTCAAAACAGTGGGAGTAGAACTTGATTAAGGAGGTCATCATTATGTTGCCTAAATAATTTCAAAATATTATGCCTTTGAAGTCTTGAAGCATAAACCATTTGTCACATCATATTTTAGGAGTGATAACACTATTAGGCTGCCCATTTTATTTCAAAAGACTTGTATTGTTTCATCTTGTGTCTCCATTATCATTTGTTTACAACTAATCACTTGAGCGTTATTAAATATTAGATTAACATGGTCATGCTATTCAAATATTTATATCTCTTTGTCATTAAATTCATAGTTTATCCTTAGTCGAGTCCTTGGTTAACTATTACACGTTCAAATTCAAATTTTGGTTGATTTTAGTATAGACCTCAATTCATGGAGTTGATACCCAGATATTTCTCTTTTGGATTACGTAACTTGGGTTAATTCATCACTCAAATTTGGAAAATTATATTGCTTTATGGTTTTATTTTGGTCAAATTAGTTTATCTTCAAACATTTTTTTTTTAGCATCTTATACCAATTAGATCATGTTTTATGCCTAGAGTCATGTACCTTGTCTATGTTAAACTGTTACAAGTTTTTTATATTAATTAGTTATCCTTTTTAAGTCAATATTTTTCCACCATTTGGCCATTAGTCTATTGATGGTATATATGGTGGAGATCCATGGGCTATTCTGTCATCTCCAATGGCTATGAAATGACTTGTCTTCAATTTAGAAATAAGAAAATATTCCATGAATTTCTAGCATAGACACAATCGACATAAAATATTTAGACAAAAGAGAGATTCACAATTAAAGACACAATATTAACTATATGTAATAACAATATATATATGCAACTAAAAATGATTGCATTTTAACATGACCTCTAAAAGACTGCATCTCCATTAATAAGATTTATGAATATGTTGGAGTATGTCATATTAACTATATTTGAGAGCTAGTCCTCGCATATCTTGTTTGAGGCTAGATTTTGACTTTGCATTTGGGCAAAATACATAGCAAATTTTACCTTTAGTAGCTTAGACCTACTTGGAACACATTTCAACATTAGATTTTGGTAGTTTGATTATTAGGTCATTTTTTGTGACCTTTGCATGTATTAAACACTTAAAATTTAACATTTGATGCTACACTATTTTTATCAAGTCTTTGCATATAATTTTTGGAGATTCAGCTCCAAATTTAAGCAAGATAGATCATGTTTGAACCCTTTGTATTTCTAAAAGGCATTAATTTTCTAGAGTTTATAGAACTATAATCCTTTCTCTTGTGCAATATTTTTCATTTAATTTGAACATGGCTCACTATACATATAGTGAAACTATGTACAATTTAAGATATGGAAATCCTTTCACACAAGGGGACTTTGTGGAAAACCCTACTGAAGACTATGTCATTTGGGAAATAGATTCTTATCCACACCAAAAAATTAAACTAAGGGGACAAAGTCAAGATCCTTTGGCCAACTATTTGGTTAGTACACCTCCATATATAGAGCAAGATCAAGAGATAATGACCCAATACTTATCTAGCATACCATCAGTTGTAGAAAGTATTCAAAAACCTTATCACATCATAACACCATCAATGTATCATCCCAATAAAACCACAAAGGTAGGGTATGAAAACTTACAAAATATAGAAAGAGAGCCTTCTAACATGTTTTACAATTAGACTCATGAATAGTTCTCTTCTAGCAATCCTAATGCCATTGTACCAATACCTTATAAAGAACCCCATGTGCTTATCCCACAAAGAGCTCCCATGGATGACCACTTCGATCAAATGCATCAAGCATACCAAACATATCTCAATTTAACATGCAACTTCACTAATATGGCCTTGTCAAATGCACCTCTTATTAATCTAACTCCTCGAACAAAAGTTTTAACAGAGTTGATAGGTCAAGACAATTAGGGTTTAGACATATTTACACAAAACACTTTAGTAGAAACCATGTTCAATACATTGATTATTAAGGAAATATCTTTGGTTTCTATGTAGGATATTGAGAAAAACATAGGGGATAATGTAGAAGTAACATCAAATTTAAACCTAAGTGGTGTTGGCACACAAAAAATCAATCAACAAAAAAATATGCCTTTAGATAACACTAGTAGTGATTTACAAAATTAGGGAGTAGGAGTTTCTATGTCCCAAACTCAACCAACTACCGCTAATCCTTAACTAGTTGTTTCTTCAAGCACATAACCAACATGATTAAGTAGCCAACCAACAAGTAGTGCCACATTATAATAAAATTAGTCAAATTCTACTTTTCCCTAAAATGTAATGAATAATATTCCACAAAAATAGGAATGATAAAGTATCCCAACACAATAAAGGCCAAAAACATTACCACCTCAATAGGGGGCAGCCAACGTTCCACCTCACTAGATAACAATGAACATACCTCTTCCTTTGTAGGATAATATACCAATCAAAGATAAAATGATGTCTAATCAACAACATGTTCATATTAGTCAGTAAAAGATAATGAATCTCCAAAATGCATCCACTTCTCAATAGTTATTCATACAACAAAGAGGTTCCAATGTTCCTCAAGTACCTTCTAGGTAGCAATTGCCTTTTGTGCAGAACGTACCATAGGTTCAAAGATAGGGTCTTGGCTCATAAGTTCCCACTTAAAAACAAGGTTCAAAAGTAAAAAACAAGTCCCTATTCAACCAAAATAGGCATAATATGGTTATATCCCTCCATCTCAGCCTCAATATCCACAAAACCAATCATACATATCTAACCCCAACCAAAATGTCACACCACCATAGGTACAATTTAAATAATTGCACCCTAATCCATGTATGCACATTCCTATACCATTATCTAGCCAATCCAACCTACCCTAGGAAATATATCCATCATATCCTAGTCCAATTCATCCACTTGTGAATGCCCAACCATCAACCCAAGCCAATATTCCAACAAGTTTCCTTGAGCAAGAATTAGAACAAATGAAGATTGCAATTGCCACCATATAAGTTGAGAAATAGGTTAAAAATTTCAAATTGGATGATCTGTGTTCATATCCTTTTAACATGGAGTACTTATAGATTCCATTTCCTCTAGGATATGAGCCACCCAAGTTTGACTAGTACAAGGAGAAAGGTGACCCTAGAGCACATCTAACAGAGTTCTTTGTTGCATGTCATCCAGTGGCATATAGTGACATTTATTTTTTATTGTTATTTTTAAGGAGTTTAGCTATACAAGCCTTGAAATGGTTTCTAAAACTACTAAAGAATTGAATTTTTGACTTCGATGATCTATCAGACAAGTTTATGTAACACTTTTCATACAATCTTGAGCATGAGATTTCATTGATCGACTTAATGTAAGCAAGGCAAAAACCAAGTGAAATCTTGAAAGTTATCTATAGGGATGGATAGCCCTTGCAATCTACTTTACCCATAGTCTACTAGATAAGCAACTAGTAGGTATGTTTACCAAAAATCTACATAGTGAATTATCTTACTATCTAGAGTTGTAGTGTGCACACACATTCAAGGAGATCATCGACAAAGGTTTAGTGATCGAAAGAGACCTTATTAAAAAAGGGATCATAAAAATAAAATCAACCAATTAGAAAAATGGTCAAAACCAAAATTAGACCAATAAGCAAAACTAAAATCCAAACCAAGTACAAGCATTGCAACTAGAACAAGTCAATAACAATGATCCACCAGCATAATTTAACCACAATAAGAATGCTGTCAAGAATAGAATAATAGAGTCACACCATGTCTAAATGGTGAAAATACCATATTCTCAACTAGTGCCACATTTCCACCTTACTCCTACCCAATAACCTCTTCAATAGCCATAACATGCACAACAAGCACAACCTAGGCCAACACAATAAATTCTACAATTGTAACAGCCTTTGACTTTACAAAACCCATATCCTCTAAGGAGAAACCCACCTACTCATCATCCTTTTACCAACCTTGGAGAACCCATAAAATTAGTCTTTTGAAAGCTCATAACAACTAACCTAATCATATAACCTATTCTAAAAGAGAAATATCATGAGCATATAAACATGTCAGACTGGTTTAAGCTAGAGCAATTCTATGAGTTTCATAGGGTTAAAGGCCATAATTTTCAACATTGTGTGCAAATCAAACATGTCATTCAAAAAATGTTGGAAATTGGTAAGATCACATTGTATAATGGAGCTACCACATCTAATCAGAACATTAGAATCTATCAGAACCCATTTCCTTAACATAATAATTAGCCAGTGAAACAATAATAATAACATAGGCTGAATCAATAGTATCAATATTAGAACCAAAAAAACCAAAATAATGGCCAAAACCAAGGCCAAAACATTGGCCACAACCAACAAACTTACCATGTCATTTTACATGACTATAAATCAATTGTAGGTCATATCTTGAGAGGTAGTGTTAACACCATTTCCATCAATCCTAGACCAAATTTCAACCAAATAAGACCATTTCTAACCATACTAAACCAATTTAATCATTTTGATAACCCTTCTTTGACTTGGGATTGCACATAGGCAAACCAACAAGTAGGGATTCCCACATTTGGACCTTATAATGATAACTCATCATTCACCCATGACCACACTCAAGTGAATTGGTGAACGAGACTTATTTGACCCCTCTCCACCATCATTAGTTAGCAAAAATAGTCTTATATTTAATCTTGATTATTTAATCACAACTCAATGGTCTAAAATTAATATACTAGGCCCACAACCACCTACCACTTCACCCATCATCCAACCCACCATTTGACCTCAGAATAAGCCTTTTAACATTGTTAAAAAAAAACATTTGATATAGTGGAATAATTACAAAATATGCTAGTTTAAATATCCATTTTAGATTTGTTGTGCACGTCAACAATCCAAAATAAAATATTGAATGAATACCTTAGCCAATCCACTATTTTGAATGACATATCCCCTAACCAATTTCAAGCTTTGTTTGGACACCTAGATCCAACCCAACAAGTCACATTCAACCAAAGCTATACGTCACCTCTTGGCCCACAACATAACAATCCATTATACATTGAAGTATATATAATGTATCATAAAGTGAAACATGTCCTTATAGATAATGGATCAGGTTTGAACATAGTGTCTTTCAAGCTCATCAAACTTCTTGGGTACACAACGATGGATCTCTAAGAAAAAATGATCACCATCAAAGCATACAATAATCAAGAGCATGAATCACAGGGCACCATTAGCTTGCTAGTTATCATTGGGCCCTTGACTCATGATATCCTTTTCCATGTGTTGGATCTTGATTTATCATACAATATGATTTTGGGTAGGCCTTGGTTACAATAGATTCATGCAATCCCATTGACATTGCACCAATATATCAAGTTCTCTCATTCAGGGATGGAGGTTAACATTCTAGGAGATTTGGATCTATATGAACATTGTAAACATATAGAGGCTAAGTTCCAAAGTTACAACTACTATTTTGTCATGAATCCATCTAATTAGAAGGATAAGGGGAAGGAAATAATCTTCAAATTACCAAAAGATAACTGCATTGACCCTAATACCCTTGATTCTCTCAGTCACATGCCACCTCCTAAATTATCCAATCATTTTACCATCTCAGATAATAGCCTAGGAGAGTACTTGACTCATGATATATTTCATATTGTGAAGCTTCTTCAGAACCCAAAATCCTTTGGAAGACCTAAAGTTAGGCCACACATGCACTGGCAAAGAAAGGGGAAAGGCTATGTTTATAATCTAGGATCAATCATTTTCATACCAGCTTCTGGCCTAAAACAAGACCCTCTTGAAGGATATGAATGATTGTTTTATAATGATAATTTATCTAATTGCTACAAGAAACCTAAGTATCCTATTCCCAATTGTATCATGGAAAATTAATATTATGAAGCAAGGGGCCTCGAGCTAAATCTACAAGGAATGTTGGAACCTATTTCTATGACCAAGTACAAAGGACCTTATGAACTTGGATTTAAACCATTTGGGGGTGACCCCATATACCTTACTAATGTTCCATCGCCATCGAATAGTGATGAGGATACCAACAACAAAGCATAGTCTAATCATAGCTTATTTGATGACTTAGCCAAAACCAACTTGTTTGATAATCACACACCCTTCTCCCAATAATTCTTAATAATCCCATACCATTATATTATCCCCAACTAATAGATTGAGACCAAAAATAGACACACATATCAATTGATGATTTTTAAAATGATGAAGCATTCTATGATTTTTTAGGCCTTAGGGACAATGTTCCATTGGGAGATCATAAATCAAGATTCTTAATCAAATTGGATCCTAAAGCCTATTTTGGAGAATGACTAAACACCCTTATCTAAAAGCAAATAAATAAAACATTGATGTCTCAAAGTGAAAACATATTTGAGGTGCTTTTTGATCAAGGAAATAGTAAATATAAAGGCCAATCTAGTGGTGAAAACCTATTTTAGGTGCCACTAGATGGGGGTGTTCAACCTTCTTCATGTATAGACTAGGAGACCACCAATGATGAACTTGTTTATGGGTCCAAATTTGGTATTGAAGAGATTCAATATTTTGATAAAATCATGTAAGAAACTAGCAATGATGAAGTTCACTATGGATATGAGTTTAGCCCTAAAAAGCAATAGGCTTTTGATTGAATTATTCAAGAGGATGCTAATAATAACATGATAATGGGTCCAAATTAAATCTTGAAAGGCAATAAGCCTTTGATCAAGTCATACAAGAATTTATGATTGTCTTTGTCACATGGCCTGATCTCCCATTAGGAGATTCTAATTCATCATGTCTTGGAGAGCTTGTCAAATAACTAGTCCTAACAGAGGAATCTAATGTTGCCAATCAGTTCAAATCATTACCAACTATCCTTGATGATGGCTCAATTGGTCTAGTGGAAAATACAATAGAGGTTAACATCGGGTCCCCAAATGACCCAAAGTGGATCAAGCTAGGTGCATCCCTTATTAAGAAGGATTATGAAGTCCTCATATCCCTACTAAGAGAGTTTGTAGATATATTTTCTTGGGCATATTTTTACATACTAGGTTTAGACCCTACTTTAGTTATACACCACCTTGTGGTCAGTCTTGATGCCAAACTAGTAAAACAAAATTTATGCAAGATGCATCTTCACATTTCTATATTAGTGAAGAAAGAGTTGGATAAACTCTTAGAATCAGGATGTATTAGACTAATTGATTAATATGAATGGATTTCCAATGTAGTACCTATCAACAAGAAACTGGAGGGAATAAAAATCTATAATGATTTTTGTGACATTAACAAATCATGCCTTAAAGATGACTTTCCACTACCTAACATTGGCATGATAGTTGACTCTAAAGTGGGTTATGAAATGCTTTCACTAATGGATGTCTTCTCAAGCTATAATAAAATCATAATATCACCAAAAGACCAATACAAAATAATGTTCACCACTATGTTGGGAACATTCTATTATCAAGTGATGTCATTTGGCCTTAATAACTTAGGGGCCACTTATCAAAGAGCTATGATAGTCATATTTCATGATATGAAGCATGACATTGTCGAAGACTACATTGACAACATACTAGGCAAATCTAAAACTAGGGCTGACCATCCAACAATATTAAGGAGGATATTTGAGTGACTATAAGAATACAAAGTCAGGCTTAACCCCAAGAAGTGTGTGTTCAGAGTTATGTTAGGCAAATTATTGGGATTTATCATGTCTCATAAGGGCATTGAAATTGATCCAACTAAAGTACGAGCTATAATAGAGATGCTACCACCAACCAATCTAAAGTAGCTCCATAGTTTGTAGGGCAAGATCTAGTCCATCCAATGCTTCATATCTCAATTATTGAATAAGTGCCATCTATTTACACACCTACTAAAGAAAGGTATCAAATTTCAATGGGATAATGATTATCAAAAGGCTTTTCAACAACTTTAGGACTATATTATGAATCTCCTAGTTCTATTGCCTCCAATGCCAAAGAAACCATTCTTGTTATATATTTCTACTACTAATAATGCTCTAGGGGCACTTATACCTCAACATGATGAGAAGGGAAAAGAGCATGCACTATACTATCTAAGCCATACATTGGTTATGTATGAGTAAAACTATACACCCATAAATAAAGCTTGTCTTCCTATGGTTTTTGTAGCTCAAAAACTATGCCACTACATGTTGTACAATAAGACCACGGTTATTCCCAAAGTAGATTCACTTAAGTATCTACTATCAAAAATATATTTGCAAGGCTTTATGGCCAAATGGATCATGTTACTCAGTGAGTTTTAGATAGACTATGTAAACTAGAAAGCAATTAAGGTACAACTTCTCTCATATCAGCTTGTTGAAGCACCTCTTAAAGACAGAGAGCCATTAACATTCTAATTTCTTGATGAATCCATCATTACTATCATTAAAACACCTAAAAAGCAATGGTTAACACTCTCAAGCACCAAATTGTCGACATTCAATTTGAGCATATACCAAGAGCAAGAAATAGAACAATATATGTCATGGATACCATTGGATCATTGATTCATTATGTAGACACAACTAGTGAGTATCAATTTCTTGTAGAAAATCCAACACTAGCTCATGAACCTTCAACTATCACAATAATATGTGATATTGTTGGTCCTATCTCTAATTATTTCTCAAACTTATATTCCTATTTGCATGATAAAACCCTCCCACCAAACTTATCCTAGAAATAAACCAAATCTTTCATCCATAATGGCCAACATTACACCCTATTTAGACTAACCCTATACCACCATAGTTTTGATGGGACTCTGATTCATTATTTACCTTTAGCAAAATCTATACTAGCATTATAGGAAGTTCATGAAGGAGTATGTAGAGCCCACACCAATAGAGCATTCCTATATAAAAATCTCTTACATACTAGTTACTATTAATCGACAATGGATGCAGATGTAGTTTCATATGTCAAGACATGTGATGAGTGTCAACAACATGCTAATTTGATTCATGCACATGCCAAGACCTCAACAATAATGCTGACACCATGGCCATTTGCTACATGGGGCATTAAAATCATTGGGAAGATAAACCCCACCTCATCAGATGACCATAAACACATTCTCAGCACCACTAGATATTTCACTAAGTGGGTCAAAGCTATACCCCCTCACTTACGCAACTAAAAATCAAAAAATTAAATTCATCTTTAACCATCTCATCTACCACTATGGTATTCCTTAACAAGTTAGTTCCATAAAAGGCAATGGTTGATACTCTCAAGCAATAGATTATCAACATTTAATTTGATCATATACCAAAAGCAAGAAATAAAACAATATATGCCATGACTACCACTGGATCATTGATTCATTATGTAGACATAACTAGTGAGTATCAATTTATTGTAGAAAATCTAACAACACTAGCTCATGAACCTTCAAATATTACAATAATATGTGATATTGTTAGTCCTATCTCTAATTGGTACTAAAATATATATGCCTATTTACATGAGCAAATCGTCCCACTAGACTTATACTAGAAATAAACCAAAGCTTTCATCTATAATGCCCAACATTACACCCTACTTGGACTAGCCCTATTCCACCATAGTTTTGATAGAACTCTACTTCATTGTTTACCTTCAGTAGAATCTATACTATTGTTATAGGAATTTCATGAAGGATTATGTGGATCCCACACCAATAGAGTAGTCCTATCCAAAAAGCTCTTACATACTAGTTACTATTAGTCAACAATGGATGCAGATGTAGCTGCATATGTCAAGAAATGTGATAAGTGTCAATGGCATGATAATTTAATTCATGTACCTACCAATACCTTAAAACTAACGCTAACACCATGTCCATTTGCTACATAGGGCCTTAACCTCATTGGAAAGATAAACCCCACCTCATCAGATGACCATAAACACATTCTCACCACCACTGGATATTTCACTAAGTGGGTTGAAGCTATATCCCTCACTTACATGACTAAAAATCAAATTTCTAAATTCATCTTTAACCATCTCATCTACTGCTATGGTATCCCTTCTGACATTATATTTGATAATAGAGGATCATTTAAGAATAAGGATATCAAAAATCTATGTGTTGAAGACAAGATCACACAACACTTTTCAATGATGTATTACCCTCAAGGTAATGGCCAAGCTGAAGCATCAAATAAAACAATTATCAATATTCTCAAAAATATTATTAATGATGCCAATCATGATTGACACCTTCAGATATTTTGTACCCTTTGGACATACCATACCAATCATCACACACCCATATGAGCCACTCAATACTCACTTATTTATGGCACTGAAGCTATACTTCCCATTGAGGTTGAGTTACCTTCATTACACATATATTTCAAGCATGTTCTTGATGATAACAACTATTGAGTAGCTCACTTTCAAGAGCTATATTTACTTGATGAGAAGTGTATGGACATTGTGAACAATATGTAGGCCTATCATAACTAACTTTAGGGTCAATACAATTGGTGTATAAAACATAGAACATTTAAACTTGGTGATCTTGTCCTAAAAGAGAACTAAAAGAATACCATGACAAAAAAAAGCATAAAGGAAAGTTCAAACCTACTTGGGTGGATCCTTTCATCATCACTATAGACTATGGTGCTAGAGCATACAGGCTCACCACACTAGACATCAATGAACTTGATGAGTCGAAGAACATTATTCACCTCAAGCAGTACTATGCTTGAGTAACTTGATGTATTATCTATAAAGGCCATTTCAAGTTGTACCATATTATCAATACCCTTCTTTATACCATTATAAAACTATTTGTTCTACCATCCTCTCATTTTGACGTTCCAACCATACCATCTAACCATTCCATTCCTACTCAACCAAACATGTTTTGAATCCTATCAATCTAGCCTGTTTGACCTTGGTTCATCCATTGGTTTCATGTTTTTAGCATATAGAATTAGATCAATTTTAGTAGTTATTTATAGCATTTTAGATAGAGGTAGTATTTTTGAGTAGTATGATAAAAGTTTTGGTAGTTGCATCCTTCATTTCTTATTCCCTTCTTATCAAGTTTGTTAATGTGAGCTTGATTATATCGTCTACTGAGGCAAATCAATGTTCACTAGTCTTGATACTAATTATATCACTTACTGGGGAAAATTGGTATCATTGATCTATCAATTGTATCCTATTTATAACCACCTATAGGAAAACAAGGGGCAACATTTATTTATTGTACCTTGACATATCACCTAGCCATTCCTGTGCCATACTATTTCATCATACCAATTGTGCCTATTTTGTTTGAATTAGCTGCTACACTAGTCATATTCTTCAATTTTGAGGTGAAATAATGTGAACTAAATCCATTTTGGGACTATGTGGGTTATGTTTGACTCACATTGAGGTCAGCTTAGTCCCCCTTCAACCATGCTCTCACCATTTTATGAGCAACTTCAGCCACACTCTCACTATTTTACAAGTATCATTTCAAGTTATAACGATCTCACCATTTTGGAAAGGAGGCTGTTAAGATGATCCTAGAATTGAAATAGAAGACTAGGGTCTTCTTTGTTGATTTTTTTCTTATCTAGGTCCTTACTACTGGATGTTTTAATTGGTTTTTATTTTTGGTTTTGATACTTGGTTCTTAGTCTTGAACTTATTTTGAGTTTCCAAGTCTCTGTAAAACCTGGGTACTTCTATTGGTTTAGGTTTATGGTTTCAAGTCCTTGTAAAACCTGATTTTGTTGCTATTTTTTAGTAGGTTTTAAGAATGCTCTTCCTGGTGGATGTAATTGCTTTATCTTTTTTTATTTCTATTAAAGGGTTTTGGGGTCCCTTCAAAACTTGCTTTTACCTTAATCTAGAATGATCTCACCATTTTGTGAGTAACTTCAGCCATGATCTCACCATTTTGTAAGCATCGTTTCAAGGTCACACCCTCTCACCATTTTTTGAGCATCATTTCAAGTTATAACGCTCTTGACATTTTGTGAGCTTGGACTATTTTAGTTTTTCATCATTCTCAATTGAGTTGAAATAATTCCAAAAACATATGAAAATCATTTAGAAAAACCAAAAACATTGACCACTTCTTTGCCTTAAGGATTCTAAGAACCCTCATTAAGTCACAAACAAACCACTTATTCCTTGGTTTTCCCATCCTTTTTGGCCTTTTATCCTATGCTATCACCTTTTTTGAGTCATCCCTATTCTTCTATTATATCCATCATGTTTTCTATCAATCATCATTTTCTTCCCATTTCTTGGGAGAACTACATTTGGTCTGAAGTATTATTGGATCATCATATCCATAGAACTATGTAGGCAATGTCCACTTACCTAGCACATATGGAGATAGCTCGACCACCCCCATCCTTTTCTTTTTTCCCTCATCTTGTTTGTTTGCTCCATTGTCGACTAGTTTTTAGGGGTGATGTTCATTTTATTGTTTATACTAACATAGGGACTAACACTTATTTGTTTCTTTCTTTATCTTGTTTATTTGTTTCTTTGTTTGTCTTGCTTGTTTCTTTGTTTTTTTGTCTATTTTGTTTGTTTGTTTATGTGCTTTTTTTTTCCCTTTCAACACTGTGGCCTTGATTCAATCTATGTGTGTTCATTGGGTGATTCTTTTCTCATTATTCTTGAATCTATTCATATTCAAATGTCTACATTGTCATAATGGTTTTTATCATTGGTGTAATTGTTTTCCATTAAGCATTAGATATCAAGATTCAATCCTTATGCATATTTTGGCCAAGCCCCCATGGTGTTCTATCATGAGGCCTACCATCAAATGCTACAAAAAAAAATCAGCTTTGAGAGGTCTACAACATCAATACAACATCACCATATCCTCGACACCAACATCAACAATAATCCCAATCAAATCCTAATCATATCCCAAATAGAGTAATTAAGTAACAAAATAATTTAAACCTTTGTTAGTTTGGATGAGCATCTCCCTATTAGCAAGTTGTCCCAATTCATCTTTATCCTTTGTATCAAGTTATCAATCATCAACCATTAATCATGTTTTTCATAATCAGGGTATACTACATCAACATTATACACCATCCCACATGCATTCTCAATGTTTATATCACCTACTAGGGCAAATCATTGTGTTATCACCAATTTCACTTTTTCATTTGTCTATCCTAATTGGAGCAACTCCATCTTCTCATTGATTATATCACCTATTAGGGCAAATCATTATGTTATCATACCACATTACCACTATCAGGGTACAATGCTTATAATCGCCTTTGGGCAAACCATTATACATTATTCCACTTGAATTTCTTAGTGATTTTACCCAACTTTGGGTAAATCATTTGGTTGTAACCCCATCATCTTCATTTATTTGGTCCCCTCATTTTACTTCTTTCTTTCAAGGGACCATTTACTAACCCCTTTGCCAACTACTCCCTCGAGGTGGCAACTATAGTTCAATCATTATCATTGCAGTCATAAGCATAAAGAACCATTTTATTCTTTGAAAATATGTTACTATGATTATCTTACAACATCTTCCCAAATAGGGGCAGACTATAGACACCTAAAATTGGCCACCAATAGCTTTATATCAGACTATTAGACCAATTTTTACCAATAATTGAATATTTAACCTAAGAATTTATATTAGTCTTGAATTTGGATTTATAACCTTACATTAAATCAATTTGTCATATTAAATCAATTAAACAAGGCAAATACACACATTAAATTAATCAAAAGTAAACAAATGACTAAATGCCTAAAAAGAATTAATTAACTTTCACACCCTAATCAAAATCAATTAGCAAGTTAAATCAATTTCAAATCCTAATTGAGTTCACCTATGAGCTAATAAATCAATTAAATTAATTACTAAAAAAGAAATTCAGGAGCATCTTAGAACATCCTAGAACACACTCATTACCTTTGTGATTTGTCACTTTTGGAAAATATCTAAAAGAATATCTTAAGAATATGCCAAACTCAACCAAAGTTAATAAACTCAACCATGGTTGTGAGTTGTCACTTTTGGAAAATATCTAAAAGATTATCTTAGGAATATGCCAAACTCAATCAAAATTAATAAACTCAACCATGATCAGTTTTAACCCATTCCAAGGGATTTGAAAGCCTATAAAATCAAGCCTAGAGATCTTCATTTAGGGATCTCAATCAAAGTAGAGTTATATTGCAAGAATAGATTCATGAAGCTAAAAGCCTAGTGTTATAATGCCAAAATTGAGCCAAAGCCATCAATATATCAATCAAGACAAGCATTCAACAATGGTGCATAGAGGAGATGATGTTATCCATATGTCATTGATGAATACTTCTTATGCATAAACCAAGCAATCCAAGCAAATAAATCATTTGGAGCTCTCAAGGAAGGTAAAGATTGTTGTTCTTTGCATTTTAGTTGGATTTTCAATTGTTATTTGTTCATTAAGCTCTACCTAAGATCTATGATTAGAGATGTTAGTATGTTAGTGTGTTTATTTCATAATTTTATGGACTAACACTTGATCTAACCTCCTCTCTTTGTCAAATTCCTTGATCACATAGAACATAGACAAAATTATGAAAAGATCAAATATTCCTTCAATTTAAAATTACATTTTTATATAGAGAAATGTAGACTTAAATTATATAGAATGTTCATTATTTTTATGTAACTAAGAAGATGTAAACAAAATAGCGTATCTAATTTACATGAAACAAGTACAAAAAGACATTCAAAAAACTTATTATCTGATCTCTATATTTTAAGACTCTTTTTCTTTACAATTGATCACTATATATAGAATTTCCAAAACTTTATCACTTCACATTCTATCATTTTAATTTAATATTGAAGTAGTTTTTTCACATTCCATAGTCTTTTGGAATACATATATAAGTTGAATACATACAAAATGATATAAGTTACACAAAATGTTCTACATCGTACACTTATCGTGCATGTACACTCTATGATTTTGCAATCTTAAATATACTACCAACACTTTGAGATGATTTAGACTTGGCTTATGACTAATTCTAATGAATTATCTTGAACTTGAGAAGAATAGAGAAAATTTTCTCATGTGTAATAATATGTAAACTTCTCAATAAATAGTGCCAAGCTAGGAATAATGGATGACCTTTGATTTTTATTTTTAGTGAAACATTTTGATGATTTCATTTACTTGACCTTATGAAAAATATGAGAAAATCTAAAAGAATATTTCAAATTTAGAAACTATCTATTATTTAGTGTGGCAACATGATCACTATAGGTCAAAAAATCCATGGTGATAGACCTGTCACCCTAGTGTGGACTTATCTCGAAGAATTAGAGACATGTGTCTTGAGTTGGAAGTAGTATGAGGGTAGTATAAAGTAGTTTGATAATTTAAAATGAAAGGTTTTATGTAGTAGTGATGGTAAATAAAGGGTCAATCCTACATATAGATCAATGTCTTAGATCAATGGTGAATAAGAGTCATGCATTTGTGTACAAGTTGAGTGATTTATGAGATGTCAAGAATTAACATTATTAAGTACCTATGACCAGATTTAGGTATCTATATTTGCACCTCTTTTATTCTAATGAGTGAATATGCATTTTGTATAGACATAATATTTTCAACTTTTATCAAATACTGATGCCTTATATCTTGTAGGAACCCATCAAGACTCAATCTCTTTGAGTGCATGCCTTAAAGGGTGCATCAGAAAAAGGGTGGGTAGAACATTGCTTCTTTGCAGGATTGTTGTCCCTTATTGACATAATATTATAAATCTAACTAGCTATTAAAACCATTCCCTAATCTATTAATTTTCCTTTACACACTCCTCCAGTATTTTCCTACTTTCCATCCTTCTATTCCTCACCTTAATTCCTTTTTTTCAGTCAACTGTACTAGGTTGAACCTATACAATTTTGGGTGATTTTCACTTAAGAATTGGTTTGGATCTTGGCTGACCTAGCTCATGACCTATTAAATAATTGTTTGAAATTATGCTAGGTTGATTGGGTCGACCCTGTCAACCAAGATTTTTAGAAGGGTTTAGGGTCAAATATGCCTATATATACAAGATCATTTCAACTTTATTTTATATGTAATCAAGAGCTATTATTCACTCATGCTTATTTAGAATCTCCTCTTCCACCATTCTACTTGAGGATTCTTAGCTTAGTGTTTCTACTTAGAGAATCTAGTCTTATAAATAAGTCTTGGATGCTTTGGCCTTTCATAGTGATCCTTAAAAACCATAATAACCTCTTTCGAATCTTGTTTGGCCAAGGGAGAGATTGAATCTTGATATGTTTATCATTCAGGTAAGTATTCTCTAACTTTGCTCCTCTCTTTATTAGATAGAAGTAGCATACATATTGGCTTTGAATAATATTACTCTTAATATTACATGTATTAGAGTCTTACTCATACTTAGTTTAATTGAGATTATCTTATACATGTTTTGATTCTTTATTAACCCCTCATGTTGTGCCACAAGCTTTGGTGAGTACTAGATTATACTTATTTTACTTGTTATTAATTTAGGTGAAATATAAAAAGCTAGGATCCCCTTAGGGTTATTGCATGATTATGTTAGACTGGAGGCTTTGGAACCCTCCTTAACATGGTGTATTTTTATAAATGATCCCCTAATCACATCTAGTAGATCCCCATATTGCTCATGCTCTCACTTAACAAATGTGTTCCCACTCAGAAGTGTCGGTATGCTCTATCTTTTCCAAGTTAGGATTGATTTATAGACATGATGTATTTATAATTATATACATTATAGTGAACTTGATGTGAATCTAACCCTTGCAATATTTATTTCACTTATTTCTTTATTTTATCATATATTTGCAATATTGGGTCGATAGTATCGACATAATTCTAACTTCTATGCATAGGTTTAACATACAGTCACATCAATATGAATATATTATATCTATGCAAGTTTTTTTATTAGGATCAGGCTATTAGGTCAACCTAATTAACCCTATACATTTTTAGACATCCAATTCAACATACTAGGTCAACCCAGTCTGTTAAACACAAGATATACTAAGAGGGGGGTGAATAAGTATATCATATATCTTATAAATATTTTACTTAATCAAACTCCACTTAACCATACATTCAAGATATGCAATAAAACTAAAATTATATGCACCACACAAGAGAGAGAGACACCAAATTTTTATGTGAAAACCCGAAGTGGAAAAAACCACAGAGAACAATCTCAAGTATATGAAAGAGAACCAACTCAAATTACAAATTTCACAAGCACCAACTTGCAGGAGTACCAACCTCTTTTCTAAGCACCAACACAATAAATATTTATGAGAACCAACCTATAGGAGCACCAAACCTTTACAAAGATTTGTGAGCACCAACCCATAGGAGCACCAACCCCTCTTGTGTATAAATACAACTATATCTCAATGTTGCTTTCTTAACAAATGATAAAACTCTAGAATATCTCTTTCTATTCTCTCCTCTTTTCTTATATAAAATAATTACAAACCATGCACACTCTTGCATATTACAAATGGTTTCTCAAGCCTTTATTTATAGCTTTGTAAATGACCTTTGGCATTCACCCTTTGTGACCCTTCACTCCTCATGGAAAATGGTGCCAAACTTGAATGACCCTTTGAATCCTTGTATTTGAAAATTCATATGGTGACCCTTCATAAGAAAATGTATCCTTTCCTCTTTTGACTTTATCTTGGTGACCTTTAGAATTCTTTAAGGTGACTCTTCATGAAAAAATGCACCATAACCTCTTTTGTCTTCACTTGGTGACTCTTAGAATTCCTCAAGATGAATCTTCATGGGAAAATGCATCCCATTCCTCTTTTGTCTTTACCCCATGACTCTTTGACTTCTCCATGGTCTCTCTTTTGATTTTTATGCAACCAAAAATATATTCATTAATATTAAATAAATATCAACACATTTTAGCCAAAATATGAAAATTAAAAACACTTTTAGACAATAAATGTTATGGAGCCTTTATCACTAATGCTAGACCTTTGACATCAATGGAAATATTTCCAACAATCTCCCCCTTTGTCATTGATGGCAACCTCAAACTAAAACTGCCACATCCTGAACTTGTATTGCACATGCCAACCTACACATACTACCATCTAAAAAACATACAGTAATTCCCCCTTATTGTAGCATTCTGTACCTATTTCTACACCTATTCCATGTACCTATTTTTTCACCTATTTAATATACCTATTTTTTCTTCTCCCCCTTTGACATCAATGGAAAAGGGCCTATCTTCGAGCTAACACTTAGCTCCCTCTCAACTAATGCTGATCCTCAATGGTAGGAAGTAAAATAAATTACTCCCAACTTCTCCCATAGGTACTTGAATGTGTCTTTTGGTAGTGCCTTTATGAAAATATCTGTAATCTATTCTATAGTACTAAAATATTCTATCTTAACCTATTTATTAACAATCTATTCTCTCAAGAAGTGATATCTGATAGGAATATGTTTTGTTCTTGAATGTGTCACTAGATTCTTATAAATATTAATAACACTTGTGTTATCACAAAAAGTAAAAATAGGTTCATCATATTTTACCTTGATATCTTCAAAATTTTGCTTCATCCAAAACACTTGAGTACAATATAATACTACTACAATATATTCTGCTTCAGCTATAGAAAGTGATACTGAATTTTGTGTTTTGCTTAGCCATAATAGTAAGCTATCACCAAGGAAGAAAGCTCCTCCACTTGTACTCTTTCTGTCATCCAAGCAACCTACCCAATATGAATCTATATAAGCAACCAAAGTGAAATATCTACTTTTGGTATACCATAATCTATAATCTAATATCCTTTTGACATATCTAAATATTATCTTCACTAACTGAACATGACTCTCCTTCAAGGCTACCTAATATCTTGTAACCATGCCTACTATATGCATGATGTCTCACCTCGATGCTATCAAATATAAAAGACTACCAATCATAGATCTATATAAATATTGATCTATAATAGGTGAATCTTCATCCCTACTCACCTTATTCCTTGTACTCATTAGTGTGCTAGCTGGTACACAATCCTCAAAACCAATTTTTTAAAACATTTCCTTGGAATACTTATTTTGAGATATGAAAATTCTTTTATCTGATTGAAATATTTTCAACCCTATGAAAAATGACAATTATCTAAGCATAGACATCTTAAATTATTTTTGTATATTATCATAATTATTTTTGTCATCTTTTCAATGTTTCCTATAAAAATTATGTCATCAACATATACCACAACAATCAATTGATACTCACCTTCTATTTTGATGTAAAGATTACTATTAGCAAAACCTCTCTTAAAACCTTGATCTTGTAGGTACTTATCAAGTCTTGTATACCAAGCTCTGGGAGCTTATTTCAATCCATATAGTGCTTTCTTCAATCTACATACATGGATACTATAATTTGAGAGAATAAATCCCTCAGGCTGCTCAATGTAGACTTCCTCTTCTAGATTTCTATTCAAGAAGGCAGTCTTGACATCCATTTGAAATACTTTGAAAATTTTAAACACTGTTTATGAAAGAAACATTATAATAGCCTCTACCCTTGCCATTGGTGTAAAATTTTCTTCAAAATCTATTCCCTCAATCTAAGCATATCCTTTACATACTAACCTTTCCTTATTCTTAGTAATTTCACCATTTTCATTCAATTTATTTATGTATACCCATTTTGTTCCTATCACATTGTGATATTTTGGTCTAGGCACTATTTCCCAAGTATCATTCTTTTCTATCTGATTTAATTCTTCATCCATTGCCTTAGCCCAATGCTCATCATGTCTAGCTTTTAAAAAATTTCTAGGCTGAATTTTGGATAACAAAGAGAAATTAACTTGCTCAGATTCACTTACCATCATTCTTCTAGTGCAAACTCCTTCATTTATATTTCAGATGATGTCAATTTTATTATGATTTATTTGGACATATTTGTATGGGGTTTTGGTTTCATTTTTATCCTTCATTTCATTTTCATCTGATTCGTGTCTACTAGATCACTGTCTCTTTGTGCTACATCTTCATCTATCTTGACACTTACACTTTTAACAATCTTCTTGGTTCTTTTGTTATAACATTTAATTTTACAAGAATATCTAATAAATATACCTTCATCTTCTCTAGATTCAAACTTAACAAGTTTTTCATCAGTTCTCTTTATGAAGCCATTGCTACCAATTTTATTGAAATAATCAACTGTAACTAGTTTGTCTTTCCATAGCTCATAAGGAGTTTTGTCACTATTGACTATCAACAATGCTCTATTATGGATATGCACTACTATAAATAATACCTCTCTCCAATATTTATATGGTATATTATATTCATTTAGCATTTCCTTTGCCATTTTTTGAATTGTTCTATTTCTCTGTTAACTACTCCATTTTATTGTGGAGTTTTTAGTTGCTAAATAATGTCTTTTTATCCCATGGTATTCACAATACTCAATAAACTAATCTGACATGAATTATTTTCATTGATATGATCTCAGGCACTTAATTTTTAAGCTAGTTTAATTCTCAACTAAAGCTTTGAATGCTTTGAAATGTCTGAAAGCTTCTGATTTTTTCTTCAAAAACATCACCCAAGTCATATATGTAAAATCATCAATAATCAACATGAAATATTATCACATTGATTACTTTGAGTTCTCATAGGTCCACATAGATAAGTGTGAACAAGCTATAACATCCATGTAGTTGAGTATTCTTTTGTCTTGAACCATCTTCTGGCCTGCTTCCCATGCTGACAAGTTTCACAAAGCGTGTTGGAGGGCTTTATAATATTTGGAAGATTTTTAACTATTTTTTTTTGATGCTAAAAATATTGTCAAAATTTGTGTCTCATTCTCTTGTACCATATCCAACTTTTCTCAACTTGACTCAAACAACATTTTTGACCTTTGATAACTGATAACATATACAAATTGTTGCCTATTTTTTGAGCATCTTTAATCAACACACCTGAATCTTTTCTCTTAATTTCATAACCTTCTATATAAAAATTTAGTGTGTGTCCCTGATCACACATTTGACTTACACTCAAAATATTATGCTTAAGACCTTATACATATAAAATATTTTCAATCTTAGTTCTACCATTATCGAAACTTAGTGTACCTTTTTCTATAATTTTGGCAGTAGTATTATCTCCAAATTTCACTATTCCACCATTAATCTTCTTCAGGGTTATGAACTTGATCTTGTCTCCTGTCATGTGACTCAAACATCCAATATTAATGAACCATGGATTTTATTTATTTCTTGTATGCAAAGCTGTTTGGACCAACATAAAGTTTTTAGGTTATTTTTTTTGCTATGAACCTATCTAAACTTTCTTCTTGATAAATGGAGCCTTGAAACTCTGGTCCTTCTTGACTGACTTGAACATGCTTCTATAATACCAAGCTATGTGTCTAAAGTTATTATACTTATAACATATTATGGTCTCTTCATTAAATCCTGATAAAGGAGCAAAAGAGTTATGGCTTTTGCTTTACTCTGTATGAGTTTTCTTCTCCTTGTTTCTAAAATTGTTAGTCCTTTTTCAAAATTCTATTTTCTTATGACCATATCCATTATAATAAAAATAGTAGCCATAAAAATAGAACCTATTTATGTATCTCTAACTTGATTGCTTTATATAACTCTATTCCTTCTAGTCTTCTTTGTTTGAGATGTCCTTTGTATTCTTACCTTCTTCCTTTTTTACTTTGTCTTTTGTAAGAGCTTCAACATAGCTCTTTCCTTTTTCTAAGTTAACCTTGTTTGTGCAAGTAGTGGCCTCCCATTTCTCTTTTTCAAATCTGATACCTATCTTATCTGACATTTATCTTTCACTTTCTAATATCTTATTCAACATATTAGTGTTATTCTCAAATTTTGAATTATTAG
Organism: Torreya grandis; assembly: GCA_037957365.1. NCBI lineage: Eukaryota > Viridiplantae > Streptophyta > Pinopsida > Cupressales > Taxaceae > Torreya > Torreya grandis. Next base: position 2,609,846 of record JARHVA010002334.1, read on the forward strand.
CTGCTCTATCATTGATTACTTTATTTGTTTTCTTAAGATCTAATTTTAAAGAAGCAATTTCAATAACATACCTTTCACATTCTTCACTTTCTTTTTGCAACTGAGATGTTAGATCTTCTGTAATATTTTTGGCTTCTTTAATGTGTGATTGTAGATATTCAATTATTTCATTTGACTCTTTTTCATTTTTCTTGTACTATAACTTCAATCTTTGATTCTTCTTCTCAAGAGCTTTTAATTCTTCTAAGAAACAAATGAGTTCTCCTTCCAGATTAATTTTGGCTTCATCCTGTTCTTCTTATTGATCATCTATACTTTTGCTTACAAAGGTATCTTCATGTATGGCCATGAATATAATCTCTTCTTCTAAATCAATGACTCCACTATCTTCTACTGAGCTAGGATCTTTAGAATATAAACTCTTCTTCTCGAATCCCTTTTTGAATTTTCTTTTGAAAATTTTCTTTTTATGTAGACTTTCATTCTTCATTGTCACCATTACCCTTATATAGGCACTTAGCTACAAAATATCCAATCTTTTCACAATTAAAACATTTAAAAGGCAATTTTCATTGATATTTACCTGTTTCTCTTTTTGGCTTACGAATGAAAAGAGCTCTGTTGTCATCTTTATCATCTCTAGATTTTTCACTTGATTCTTGAATCTTAGCCTTATCTTTATTTGATGTCTTGAAAGCAACTTCCCTTTTTGAAGGTTTCTCTTATTCAGTCCACATCTCATATGCTATGAGAATACCATGTAGTTCATCCATCTTTAGATTGTCTAGATCCTTCATCTCCTTGATTGCCGAAACCTTTACATCATATCTTATTGGTAGGGATCTCAAAACATTTTTTACCACCACTGATTATTCTAAATTTTCTTCAAGGCCTTGAATATGATTAACTATTTTATCAACCCACAAAATATAACTCACTATATTTTCTTCCTCTTCCATTTTCAAACTCTCAAACTATCTTCTAAAATTTTGGAGCTTAGCTCTCTAAACCTTTTCATCACCTTTGTAAATATTTTCAATATTTACCCAAATATCATGAGTAGATTTGCATTGCATAACTTTAACAAAATTTTAATCACATAAACCACATAAAATGACATTTAAAGCTTTAGCATGATTTTGACTTGCCTTCTTTTCTACTAGAGTATTCACAAGTGTCTGTGGCTCTTCATATTCTTCCACAACTATTTGTCAAATATCAAATCCAAGAGACATAAAATAAGTCATCATATTTATGCTCCAAAAAGCATAATTTTCCCCATCAAACAAAGGTGCCTTATTTTTAGAAAAAACTTTATGTGATCTAGCCATCATACATTCCCTGATCTACCTTTAAGCTATAAAACTTTTTCAAAAGGAACCTGCTCTGATACCAATTTCTAAGCACATGATATACTGAGAGGGGGTGAATCAATATATCATATATCTTATAAGTCTTTTACTTAATCAAACTCCACTTAAATATACATTCAAGATATGCAATAAAACTAAAATAATATGCAACACACAAGAGAGAGAGAGAGAGAGAGAGAGAGACCAAAATTTTATGTGGAAACTCAAAGTGAAAAAAACCATAGAGAACAATCTCAAGTATATGAAAGAGCACCAAATCTAATTACAAAGTTTACAAGCACTAACTTGTAGGAGCACCAACCCCTTTGTTGAGCACCAACACAATAACTATTTATGAGCACCAACCCATAGGAGCACCAACCCCTTGCAAAGATTTGTGAGCACCAACCCATAGGAACACCAAACCCTCTTGTGTATAAATACAACTATATCTCAATGTTGCTTTCTCAACAAATGATAAAAATATATAATATCTCTTTCTATTATCTCCTCTTTTCTTATACAAAATAATTACAAACCATCCACTCTCTTGCATATTACAAATGGCTTCTCAATCCTTTATTTATAACTTTCCAAATGACCTTTGACATTCACCCTTTGTGACCCTTCACTCCTCATGGAAAATGGTGCCAAACTTGCATGACCCTTCAAATCCTTGTATTTGAAAAGTCATATGCTGACCCTTCTTAAGTAAATGCATCCTTTCCTCTTTTGTCTTTATCTTGGTGACCTTTAAAAATCCTTAAGGTGACTCTTCATGGAAAAATGTGCCATACCCTATTTTTTCTTCACTTGGTGACTCTTAGAAATCCTCAAGATGATTCTTCATGGGAAAATGCATCCCATTCCTCTTTTGTCTTTACCTCATAACTCTTTGACTTCTCCATGGGACATCTTTTGAATTCTATGCAACCAAAAATATATTCATTAATATTAAATAAATATCAACACATTTTAGCCAAAATATGAACATTAAAAACACATTTAGACAATAAATGATATGGGGCCTTTATAACCAATGCTATACCTTTGACATCAATGATATTTTCAACATAGTCAACCCTATAAATTTTCAAGTTTTTAGCAAACAAGATCTGCAAAGCTAGGACCCAGTCAAAATAGTTAGCATAATTTGCAAGTATAAATTAGGGTACTTTAAAAATGATATTATTTTCCTTTTCATCCTCCAACCCACCAATCTTACTTTCTAACCTTTATAATTTTTAGCATTTGTTATAGTTTTGTTTCCACAATTTGTAGTCTTTAAACTACCCCTGTATAGTCAACTAGGTCAACCCTATCGATGTAGTTTTTTATTGTGTTATGTCTAGAAATCTAGGATGACTCTATTGATGTAGTTCATTTTTAGACCCTTGATTCTATAGTATAGAGGTGATACTATTGACCCTATTCTATATTTTGTGTATGTACTATCAACTACATTGACATTGTACTATGGTTCAAAGTTAGAATTAACCTTTATATGCTAGTAATTAGCTCACACTTTCATTTTATGTTTCTTGCATGCTTAGAATAGTTCTCATAGTCTAATTAGTTGGTTTTAAATATACCATTTAGTTTCACTATTTTCTATTTTATGCACACATGATAAAATCACAAAATCTTAAACAAGCATTTTAACAATTATCTACCCAAGGCCAACCTAATTTGATTTCATCACCAAGGGGGAAACCAACTTGTTTTTCTAACCAAGTATAAACATGTGGTTAATGGAATATTATGGTTAAACACCCAACAAATTTATCACTATGGTGTGTGAAGTGAAGGGGTGGGCCCCAATACTAGGCCTATACCATTACCATTATAGATCCATTTTAGCCCAAACTTCTTGAAACTATCCTTAGATTGATTTCTAGTTCCATACAACCAGATTCCTATCACATTTAAAAAAATATTATAATAATCTAATAACATTTAGGTTAACCACCTAGTTATCTTTTACTTTTCAAAGTTGATTGCTTTTTTTTTTGCTCAATTATGTGTTATATTGCAAAAACTTGCATTAGTCAGCATTGGTACAAGGTTTTGTGTTATGTGCTTGAATTAGATTACCCTTATTGATATAATTGATTGTTAGGTTCCCTTTATTTTTTTATTTTCAAACTATTTGAAAAATTATTCTTGTCTCAGTACATGATAATTTTAGTCGACACAATCTATTATAGGCTATCTAATTTTCCTTGTCTACTATACTTGGTCAACCCAATCTACCTTGTACACTTTTTTAGCCTCTATTTGCTATGCTATGTCAACCCAATCGACCCTATACTATTTATAGGCCTTGTTTTCTATACTGGGTCAACCTAGTTGACCCTATACTATTTTTTTCCTTCCCTATTTGCTGATCCAATTTATTGCCTTTCCTTGTTAGCATTTTGTTCATTTCTCTCCAGTCATAATGAAGTCTCCTATCACAATCTTCTTGGATAACTTGAATCCATTTAGATACAATATGGATGTTCATTTTTCCCTCTATTTTCTTCCCAAGATCACCATCACTCTTGGGGCACCTCTTCCTCTCCTTCATCCATCTCTTGTAACATGGTGCAAATCACACCTCAAGATGAAGCTGATGGATCTTATCCTTTATATACCTACCAAGATACTTTTCATATTCAAAATATTCAAACTAATATGGGAGAAAATGACATAAATTTAATCAATAATTCCACTAATAATCCATCTTCCAATAATCCTCCCCCTAACACCAATTCGAGGAGTGATCCTATCAACACTAACCCATCTCCTGATATAACTCAACTTCTTACTTGAGTTATTAAACAAATGAATATAATGCAAAACTCTAACACCAATCAAATTATGCAACTTCAACATCATTTGACTAATATGGATAATCAACCAACTATTCATCCTCAAGATAATATTAATTACATTCCTCCACCTCTTAGAGATGCCTCAGGTAATATTATTTTGCAACCCATAATGAATAACAATATGCTTCAAACTATCCAAACTGAGGCTTTATCTCCCTTCATTATGTCCATTGATATTGGTAATATATATTCAACTATCAAATATGATGGTATAAAAGACCTAACCTCATTTCTTAAAGCCTTTGGTAACCTTTACAAAGAGTGGATCTAAACTAATACCTTTACCACAACTAAACTCTTAGTCAAAACCTTCACTGGTGATGTATTAGAATGGTACAACCAATAACCCCAACATTTTATTCGGCAACTTAAAGATTTAGTCAATCCTTTAGTTAAAGAGTTTAAACATAATGATCTTCTCAAAAATTATCTTAGACACTTCATCATCTCATAATATAGATTAATTAAAAATGCATCATGTTTATAAATCAATCCTAACTCAAAGAAGATAGATCATACCATAGACTTCCGATTGGGGACACATTTGTTAAGTGGGATCATGACCAATATGGGGATCCACTAGAACCAATTAGGGTATCTCTTACCATAATACATCATGATAGGGAGGGTTACAAAGCCTCTAGTCAATCACAATCATGAAATAACCCTAAAGGGGTCTTGATTTTTTGATATTTCACCTAAACTAATAACAAGTAAATTAAAACCTAATCTAGTGCTCACTATAACTTATGACACAAAGTGGGGGTTAGAAATAATAAAATTAAACATGAATAAGAGACATATACTCATGTAAATTTATATAAAATCCTAATGCATGGAAGAAAAGTGCAAATCCATATCCATATACTTTTACAAAGGAAAAACAAAGTTAGGAATACTTACCTTTGAATATGAACCCATCAAGCCTCAATCTCTCCCTTGGTCAAGGTGATTTACAAGAGGTTTTTGTGGTATGTAAGGATGGAAAAGATAAATTAACTCTAAGCTACATAACCTATCAATGCATCCAAAAGACTTCCCCATAAGAGAAGATTCATATCTCTAAAGAAAGTATGAAACCCTAAGCTTGCTCCTTAAGTAGAATGGTCAATAAATAGATGCACTATATATCTTACTTCTTTTTTTCTATAAATAATGGTAAAATTAACTTGTATAAATAGGTGTAATTGACCCTTATCCCTTCCCAAAATCCCTTATGATAGGTTTGACCTAGTTGACCTAACATAATTTTGAACAATAATTCACTAGGTCAGCCAAAGGCCAAACTAGTTCTGAAGTGAAAATTACCCAAAACTATACAGGGTCAATGTAGTACAGTCAACTAATAAAAAAGGATTAAGGTGAGAAAGGAGGATAAAATGTAGAAAATGACTGGAGAGAGTAGAATAGAGAAGAATGAGCTTAGGGATAATGTTTTTAGGAGACAAGTGTGTAGATAACAAGTGGAAAAAGGGATAACAATCTTATGAAGCACTAATGGTCTACCCACCCCTTTCCTGATACACCCCTTAAGGTGTGCACTCAGAGAGATTGAGACTTTATGGGTTATTACAAGATAAAAAGTGTTACTATTTGATAAAAGTTTTAAAATATTATGTGTATACATATGCCCCACTTGAAGCTCATCACGTGTCATGTGAGTGCAATGTAGGATGGTGCTTCAGGAATATAACATGATAACACATACTGCTGATTCTAAGTAAAGTGAAATAAGGAAAAAATAAGATAAATGAAAGGACATAATTGAAAAACACATAATTTTACTTATGTTAGTGCTGTAGATAAATAAGTAGACTATAAGAGAAGTGAAGGCATTTAATGTGAAGAACATTAGGTGAACTTGTAGAGATTAGTGCAAAAAATAGTTAAAAATCAAAATTTTTGGAAGATAAGCATATATTAGTGTAAAATATTCTCTATTTCATCATGATTATAGAACATTTTATGGCTCAAAAAATGGATGAATAAAAACAAAGATAGAGGCCAAACAAGGAATCTACCGAAAAATAATTGAAAGATTTAGATTTTGAAAAGTGATTTTTAAATAGGGTGAAATGAAATTCATTTGTTATTTTTGACTTGTGAAGGAGATAAAAATAGCTCTAAGAGATAAAATTATCTAGGATTGTGAGGATATGACAAGTTAGGTGAGAAGGACCCCCAGAGACGATAGTGGGTGAAACACAGGTAGGCAATTGAGAATCTTAAGCTAGTTTTTGAAATTTTAACTGAATCAACTCATGAATTTATCAAGTTATGGAAATCATTGGACCATAAATCCAAAAATAACATGATTTATTATAATTTTTTAAAACTCTTTATTACTTCTTTGACCCCTTCTCTTCAATACAAGGTTTGAACCTTTGTTCCCCAAACACTTAATGAAGCTCTTGACCAAGCTAAACATCAAGAATTTCTCATGAAATAATTAAAACCTAATCCTAAAATTATAAAATGATATTTAAAAACATATAATAATGCTATCACTCATAATAATCTATAACCCAAACCCAAAATTACAAAATCTGACATCCCTTCATCTTATCAGACACCACTTTCTGTGTAGTTAATGAAATAACTCTTACTATCCTCTAGACCTTTCACCTATCCTAAAAATCCTCCTAAATGGTACGAACCTAATAAATTTTGTTGGTTTCATGCCAATATTGGTCATTCCCATGAATATTATAGAGGGATCACTAAATTTTCAATCTCATATATGCTTGATGATTCCTTTAATCATGAAGCCATGATCAACCTTCATTGTCAAGAGTACACCGTTGCTTCTAAAAAATGATAGGTTTCTAAAGATTCTACCTTAAATAACCAAAAATATTTTTATACAACCAATAATCAACCCAATACCAAGGATTTTTGTGCCATTGATGTTGATTATGATTAATACTATAAAAACTCTTAATATGTTAACATTTTTAAGGTCAATTATCATTGCAAGATGGCTCACAAAGATCCCATTACCAAATATAAGAATCCATCTCTAGAAGAAAAACTTATGAAATATACTACCACTAATAATCTAGATTTGGAAGCCCATGAGGAACCACTTACTCCTTTTGAACCTGCAACCACATCTATTCCTTCAAAATCTACTTTACCTCCTAAACCTCATGTTAGTTCTTCTAAATCCCATTGGAAATTTCTTGAAGAACTTAAATCTATGCCTTATAAGAGTCCACTTATGGAGTTGGTTTATACTTCCCCCTATCATCTTAAGTTTAATATGTAACAACTCCAAGAAATTAAGGCTCCATCCTCTATAGATGAAGAACCATCTTCTATTGAACCTCAACCTACCAATGTAATTACCATTGAAACCATGTATCCTTCTAAGCCTTTTATTGAATTTTTTGAAGAGGACATGATCAATTATGAAATTATTTTTTTTGTTGATGATCTATCACTTTTTATCAAAATAGCCATTAATACTATCCTTATCCATAAATTTCTAGTTGATGAAGGCTTTAGTATTATTGTGACATCTTTGTGGCTTATCCAACAAATTGGTTATAATAAGTATCATCTCAAGCAAATCCATCTTACATGTTGCAATTTTTATAATACTAATAAAAAACCACTTGGTTGTATTTGGCTTCCATTAACCATTGGGCATAAGTCTATTCAAACTAAGATTATGGTCCTTGATTTACCCTTATCATACAATATACTCCTTGGTCATCCATGGACTCATCAAATGAGGACCATTGCTTCTTTTGGTAGCCAGTGGATTAAATTATTACATAATGGAAAATGATATAAGCATGAAGCTAATCCTAACCTATGGAGTATTCAACTTCCTAATCCTAAATCTCAGTATCGTATTCCTATAATTCCTAAGATCAATAGTGCTTCTTTACCCAAATTTATCAACATAAATAATGATTTAAAAGTTAATCTTGTGTATTTTGATGACGATGAACCAAATGATTTACAACATACTTGCAATACTACCAAGCTACCTCCCTACATCTCAAAATGGATTCCTCCTTTTCTATTAACTAGGGGTCATACTATTCCTCTTATTGATGAGATTAGTGATTTCCCCCCTGTATGAAATACTCAAGATCCTTATTTACTTGAATATACCTTCACTTGCAATGATTTTTGAGTGGCCAAATTATTTCAAGAGCCTCTCATCATGTTTCCTTGTACATTCAATAATATTGGGATTTCACCTTCTAAAACTCCCCCTGACTCTCAAGCATGTATAATTTCTCCAACATATGATGATAATTACATAATGGACCAAAGCTTAATCTTGAGACTTAGATGTCCAACATTATTAGAAAATATTAGCTCAAATTCATGATTTTAACTAGGATATACATACCATTTCCATGGATCATGACTTAGATCCTGAAGGTCATGTGCCTCCTACCAATTCTCCTCTTCCTGATACCCCTTAGGTGGTAAATAAAATTATACCTTTTAAATCTATGAAAATTACAACATCTCCTTTACCACCTATTAACCCAATCATTGCATCTAATCCTTCTCCCATCATCAAAACCAACAATACTCTAATCCCTTCTATCCCATCTACTTTTCCTACTCTTGAGATTACACTAGATGCCAAGGCAACTAATGTCCATTAGATACATTCTGACTATGATCACCATGTTAAACAAATTCTAGATCTAAAAGTAGATGATTATTATGGTCCTCTTCTTACCTTGCCTAGTAATGGATCTATTCTTGAAATACTTCATGCTTGAGAACCTCTACTTCTTTGACAACATCATAAAATTGGGAATTTTCAAACTAAAACCCTTTGTTTCAACAACTTCATTGCTAGCATTGATCCTAAAACTAATCATATTTTTGCCTTACCTAATGAACCATACCATTTACAATATGAAAATTTCCACTTGCATTGAATATGGTACTCCATTTTATCCTTGACCAATTACAGTTTCTCACAAACTCTCACTTATTGAACATGATAATTTGAGTTTATTATTTGATAAGTATCATGAGGTTATTGCTTGGTCCTATAAAAACATGCTTGGTATTGACCTTAGCATGATAGTACATAATGCCATTACTTATCATGATGCTAAGCTTGTGTATCAAAAGCAAAAGAAATTTCCACTCGAGGTTTCCACAATGTGTCATAAGGAAATCATCAAATTACTTGATGCTAAATTTATCAAATGAGTAGACTATTTTGAATGGGTTTATAACATCATTCCCATTAAATTTATCAAATGAGTAGACTATTTTGAATGGGTTTATAACATCATTCCCATTCTAAAAAATGTCACTATGGTCATTCACATTTGTATTGATTTACACAATCTTAATCTTTCTTATCCCAATGAAAACTTACCTTTACCTTCGATAGATGCCATCATCTATTCCATAACTAGTTACAAAATGCTATCACTTATGGATGGATTCTCAAGCTACAATCAGATTCACATTATCCCAAAGACCAACATAAAACCACTTTCACCATAGAATGGGGAACCTATTGCTATGTAAAAATGCTCTTCAGCCTCAAAAATGCCAAAGCCACTTACCAACAATCAATGACTCACATCTTTCATGATATTATAAAAAAAATTGTTTAAACCTATGTGGATGACCTCATTTTTTAATATAAAAATCATATGACTCACCTATCAAATCTTACTATCATCTTTGATACCTTCTTAAATATCAAGTTAGACTCAATCCTTACAAATGTGTCTTTGGTGTCACATCTAAAAAATTATTAGGACTCTTAGTCTCTATTTGTGGCATTGATGTTAACCCTGTTAAGATTAGTGCTATCATCAACATGCCCATTATTCATTCCATTTTAGACATTCACACTTACTTAGGAAAACTTGGGGTAATTAGATAATTCATACCTAAAATAGCTTATTGCATCCACTCCATCAATTCTCTTCTCAAAGAAAAGCACCACTCTAGATTGGACAAACCCTTATCAAAAAGAATTTGATAACATGAAAGACTCCTTGATTCACCCACTTACACTTTGTCCTACTTCAAAATATTGAACCTTGATTCTATATACTTCTTCCACACCTATATCAGTTGGGGCAATGCTTGCCAACATAATGATACTGAAAGAGAGTATGATATCTACTACATTAGATGAGGCCTCATTGATTGTGAAACACATTACACCAAAATTGAACATGATTGCCTCATTATCTATTTCATAGCTAAAAAGATTTGCCATTACATGTTTTACTAGACTACTTATGTCATCATTTTTTATGACCCCCTTTGTAACTTCTCAAAATCTTTTCTTTTTGGAGATAGAATTAGTAAATGGATGGTCCTCTATATGGAATTTGATCTTAGTATCATCACTCAAAAAGCTGTTAAAGGGAAAGTCATAGATGATCAAATTGCCATAGATTATATACCATCTACTTATCCCCTTTAAGATAGTCTTCTAGATGATAATATCCTCTATATTGAAGGTCTTAATCAAGCTATCTCACTCAAATATTATTTTCATAACTTTGTTTCCAACCTAAAGTAAATAATCTTGATGAATTTGTTATTTCTCTTGATACTAATAAACCTAAAATTATTATCGAAGAGCTTCCTAAAATTAATGTGGACTTGCATCAGGATATTTGGACCCTTCACTTTGATGGTGCTAAATACCTTTAAAGAGCTAGGGTAGGTTGCATTCTCAAAATTCATCTTGGCACAATCACTCCTTTAGATTTTCATTGTCGATGATGAAAATTGTGCTTGATCTTAATCAATCAACAATGGGAAGTTTCAAGATGTGGGACAATGTGGCTTGAAACAACCTTCAGGTTTTAAAGAAGTTGGTCTCTTCTATTTTATATTGGGTGCTGGGGAAAAGGGATAGGAGACTAAACAGAAATGCAAAATGAAAGAATTGGAACCTAACTATGGTGATGTGCCTGAGTGTAATCCTAATCCTAACCTAAGCATAGTGAGACTATTATATGATCCAATTACATTTAAGAGCAGACAAGTGCATGATCAATGTAAAAGATTGGAATAATAGAAACATAGGCTCACAATAGGGTGTTCTTTCACTGAGACATAAATAATGTCAACAAAGGCATAGTGTTCAATCTTCCTAATAGAATCTTCCAATCACATAAGAGGCACAGAAGTCACGTACAGTTATGTAAACCTTCAGATTCAAGAAAATGAGACAAAAGCAAATGGCATTTCTAAATCACAACTAAAAAAATCTATAGTATAGACTACTTTGCAAATGCCACAGATAACATCAACCAAGGCATGGAGGTTAAATTTCCTTAATTTATTTAGCCACATAAAGGGCACAGAAACATGCATGATTATATCAACTTTACAACTCAAGAAAATTAAGACAAGAGCAAATGATATTACTGATCAAAATTCTAGAAGTCTAAAACTATAGAATCCCCCCTTTCTTTTTATATTTTACAATCCTTCTTATATAGCCTTGGATGTCTCCTTTGATCACTTTCTTTCCCATGTAATTCCACTCCATCCTTCACTCACAGGGGACAAAACAGACGGCACATTCAATGCCTTGGATGCATCCTAGTCTTATCAAGAACTACCCTGACTATGACATGGTGATCCCTGTCTTAGTACCTCTCTTCATGCTTGAAATTCCTCATTCCATCACTTTTTTGGCTGCTCAACTGTCTACTCTACCTCTATCATATAGGGAACAAATGGATGGCCCCTTAATGCTTTAGGGGCTCCAAAAATATACCCAGTGACTGTTCCATCTACTTGAATTAACTTCAGCCGATCTTCCCTCCATTTTACTTTATGGCAACAGATACACGGAATGCTTTGAAATGGGAGAGGACACTTAGTCAATTTCCTAAATCCTCGTATACTTAGGAGGCACTGAAAAATGACAACTAGTGCTTTCTGCCAGATTCATCTAAGACACACGGCTCCCTTCACTTTTCTTTGGCTGTGGTGTAGTATCATTTGGGACACATATTAGACTTTTGTAGATGGTGATACTTGGAAATTTTTGCAGACTTTTGTAGTAACTCTTGAGGCCCACCACAATATTCATTCAGCAGTGACACTCAAAGATTTTCTCTTGGGTGATGACACATGGAGGCTTCCACGGCTTCAAGGAAGATACGTGGCATTCTCCATTTCTCTTACTAGGTTTATGTGGCGCCCTCTACTTTTCTTGGGGGTGGAGTAGAGAGGGATTGAAGAGTGACATTTGGTAGCATCCGCTACTTTATAACACTTAAACAAAATAAAATGATGCCTTTCACTTTTGGACCAAAGTATCAGACCTAGGCATTGAAACAAAGTCTTCTCCACAGTCGACACGTGGTGACTTCCGTTGCTTCTTCAAAAAGGTAGTTTTGGGTCTTCGCAACTACCACCTAGGGCTTTCTACTCTCTCTACTACTTAGCTCATTAAAATTCTTTGCCAAATGAAACATGGGTGCCTCTCTTAAACTCAGATGCTGACATGTGTTGCATTCCACTTAGCTATTATTAGGTATGTGGCACATTTCGTGATCTTCCCAAAAGTTACAAAAAGGGGTTTGGAGGATGCTAGCTGTCTAGCTTCATCTCCTAGAAATTGACACTTGGAGACTTCTGCTTGGATTTGATACTTGGGAAAAAATGAGATAAAGGAAACAAAAAGGGGAAAAGGGATCTGCTACTAGAGGGTGACACTTGGTAGCTTCCACTGCACTTTGACACTTAGGCAAAATGGACTGGCCCTTTGCTTCAAAACTCTATTGCGATGATTGAGGTACATGAGAACCAAAACTATAGTGCTCGACCAAAAACTTGAATGCAACGTAGAGTAAAAATTACTCTACATTCACTTCACCTTTGATGTTACCAATAATATAGTTGAATATGAAGCTCTAATCTTAGGCGTGAGAGCTGCCCTTGACTTAGACATTAAATACCTACATGCTTTAGGTGATTCTCAACTTATTTACGACCAAGTCAATGGTGATTCCTAATGCAAAATCAAAAATCTTGTTACCTATCATCAAATTACAACCACTTTTGCTAATAATTTCATCTCTTTCACTATTTAGCCTATCCCTAGAGATCAAAATTCCATTATTGATTCCCTCACTTCTTTAGCTTCTCTCTTTCTTCCCCACCAAGTTATTTTTGATCCTATTTTTCAATACAAACAAGAAAATATCCATCTTCAACTCAACCACTAGATTCACTTATCTGCCACATCGAGGTTGTCACCATTCGATAAAGCCTATGGTATAAAGACATTATTCAATTTTTGGAACATGAACCTTATCTTCTTAACTTAGACTCTCATGACAAGACACACATTCATAAATAAGCTTTAAAATATGTGTTTCAACATATCATCCTTTATTATCACAATGTTAAAGGTACCTTGCTCCATTGTGTTATACAATATGAGGTCCCTCCTCTTCTTGAACAAGCACATAAGGGCATTTATAGTGGCTACTATATAGGACATGCTACAACCTATAAATGCCTACATATGGGTTAATTTTAGCCTACACTTGAAAAAGATGCAATTGCATTCACTAAAAAGTGTACTCCTTATCAATTTCATGATGATATAATTCATTCACCTCCACTCGATATTCAAAATATCAAATCTCCTTGGCCATTTTCCATGTGAGTATTTGATCTTATTGGAAAATTACCTCATTCCCAAGATGGGTGTGTTTTTATCATCACCGCTAGTGAATATTTTACCAAATGGGTTGAAGCTATGCCCCTTGTTAATGTCACCAATCCTACCTTTTATAAATTTATTCTTAATAAAATAATTTTCTACTTTGGTGTTCCCTATACTATCATTTCATATAATGGTGGTAATTTCAAAAATAACCATGTTAAACAACTTTGTGATAAATTCAAGATCAATCACAAATTTTATACACCTTATCATTCATAATGCAATGGTCAAGCTAAGGTTAGTGATAAAATTATCAATAAAATTCTCCAAAAAATAATTCATGAAACTCGCATGTATTGGAATATTCATCTTTACCCTTCTCTTTGGGCATATCAGACTAGCATACATACTACCACTAGGGCAACACTGTTCTCTCTACTCTATGGTTCTGAGTCAGTTTTTCCCTTAGAAGTTGAGATTCCCTTTCTTTATATATCTCTTTATGGTATCATTCCTAATGAATAATTGTGTGAATCTCACCTTCATTCCCTTGATCTCCTTGATAAACACCATCTTTCTACCTTACAACATAATTACATATACAAGGCTTGTATTACCAAATAATATAACAAACATGTTAAAGTTTACAAATTTAATGTTGGTGATCTTGTCCTTAAATTAGAATATACTCATGATAAATAAGATAAATATGCCCAAAAATAGTGGGGTCCATATTTATTCAAAGGTATTCTTGGTCCAAGTACCTATCACCTTCAAACAAATGAAGACCATGTTTTCAAAGAGCCCACCAATAAATAATTCCTTAAGAAGTATTTTGCTTAAAACATTTCCTTATTTTCATGTTTTTTATCTATATATATCTAACACTTTTTATAGGTTACTTACATGGATCTCTCCCTCTACAATAGTTCTCTCTTTTCACAAACATTTAGTCCTTCTATTTTGGACTTTTGGTTTCCTATTTCTCTCATGAGTTACGTTGTAAAACCACAGTAGGACCTTGGTCTTCCTCATGATGTACCATAGTATTATTTATTTTCATATTATTTTTACAAAATTTTTGGGCATCTCTTGGATTTATCTTTTGTGAATTGCATTGTAAGGCCATGGATAGGACCTAGCATTTCTCACAAAATACCATATTTCTTATCCCATTTTTTTTCACATACTTTTTTGCACCCTCATGGGTTTCTCTTTTATGAGTTGCAGAGTAAGAACATGGATAAGACCTGGCCTTCCTCATAAAATTACCATCTTTTCATTCCTTTTCTAGAATGTGTTTTATAATAGTTACAAGTTTTTTATCCTTGTTCTCAGCCTTAGCTTTTGATTCTTTTGATAGATGGAATTTGCACAATAATATATGTTAGAATGTTTTCCTCCACTTCCCTCATTTTTATGATAAGAAATCATACTTTATGGTTTTTGTATCCTTTTTTCATCCTTTGTCACATTTTTTGTGTCTTAAATAAATTCAAATTGTTCCATGTGTCATTCCTGTTGGTTTCCTTTTCTTTCATTCCACGTTGGATAAAAGAAGGTTGAAGTCAAGATACCACTTTTATTTCACCTAGATTTACAAGACTCTTAGACCCCATGTTATCTAAAGTTCTCTCTCTTAGAAACCAAGTCCCAAGTATTCAAATGAAATTCATATTTAGCACCCATGTTTGGTCTTCCAAATCCCTATGGAGGAGGAAAAAAAGCCATCAAGAAAGTTAAAATCCAAATCATTTGAAACAAAAGGTATATATATATATATATATATATATAAGGTACCATAAAAATCATAAAATTCAAAATCACATCAAAAGATGTGATTCCGAGCACATCTCCTATCTCTAATCAAATCTCAAACTCCACAGTTGGCCTCACATAGAGGTGAGGTCCATTGGGGTATTGTAGACCCGTAGATTGGAATATGAGAATTCAACAAGCTCTATGGTGATGCCTACTTTCTCACATAAGTACCCAATATTTGTAGTAGATTAATGGCTTTGTAAAGGGTCATAAGGAATGGGGAACACATTGTGGGAAGGTAGGTCCATTTTAATTTTCATACATATAACCTTCATGGGATGATTATATACTTAATTTGATGATCTAAGACTTGTATGGCTAAGAGAAGTTCTTCAAAGTCCTTAAGGTCAAAATTACTCTTATTTTGACAAACCTAATTTGAGTGTCTTGACTTTGATAAAGAGTTCATCTACCTTGGTTTTTAATTCATTCTCCCCTCCACCCATTTCATTTTCCCCCCTTGACAGGCACCTGCGATTCCAAATCTATTTTCCTTCTTCTATATTCCCTTCTTCCTCACCTCTTAAAAACATGATAGTACTACTTTGTTTCATTTTTATATATCCTTAGAGTGAAACAACATGTTTGACCAACTATGGATTACTTTATTTACACCATAAAATTACATTCCTAGACTTTCTTTCTTTTACCATTTATCATTTATTGAACTATCTTCCTATTATAAACACCTACGTTTGTACCCATTTTTCAATTATTAAGTGATGTTGGTTTGTTAATTATCACTCATCAATGTTGTTTTCCCTTTTTTGCACCTTTTTCCATTATTGAGTGAGATAAAGAATGTTACTGCTCAGTCATCAATGTTGTTTTACCATTTTATTTTTGCTTTTACATTGATGTTTGATTACCATCCTTTTTGACATGTATCCTTGGTTTGACTTGGTGAGTTTGCCTTTCTTACTTGAGAGTTACTTATTTGAGTTTTTCTATCTTTAGTAGCTTTGGATTTTCAGTTACCTGATTTACTCTTGTTTTAAACTTGGTCATTTGGTCTCACATAAAACTTGTCACCCTAGCTTGCCAAATTCTCATGTACGTCCTGTCCTCATAGCACCAATTATCTTGGCTTTCTTGCATTTGTTTGTTTTTGGTCTTTAGTTTTGTATTCTTGGGTTTTTAAAAAGTAGTCTCTACACCCTACATAATCAAAACCAACAACATAATAGACAACCATTCAATGATAAAGGTAAGTCAAAGAATGCATCACATTTACTTTTTATTCATTTAATTTTCAATCATTTCTCTTTTAGTTATTTTATGATTTAAAATATTGAATTTTTTTTTAGCACCAGTGTTATGTGTTCTTATGTTCTTTCTTGAAGCACCATCCCTTGTTTCACCTTAGTGACATGTGATGAAATTTGATAGGGGCATATGTATATACATAATATTTTTAACTTTTATCAAATATTAATGCTTTATATCTTGCAAAAACCCATCAAGACTCAATCTCTCTAAGTGCATACATTAAAAGGTGTACCAAGAAAGGGGTGGGTAGACCATTGGCACTTCATCAGATTGTTGTTCCTTATTTACACTTATTACCAATCCAACTAGCTCCTAAAAACCATTCCCTAAGATATTAATCCTTTTTTGTACCCTCCTCCAGTCTTTTCTACTCTTCATCCCTCTTTTCCTCACCTTAAGTCCCTTTTGACAATCAACTATACTAGGTTGACTGGGTCAACCCTGTACAGTTTTAGGTGATTTTCACTTAGGAACTAGTTTAGATCTTGGCTGACCTAGCTCATAACCTAGTGAATAATTGTCTAAAATTATGCTAGGTCAACTGGGTGGACCCTGTCAATTGAGATTTTTGGTGGGGTTTAGGGTCAAATCTACCTATATATACAAGATCATTTCATCATTATTTCATATAAAATCAAGAGTTATTATTCATTTATGCTTATTTACAATATACTCTTACACCATTCTACTTGAGGAGTCTTAGCTTAGGGTTTATACTTGGAGAATTTGGTCTTATGGAGATTGGATGCTTTATCCTTTCTTATTGATCCTTACAAACCACAAAAACCTCTTGTGAATCACCTTTGGCCAAGGGAGAGATTGAGTCTTGATGGGTTCATCATCCAGGTAAGTATTCTTTAACTTTACTCCTCTCTTTAGTAGATAAAAGTAGTATAAGTATTGGCTTTATATAATAATACTCTTCATATTCCATGTATTAGGGTCTTACTTTTACTTAAATTAATTAAGATTATCTTATACATGTTTTGATTATTTACTAACCCCTCATGTTGTGCCACAAGCTTTGATGAGCACTAGATTAGATTTATTTTACTTGGTATTAGTTTAGGTAAAATATCAAAACCTAGGACCCCCTTAGGGTTATTGTGTTATATTGGATGATTTAGATCCCTCCTTATCATGGTGTATTGTGATAAATGTTCCCCTTATTAGGTCTAGTAGATCCCCATATTGGTCAGGCTCTCATTTAACAAATATGTTCCCAATCAGAAGTGTAGGTATGCTCTATCTTCTTTGAATTAAGATTGATTTATAGACATGATACATTTCTAATTTCATACACATTTAATTTTATTCTATTAACTATATTTGATGTGTTAATATTTTTCATGTGTTTGATTTATGAATTAATTTGAATATTTGAAGCTTTAAAACCTACACTTTGTCATAACATTTGATTTTTGAATATTTAAAATTTGTTTTTTGCCCTAAATATGAATTTGTATGTTCATTGAGGACTATATCTATAATACACACCCAATATAATTCCCCTCTCTTTAGATGAGGGGTTTAACCTGCAAGTCACACATCTCAAAAGAAGAGTTAACTATATCATGTGATAAATATAGAATTATGTATAATCATGTCAACATGTGGAGAGTATGTCATCATAATAATGTAATTGTAATTAAATTATGTATGTAACATATTAAATATGAGAAATACAAGTGTCATATTTAGATAGATATAACAATGAGGCATACAATAAAGTAACCTTATATGAAGTAGAATACACAATACAAGTCCATGATATAGATCATGACACCACTAATCAAGATCAAAAAGCAAAACACACAATGTCATTTAATGTCACACATAAGGCCAAGAGTCACATACAAGGGACATGTTTAATTTTTGTGCATACAAAAAAAAATCACATTATTTGATCAAATTTGGGATTGAAACTGAAAACCCTAGATAACAATACTATTATGAAAAATCATGAGAATAAAATAACAATGATAAAATTCATTAATTTTTAACTATTTTATTCTTGAAACTTACTGAAAATAACAAGGGAGAAAATAAAGACTTAGCTATAAACTGTGCCTCCAAGAAGAATCAGGGTATGAAACTTGTTGTGTAGAGAGGTCTAGTGACTAGAATTAGGAATTTCGAATTGGATTTGGGCCTAGATAATAATTTAGGGAAGAGGAAACTATAGGGGTGGTAATTATATCTAACTTTGGAGTGATCTTATCCACTTAAAATGAGGAAATTAGGGTTACTAGGTTCTTTGTGCCTTCATAGATAGAGCTTATATCTAGTGTGGGAACTCATGATCACTTACTGAGACCACTACGTGATTGATTTCCATTAAAAACCATAGATCATTGACATTTTAATACCAATGAAATTAACTGGGGGAAAAGAAGTAAATGGTTGATTTTGGGAGAGACCTCAACACCCCATTTGTTGAGCGCTACCTACATACCAATACTTTGAAGAGGGATCAAACTTTATGTAGTTCTCCCATGATACGATGGTGTGTGAATAATTGGTGTGGTATTCTAGATAATAGTGAAATATTTATATGATGAGGTACCTTAAAAATGACTTGTGACCTATAAAATGTATTCAAACTTGAGCTTTGGGCTACTAGGGTGGTATGCAATTAGAATTGGGAGAAATAGGTAGTTTGATCTCAATGTGTGAATATAATTTTGGTGATTTTTAATGTGGAAGGATATTTTTCAAAAAATAGTTTAAAAAGTGTTTAAATAGTAATATCATTGAAAACAATTTGAATGGGGCTTATTAGGGACATATGGAAAACCTCTTATATCTTTGAATTTAGCAAATTTCTATTATTTGGTAAGAAGGTAGGAGAGGTGGAGAACGACACTAGAGCAATGCACTTCTATCCCCTAGGGCACTCTTATCTTATGGGTGTTTTGATCATGTTTTTGGTTAGGCATGGAAAAAATTATGTCTAAGGTTTATGATAATAGGTATGAGTACATTTAGGGTTCATCTATCAGCTTAGAGGAGTGTGCAAGGTCGTTGAAAATGATTAAAAGGGGCCCTAATATATGCATAGAGATAAGTGTGTAAAAGAGTGGTCATAAGTGCACTATTTTAGATAAATATTAATTTTATGTATTTACATCCCCCCTTTATTATAATAATTAATCAAAAGTGGAAGTACTAGATTAAAAGGAAAAAGAGTGTGTAACTAAACTTACCTGTAGCAAGGAGTCTTGGATATAGGCCATAACGTTGAACTATGATCCCCAAAAAAATAAAATGAAACCTATGTAATAATATTATTTAATTAATATGGATAATTAAAAATTGAAAGATAAGAAACTACAGAGTGATAAGGAATGAATACACTTGATTGAGTACATGAATCATTGTGATTTTCTAGTGCAAAAATTGTTGACTTTGGTAGGTTATGTATTAACCTTGAATAGATTGGATTGGATTGTGTATGCCCTAATTCTCAAAAAAAATAAGGTGTGCTTAATAATTCAAGGTGTTATTGAATCCATCATCACATACCCAGATTAATAAAGTAATTTAAAATCCATGTATGAATCCTAATAGATATTTTTAGTGCAAAAACTAGTGTAGATACTGGTAAAAATAACAAACCAACCACTATAAATGGAATAATGTTAAAGTATAGTGTAAAATTGGTAAAATATTGGTACAAAATTGATGCAAATACTTAGTATAATCTATATCTAGTGTATATAAAGTGGAGAATGACATGAATTGCCATTCCATCTACAAAACTAAGTAATGAAGAAGTAATGTGCTACGCACATGCCCCCAACTGATACGTGGTGCATATAGATTTTGATATTGAGTAAAATAACTATTATTAAAATTAAAACCTAAGTTCCAACTTGGAATAAAATGTCATGCATGATTCCACCAAACTGATAAAATTTGAGATAAAACTATACAATTTTGAGTAATTCTAGAAATCGAGACTATGAATATGTTGAGTACTGATCTGAGTAAACTGAGGTTCTAAGAAATTATATAAATGCATGTTTTTAGGAATTTAGGAAAAATTATATGAAGGAAAATATATAACTACTCTCCTATCCAATGTGGTGCTCTTATCCAAAATGTCTATCTATATCTTTTATGAGCTTGAAACTATGTAACCACTATTAAATCTGCTCTATGTACTATTATGTGAAACCTAGTCTCTAAGACAAATCTCTGTGAATGCCCCCTCTTTTGAGGTAAGTTTTTGAGTCTACACAAGAAATTAATTCAAAATAAAATGTTATGCATTAGGATGTTATGATTTAAAAAATGTAAATATTAGTAATAATGACATCATGAAAAAGTATGGTATCATCATGTATGTAAATTGATAATAGTAATAATGTAATATACATGTGGAAACAAGAATTAATAGTAAGTGTGTATATATATGTGATAATTAAGCACACATATAATGATCAACTAAGTATATAATACCAAATAAAACTAATTATGAAAGAAATCATGATATCCATCATGGCATTAAAAGGGCTGGGTAGATGCATGATATTCATCATGGCATCAAAATATGAGAAAAGAATCAATAAAGCATCATGGACATAACACACATAATAAAATAGTACACACACAAAAAATAAAGCACATAATAGTAGGCCAATGGACAAAAACAATGGACATATTCAAATGTCACTCCGTCAAATAGAAGACACATATAAAGGCATGTTCAAATGCCCTCACACACATACATGAAAATGATAGAGGATTAAAGCCACATAAAAGGACATGTTCAAATGTCCACAAAAAAAAAAAGACACATGCAAGGACATGTTAAATGTGTTCACAAATATATATCAATGATATAAAGGATTAAAGCCACATAGTGATGACATATTCAAATGTCCTCAAAGAAAACAGGGAGATGCATACAAGTTACTAAGCTAAAACATGCATGATTATGTATTATAATAAAAAATATTTATGATTTAATTTGAGTATATTCAATAACTAAGATAAATAATAGTATATAATAATTATAGTGAATAAGCAATATTATACTGGCAAGTTCTTGTTCTACAATAGAAGTTCCAGGGAAGTTATGTTGAAGTGCATCTGTCATTTAAGTTTGACTGAGAAGTAACCTTATTATTTTTAATAAGGTTATGGGATAATTAAAAACCTCTTGGTATTATAGTTTTGGGATCCTTAAAACCCTCTTGTTATTTGTATTTCCAAGGTTGTGGGATCCTTCAAACCCTCTAACTATGCTTGTTATGGTTGTGGGACCCTTAAAACCCTCTTGTTGTGAATTGTAATGGTTGTGGGATCCTCCAAAGCCTCTTAGTTGTGGGTAAATTATTCAAAACCCTCTCTTTGGATGTGGTTCCAATAATCAAATTGCTTACTTGACTGGTTCATAGCTCCAACTTCAAAAGCATTCACCCTTATCTAAAGAAAATAACATTAGTGAGTAAGAAATATCATAAGATGTAATATAATTTAAAGTAATGAGCTATGAGTAAGATAATGTGGGAAAATAAGGATAAAACCTATGTATATCATGCCCTCAATGAGTTATCTAGTGAATTTATATATTGTAGGAAGCTTGTGTGAAGTTTAGAACTGAGTAGTGATAGTCTAAGCTCACTGGGACAATGGTGTGGAGAGGTACACTAGACCAATGTGCTCTTATCCTCCATAATGCTCCTATCTAAATGCCATTTTTGAGTGTGTAATAGTGAAAGTGTTTGAAAATTAGTCTAAGAGTGTTGCTCTATGAAATTTACAATCACTCATGTACCCTAGTGAAGCATTATGATATAAAATTGGCTAAACCATGTATAGGATACTGTGCACAACTATACTGATGTATGACAAAATATATATAAGCATGCATAAGTCCTAATTTTTGTTAATTTCTTGCATATTTTACAATTTTTGTATATTTTTTCATATATATGAATTGAGAAATATAGAGAAGGAAACTAACCAATGACTCCCTTAAGAGTCTTACCATCAATAGATCCTATATTGAATAAAAGAATGATGATCTTTGTAAATGAAGATTATCATGTATTTGTGTAAGCTATGTAGCAATGTCATATTCATATGCTATATAATTAGTATCATTAGGATCATACCAATATGTACTATTATAATCATCATCATTTGGATTTTGAAGTTGTGGAATACCAATCTTCTATTTTATTGTATCTTGATATGAATAAAAAACTACACCATACTATAATATTGACCTTTTTGATGTCTCCTCTATAAGGTGTACTATGTCATGTGCCTTTAGTGATATGCCACTACTTGTATCTATTTATATAATACTTAAAATTATTCTTTCTTATTTATTATTTCTCTCTATAAATATTCATTCTTTGGAGAAGGATGAGATTTTGCCTTAATGTTTAAATGATATGCAACCTTTCATTGTATCAATTATTAATCTTATTGATTTTAAAAATGATCTTCCAAGCATAATATTATAGGCACTTGAATTTTAAATAACATGAAAAGTAGGATAACACTCTTTTGAAGTAAAATAAACTCTTAACTTCATTGAACCCATACATGTTGTATATGCATTAGTTTGATCCAAGTATTGATGCTTATTCCCAAGAAATGTAAGTAATGACATAGAACAAAAATTGATTTATTTATATTCCTTAACCTTAACATTTGTAAATTGTTTACCATTTATATGAGAAGTAATAGTGAAAGTGTCTTGATATGAAGAAAGGATTATAATTACCCCCTTTGTGACCACATTTGAAACTATATATTTTGTATGCATTTCATTATTTGGAGACTCTTTTGTTAGAAAACCTCTTTTAAGGTTGTTTTTTTGCTTATCTTAAATTTGATTTGATAACTTATCTATTTTTAATACAAATTTTTCTTATTGTGACATTTGCTTTGAAAATTGTGCCCTTTGTAATTTATCTTTTTGATCTTGTACCTTTTTTACTCTTGCTTGATCTAACTTAGCTTGTTGAATATTTTCTTGTTGTAATTGTGCCCTTTGAACCTTTTCTTGTTTTGAATCATCCTTTGGTAATCATTTTTATACCACTTTTGATTTTATCATGTGTGTTTTAGGAGATGCACTCATAATGTGAGTGGGTTGCTTAAGTGATGTTTAGAATTTAGAGTTCCCATGGTAATTAGTTTTTACTATGTGGTAAATAACTATTTAAAGTTAGTTGTTGGTTACCATATGATCAATACAGTAAAGTTATTATTAGGGAAAATAGCTAGTTAGTTAGATATATTGTTAATAGAAAATAATATATCTCATACTATTATTAGTTATTTGGTTAATAGGTTGATGTTTTGTAGGGATCAGAGCATACCTAATTATAGAATATATGTCTCTTATATATTTGTATGATGTTTGATTAATGAAATATGATGGTTGATTGATTGATCATATTATGTGTATGAGCCTTTAGCTCTTGCCTAGTAAGGGATATCTTTATTATTTATTATCAGAGCAGGTTGTCATGGACCTGTCTATACTTTACATTCATTTGTGTTTTGCATCAAAATGAATTTTTGAGTAATATTACCATGTTGACCATGTGTAATGATTGATCATTTATTTGTTCACCTTGATTGCAAATTGATAACCAATTTTAAATTCTAACCACATGAAAATTTAATGCCATTTACCATCCATTTGCATTCATCTCTCTTTTTCACCCTGTTCATCTCTTTTTTAGTTTGTTCACCCATCCTATTCACTATTTAAATTCAAAAAATAAAAATAAAAACTGTCTAGAAAAGAAATATATATATATATATATATATATACAAGGTATGTTATTGATCTATCTGTATATATTATATTTTGTGAAAGGGTTTGATTTATTGTTTGAATTAGAGGACACTTGGCATAGCATTGGAATCCAACTTAGCTCTTGATAGTTGCTAGCTATCTTGGTAACTTGGCAGTGAGACTCAATATTATCTCCGCATTATATCTCGATGAACCCTCTCCAACTTTGTGACATCACTTCTCTTCATACAAATTTTTTAAAATAGTATTTATTTTATTGCATCATCAGATATTTTCATAATATGTTGAGATTTTAGGCTTGAAAGGTAGAATGCCTCATTTGGACCCTAATCCATTGAAATACTACCATCCTTTGGTATTCACAAAAAAATCATATCACTTGAAATATCCTTAGTAGAATTAACCTTGATAATGGCAAATTGTTTCTCCTATGTCAACAAGCAACTCAATGTTTTGTCTTTGATCTACTTTGTATGGTGACTTGACATATCTCATAGGGAAGAAGACAAATCCAAATATAAACCCATGGTTCTCTTCAAAACCATAGCTTTAGGTATTTTTTATTATTATGTATTTTACCTATTTCAATTTAGGTATGTAGGGTCTTGTTATGGTTATGTAGTCTTAGTTTTAGGCATTACTATCTGTCATAGTTATTAAGTTTTAGTTTGTTATTTAAAGTTATTTTAAATAATGTTTTATTGTTTTAATAGTAATTTTAGGTATATTAAGTTGTGGTATTAGTCTTTATGATTATAATTTTAGTATTAGATTTTAGTTTAAGGTTTTGTTTTATTTATAACTCCTATGCTTTTGTTTTTGGTGAGCAGTTTTAATATTTTGATTGTGTAAGAAAAGCAATATTTAATTAATTTTCCATTTTTATTGTTTAGACATTATAAGTTTGAAGTTAGTATTTTTATGTCATGGTCAAAATATCTTTAGGGTGTGTTTACATTTTAAATTTATGTTTGTGAGTCATCTTTTAATTTTATCACATCTTTATTTTATGTCAAAAAATAAAAGTGTCAACGTTATTATAAGAGTCCATTTTATGTCTAGAATCACGTCCTATCGTCATCTTGTTTTAGTACATGTCATTGTCCTTGAGTCACAAAGCTTAAAATAAGCCTTGAGAGGTATTTTTTCAAATAAAGCCTATGTTCAAAAGGATTTTGTAATATTTTCCTCTCCTAAATATTTTTTGCAAATTATGTATCAGATGCATTTTTGGGCTAACCCGACATCCACATGTCAATATTATAGGAGGGTAATATAGTATTTAGTGTTTTTGATTCCTCTTCCCATTTAACCTCTAAGGGAGGGAATGTTGAGAATTTAGAGTTCCCATGTTAATTAGTTTTTACTATGTGGTAAATAACTATTTACTATTAGTTGTTAGTTATCATATGGTCAATATGGTAAAGTTGTTAGTGGGAAAAATAGTTTATTAGTTAGATATATTGTTAATAACAAATAATATATGTCATATTATTATTAGTTATTTGTTTAATAGGTTGAGATTTTATAGGGATCAGAGCATCCCCAACTATAAGATATATATCTCCTATATATTTGTATGAAGTTAGATTAATAAAATATGATGGTTGATTGACTGATTGTATTATGTGTGCGAGCCTTCAACTCTTGGCTAGTAAGGGCTATCTTCATTAAGTGATGTATCAATGATAGGATCAACACTATTAATTATATTTTATGATTTAAATCTAAATAATGATCTGTATGATGCCCATGCATTTTATGATACACACAATAATATTTTGATCTCCCCAGAGGATGTAGAGGAGGTAGTTTGATCAAATTATTTTTAATCATTGCCCTTATAATCTCACTTTAACTATTATTATCCATTTGAATACATTTTAAATCACTTATTGTATATGAATTCCATCATATTTTCTCATTTTTAAATGAAATATTGTTAGGTATAACATTGCTAAATAGAGATGCACATACATGATTAATACTAGCATATTTTGGATTATTTTCACATGTAATCTGATGTTCCAATAATATGATGTTTACAATGAAAAATTGATATTTATTTTGTAACAATGCTATTAATTTTCCCATAGTGATGATTTAATCCATTAGATCTTCATGATCATAAAACCTAGGTGCTTCAGATTGAATATACATACATACACCATCAAGAGGAGATGTGGGAGGTGGAGTTTTTTGATGGAGGACAAGTTGATTATATTCATTTGGCACTATAGGATGGGATACCTTACCTCTTGGTATAGTGATATCATGGACCTAGTTTGAGGGAAATTAGTTATCATAACCTTGCCGATTAGTGTTATCACTTAGATTTCACCCTTTGAGGAGATGTCTCAGGTTTCCTCATCCAAGTGGCATAATTGAAACACCTCTAGGCTTTTGGATTGCCTAAGTATGAGGTGAATCTCTAGATAGGGATAGCTCCCTTGATGTACCACTTTTGATCACTACTACACCTAAAATTTGGGAGGGAAAAGGGAGAGAGAAAAATGAAAGAAAACTATCCTAAGGGAGGTGATACACTAAATTTGTTGATGACTTCCAACCAGATTCATGTTACACATGAAACCAAGAGACTAACCAAACATACACTTCTCCAATATGTATCTTCTCACATCAATATTACATTATGAGGTTATGGATGAATGCTTAGGCTAGGAGGACTAGGAAATAGGCCTTACATGGAACTAGTGAATAGACTAACTCACTCAACCTTGACACTTTATATAACACTTCACATGCCCTACAAGAAGAATCTTTCCCACTGCAAATAGGATGAAAGAACAAGACAACATACTAAGGAAATCATAGTTATCACTAAGTAAGAACAATCATCAAAGTAAGCCACCCTATGAATAGTCATGAAGAGGTATAAATAATTAGTCTTATTGATCAAATAGTATGAAAATGAGTAGGGCTTTGCCATACTCAAGTGCAGCATAAGTCACAATGGCTAAAATGGCTAGTTCTTATAAAACTTGAGAGAGAGAGGAGAAGAGACAAGTCCAAGGGTCACAAGGACACTTGTAAAGATGAGAAAAAGAGTTAATTATGAATGAGAAGAGGATGTGGGATGGAAAATTAAGGTTAAAAGGAACAAATGGATCTCCAAGTCATGAAACTCTTGCAAAGTGGCATGAAAGTTCTCATCTTGGCTTAAAAAATTGCCTTTATGATTTGGACCTATTTGAAAATACAAAAAATGATTAGGAATAGGTATAATGATTAGAATTAAGGGGAATTATTTTAGACAAGCATCTCCTTGTATTAGTTTTAGGCTTAGTCATTTGGAATCATCTAGGAATGAGCCATCATCATCTACAGTCCAAAAAAATATTCCTTCATGCACCTTGCACACTTGGCATCCAAAAAGGCATAATTTTTCCATAAAAATACATGGGATGGAGTGGATGACACCTATAAAGACCCTCCATATCCTTAGAGGCATCAAACACACCTTAAAATTAGCTCACTTGATGTTTTCCACCCTTCTCACTAGCTTGGTCACTATGCCAGTTTTGACTGGTTGAGATGAAACAATTGGTTTAGAAACTTAAGAGTTATTATAAGTCATTAAATTTAAATGGGGAGTTATATTAAGCACTAACATACCCTACCATGTGATTTACATCTCTTGAAACCTCTTATAACCTATAAAATGCAAAAAAAAAGTCAAGAAAATCCTATTTTACACTCCATCCGTACAATTATGTAAAACTAATCCTAATGGGAGTATCTTGAGAGATTATTATATATAATTAAATCATAATTATATTTAAAATTTTCCATTAGATTAGCTTACCATCCTCATCTTCCCAATCAGGTCTTTATAAGGGTTTAACAAGGGTTTTAGATAGTTTGACCTCTTAAGCATTGTTCATAAAACTTGACATTCAACTTGAAAAAAAAATCCAAAAGAATGATCTTTAGGATCCATAATAACACATATAAAATCCTTTGGCATCCATGCACAATTTCATGAAAGATGTGAGTATTCAAAACTAGCCTATTGAGCTTTTCCTTCCATTTCCTATAGGTTTGAGTTAGTTTTGAGCTCAAAAATGGATTATTTGAAACCTATCTATCCTAAAAAACCTTTATTACCTCTATTATGACCACATAACCATTATATAATCCATTATAAATATTTATTAAGGGTAAAAAATAAAATGACCTATCATTTGAAAACTAGGCCTAACCATGCCTAGTAGGCTTGAGTTGTCCTTGAAGCCCAAAATGGATTTTTAAGGATTAAAATACAAAATATATGCTTTAAACACACCTAATTTATCCATATTAACATGACTCAATCCATTTTAAATATCTTCCAAGGTTGTAAATGAATATGGCCCATCATTTGGGCTTTAGGCCAAAACCCTGCCCAAAGGTCTTAACCGTAGCCTTGAGGGTTTAGACATCCTTGTTGAAATTAATACTTCTTTGATTGATATACCATGTTTTCATATGTGTAATATAATATTAAAAACCTATCTTTAATGTTTCACCAAATCATAGTTCATCCATTTCCTGAGACTACAAGGTTTTACTCATAAGGGAGTGCCCTCTGTCTGAGACAAAACAAAGGGAACTCCCCTATTTTATCAAATAATGGTGATTAATGGATGGTATTTTTAAATTTTTAAAGATGATAAATACAATATTTCATCCTTTTATTATGTCATTTTACCCTCCAATGTTACAAAAATCCAAAATAGACTCTTAAAAGGTAGACTGTGTGCAGGGTTTATGATGTGGACTGTGTGCTACCTTAGAAGGGACACCTGTAGATATTCCTAGCTTGAATATAAATTTGGGAAATTTAATTAGAAATATTAAAACATTATTAGGTAATTTTTAAGTGTTTTTATTCCATTTTTTCATATTTCTTATGCTATACCTCATTCAAACAAAGTCCCTTTGCTTTCTGCCTATGCCACAGTCAACTCTAGCTGAGTGTGTGGGAGTGTCAAGACTTGTAGGTGAATATTTAGGATGGAAAAAACTTTTAAATTAGTTAATAGGATATATTTAAACCTTAAATTATCATATATCAATTATTTTAATTTATTCTTTCATGTTTGGACCATATGCACTCCAAGAATTCCAATCGATTTTGTTCTCTACCCTTCATAGTCAACTATAGTTGACTGTGAGAGGTCCTGTAGATGTTATTGACTATTATATATTTATTATGAGGCTATGATGATTATTATAAAGGTTTTTTAACTCCATAAACTAATCACTCCAACTTTTGACATACTCCTCATAGTTTACTATAGTCAAATTGAGTGTTATTATTGACTATATTTCCTATTTTCCCCTCTCAAGAATGATCCCTGTAGGTGTATTGAATGATTTTCATTTAGATATAGTGATTAAATACCTTATTAGAGTCATAAAATATAATTTTAAACCTATTTAAACTATATTTTCATCTTTGAGATATAAACACCTCAAGAAACCTAGTTTACTTGCTCCTTGCCCCTCACAATCAACTACAATTGACTGTGAGAGGTCCTATAGGTATCTTCCATATGTTATAAGATTTGAATTAAATTAACACAACCATAATTTAAGATACCAAAACCATTTTATACCTACACTTAACTCTAAATTTTGGAATGAAGTCTATTTCTAAATTTATCAAGCTTACCCTTCATGGTGACCCTACAACCAACCTATAGGTGCATATTAGTGGTGCAAATAGGCCTGTAGGTAGACATGTAGGGGTATATCTTGTGTATTGACCTCTATGGATACTCATTGAAAATGATTAGGTTTATTTTTACCATTATAAACCATATACCATGAATACTTCCTTATACACTATCACATTGGGAAGTAATGACAC
>JARHVA010002335.1:0-92500 GCA_037957365.1 Torreya grandis
AGATTATTTATGAAAATATTATCCCATTCCTTTTCTATTTAGTGCATGGAAAATGAATAGAAAGGTTACTCCATCATTGTAAGAAATAAGTAAGCTTTCTACATTTTTTCTTAGTTTTATATAGGGTCTATCATGGTGATATCATGTTAAATATTTAAAGAGAAATTCATTTAATATTTATGAGATAATACTTCAAATGATGTGATAGACCCTTTAGGCAAATGTATAAAACATTCTAGAGCTAGTCTTATTAGACTCTTTGGAAAAAGGTGAAGTGAATATGCATCATTATAAGTAACCTCATGACATGTTATGAATAATTATTAGACATTATCATGAGGAATTCCCTTCCATTTATATTTTAAAAAAATTGGTATCTAAAAATGTTTTTAGAAAGGTATTTGAAGAATACTTGTATCTAGAAGAGATGTATAAAAATCCTTGTATCTATATTTCCTTGATTGTGCTTGGGGATCCATTTGTTGAAAAGTTTATTTTCATAACTTTCCACTCATTATAAAAGGAGGGATCAATTAATGGATTGTATGTGATGGTTGAAATGTATTTTGGCATCAGGGGATCAATTTTGGTGTTTATTAGAGGATTTTTGACTATTTTCTTAGGTGATGTGGGTTTTTATCCTTAAAAATGGATTTGAGAGGCTAATGAATTGATTTTTTATGTAATTTGATCAATATAATCATCTAATAGGGATTTTATTTTATCAACCTCAATCCTAGTGGCATGGCAGGATTTTTTTCATTTCCTAATTCTTGCTTAGGCTCCTCTTCTTCTTCTTTATTTATTAGATTATGGTGGGGTGGAGTATTATGATGAGGTGGTGTTAATATAAGGTTATGAAAGAGATAATGATTAAAATTAGGGGGTAGTATACATCTAATTAGAGTGATTTGGGATAATATTTGATCTTGACTCTCATATATGTATTGGCCAAAGTGATCTCTAATCTCATTATCACTAAAGAGTTCATTATTCATTTCATGCTTTCCTCTATCAATGTGCATGTCACTTTGATTCTATTCATTATCTATATTTCACTCACCTAATGTCTTTAGAATATCATCTTATTGGTTTAATCGTTGTCTCATTCTTAGGGCTTGTACACTATTTTTTATTAGAATTATGAATGGTGGTAGATATTATAGATATTAGTGGTTGATGAAGGTTGTTTAAATTTTCCTTTTATGATTTAGTATTGATATGAGAAGAATAATGATAAGCATGATAAGATGCATTATTGAGAAATAAGTTATCTCATATTTAAGTTAGTATGAATAATATGGATATATGTTATGGTAGGATTGAGTAGGATTGAATTATAGTTCAAACCTTTAGAATAAATTTTGGATAAAACAAGGAATATGGATAATATGCCCAAATACTAGCAATATGTCAAAACTATCAATATCTAAATTAGAAAAAATGGCAAGATTTGATGGGTTCCTATATTAAAAGTAACAAGATGATGAATAGACACGTGATATTTATAAATAGTCAAGATGATGATATGATGGTGTATTAACTAAAAATCAACAAAGTAACAAGTTGAAAATATACAGATAGAATCATAAGTATAAAGATAATGAATCTTGGAAATTGAATATGGTGATATGAAAATATATATGGTGAAATATCTATGTCAAAAGGGACCTAAGAGAGGGTGTGATCCAATATATATCTTAATCATAAGATAATTATGATGTTCAAAATATATTCATGGATGTTAGGGATGGATTAGATGATGAATAAAATGGTGATCATGAGGATATGGTTAAGGCAAGCCTATGTGAGACCTAGTTTTTGTCATACTTTCATAATTAAAAGATGGGATGGCTTATAAATAATAATGGTATTTCATCACACTCAATCAAGAAAGCAAGCCACAAAAAATATTAACTAGTAAATTGATGTAGGAGTGTCACTCAATGTCTACACCATCAAATGGCTTCACAAGTAAGGTTATAGGTTAATGATTCATTAAAAAAATATCAAACCCTCTCGACCACATTTACACATAAAAATCACTATAGGATCAAATATTGACTCTAGTAGTAACTCTCTTATTATGATTTAAGGTCCTATTCTAGGTTTTATTGGCTCTCTAGGGGTATCCTTGATATACACAAGCTAAAATAGGGCCAAGCTTGATATATGGTGTTTTATAATGATTAGGTCATATAATGAAATCCTCACATTCATTAGATTATGTATGGGGTCTCCTAGTTGGCCTAATAATATATGCCCCTAATTTTTATACTCTATCAGAACATTAAATGTGGTTAAATGCACAGTGATGAAATCCACATCACCAAACCCTAAGACTAATGAAAAGTGTGTGGCGATAAGATAAACATCATGTTTCACCCTAGAAAAGAAAGGGGAGGGTTTATTAATGGTTTTTTGTCCTTCATGAATCACCCCAAGGATGAAAGGAGGAGATAGTACACCATTGTATCCCTTAGGTGGCACTCAAGTGAATAAAGAATATTTATTATCTAATTAGTTTAATTAAGTTTATTTAAACCATGTATTTAACTAATGACCTTAAAGTAAATGTGTTATTAATTTTAACTCAACAATTGTATAAATTTTTATTGTAAACCTTGAGGGGCAACCTACAATAATAAATTTTGACTCTTGATTTGTTTTAAGCAACTCGCAAGGAAAAACTTGTTAGTATTGCGGATAATTTTGATTGTTTTACATTTTTGAGTTCCTATAAGGTTGTATTTAAATTTATACTCTTTTTATAACTATCTTAAAAGAGGATAAAGTATTTTTGTATGAAAAAAACTACACAATTTAATTATTAAATGTTTTTATTTTGTTTATTTACACTAGGCTATATACATTGGCAGAATAAACTAAAAGATATTAATAAGACAATAATAATAACAAAAAATCATTTAAGACCATATAATGATAATGTAATGTTTGTTTATATACCTAAAGAACTATATTAAAAATATATTAAAATTTATTTTATTAAATATGAAAGTGTTATACAGAAGACTATTAAGAAAATTGAGGATTGATTCAAGTGTTGTCAACCAAAAGCATGTTAACAAAGATTTTAATATAATTTAATGATGTTACTAAAAGTAATGATATGACCATATACTATAAAGTATGTCAAATATTAAAGACTTAAGACCATAACCATACATTACTACAACTAGTGGTTTAATATTTTCATCAACTAAGTTATTTTTAACTATCCTGATTAATGATAATAAATGTGGTGTTATTTTTATATTGGCATTAAATTATAACATATATCAAAAATTAGAACATAAAACTGAATGAACTCAAAATTTTAATGATCTAATGATTAGACAATGCGAAAATAGTTTATTATCAAAATTTTAAGTTTAAATATGATGACCAAAAACTAATAAAAACTAGATAATCTTGAATATAATATATCTATTAAAATGATGTTATTAATTTCATAAAATAATTTGCCTAATTATATGAATCAAGTATATTTATGTCAAATAGATAGATTATTACTAATAACATTACTTGATTCAATGATTACAATAAAAAAATCTTATTACCATCTAGACATGACCTATATTCTATCTATATAAGTCTAGCTATGTGACTTGTGCTCAAAATTGTGGGTAAAGTACTCAATATTATACTTCAGTTATTCATAGATTTAAAACTTGTAGACACCAAACAATAGAGATCAGCCTTTTATTTATATGCCTATGTTTTAATTCAAAATCACTGATTAAATCCTTTTGATAGTGTAAATTAGTCAACAACCTAAACATTTACAAACATAACTACTTTAGACATAAGTTTGACCTTACAATAGTTCAACATTAGATCAAATTTTTTAAAACCTATATGAAGATAAAACCCAACTAAAGGCAAGACATTTTTAATGAGTTTTTTGAGTTTTACAATATAAATATAAGAATGATTAATAACTTGAAAAAAATTATCAATTAGACGATATAATCATGTCAAATTATCAATGAGATCAATGGATAGCTATGAGAAGACAAAATTAGATTCCTCTTCATCCATAAATTATAATTTTTGGAATCCACAAATTTGCCTTCAATTTTGACCTATAAGCTCAAGTAAAACATAGTCAAAGCACAAGATGTTAGTCTAAGAGAAGGGCTCCTACTATGTTCACCAGATGTGTTATATAATTTTTTTATAAATAGATTAAGAACACACAAATGAACTATAAAACAAATCCAAATTCATATAAAATCAATAAAATGAAAGAGAAAAGGAAGCAATCAACATATGATTAAGAATTTATCACCATCATCTTATTCTTTAGAATTTTTCTTTCAAAGATTATTGATGTTTTTCCAAGATAAATTGATGGAATGAATGCTTTATTGTTGTATTTCAATTTATATGGATTAAATACTTTGATAAAATGGATAATGTATGCAAGGATGATATATGTGTATGCAATAGCAATTTAGAATGCACTTAGATAATAAGGATTTTGGCATAATTCTTCATTGTTAGAGAAATATGATTGCATTAGTTTATATATGAAGAGGGTGATGTAATGGATGTTCCACATTAAAATTTGGGTCTTGAGAGATCAAGGGATTAGAAAAATCCAAGGAATTTAAAATTTCTTCCAAGATAATGTATTAAATGATCCCATGAATTTAAAATTCATTAGAATTTCTTATAAAGGAGGTTAGGGCTCTCAGAGAATTAAGGAATATTTAATATATTTTTTAGGGAGTTTAATAAGGTTTATTAGAAGATTTATGTGGGTATTAGGGACTATTATTATAGGAAAACATAGTGATAAGTGGATAGCGGGTAGCTAGGATTTTTGAATTTAAAATTGGAAAGTGGGCATATGATAGGATCATTAGGTTAATAGGATATTAATAGAATGGGTAATGGAGAAACTAATATTGTGTGGGATATGTAAAGGTTAGGATGGTATAATAAATATGAAAAGGTGGGGGACTATACTATTAACTAGGAAAGGGAGAATTAGTGGATTGTTAGATGAAATTAGATTGGATAAATGGCAAGGCTAGATGAATGACTAGGGTGAGTGAATTAATATGCATAAAGATACTAAAAAATATTATATG
Source organism: Torreya grandis (assembly GCA_037957365.1). Lineage (NCBI taxonomy): Eukaryota > Viridiplantae > Streptophyta > Pinopsida > Cupressales > Taxaceae > Torreya > Torreya grandis. The sequence continues at coordinate 5,121 of JARHVA010002335.1, forward strand.
AAATTTTATGAATATAACCATACAATTTTTCAAGTTCCTCAAAGGTCATTTAGCATCTATAAGACTACTTTAACAAATAATAAATATGATCAATTGCATATGTCCTTCACAAGCATTAAAAATAAAATAATCTAAAATTTGAACCCATCAATTTATGGTTAGAAGAGGTCACAAAACAAGCCCAAGGTTATAAGATTTAATTAACACGAGGGTTTATAAATAAATAAATTCGAACATAATAAGGGTTTATATAAAATGTCCATGAATTTCAACACAAACAAGTAACATTTATTAAATATACATGATGCTAAATGAAATAGAAAGAATTCACAAGACATGATGTTAAATAAAATAATAAGCATTTGTAGTAGACTTAACAAAATTTAATTAAAATATACTCCAACTAAGGGTAATATGAACTAGGTTTAGTCCCACCCACTATGTTTTAAATCAACTCATAGTTTTACTTTGGTAAAAACCTTGATTAAATCTAAAAATGCAATAACAACTATGACATATGAAGAAATTTTACAAAGTGAATGAAAGAGTTCTAGGAAGGGTGGAGGTTCACCATGCAACCCATTCATTTTTTATGGTTTATGACTAAAACCAAATAGTGTGTAATCATATAATGGAAATTAAACAACAAAATAAAATTACTTGTTCAATGGACTTCTTCTATGTTTCTTTTCCTCATCTTATTTCGTATCCCAAAAAAATTATACTCTTTTTCATGTGTTTTCTTACATACCCACACAACCTTATATTTTATATCAAACTCTAAGGCCAAAAAAAATACATAAATACCTCACAGGTATAGATTCCTATAATATCATATAATTCTATAATGATTGTGGATAAAATTTAGTCCAATCCCTATGTTCCCTTCATACTTCTCTCACTTCCCTATTTGAATTCAACAACAAGTATAATGACTCAAAATTATAGATAATAAACCTTAATCTACATAAAACACTAATATAAATTATTATGTCATAATACTAAGGTCAAATTAAGAGATTAACAATGATGCACTAAGGTCAAAATGACATTTTATAATATCATTATGGTGCTAAGTTTATAAGATGGATTAAATCAACAACATCTTTAGTAATGAAAATAAAACATAGATATTACTAAATTATTTGGTACTTAATAATTAGATAAAAAAAGACACAATCACTTGGTCTTATATGAACATCATGATCTCACATCATAAACAAGGCTAACTTATTAAGATAGGTTAACCATCAAAGGATACGAGAAACATTAAAACTTGTAACTTTTGCATTTTAACCCAATGTAGTCATAAGAATCTCTATTATAAGCTTTAGTTTATTAATTCCAAAAACTCAACAAATCTTTCCAACCATTAATAGTAACAACAAAGACATAGTTTCAAAATTAGGTAAAAGATAATGGACTTAAAATAAATATTAATAATGAATACATACAATATTAGATAATCAAGATAAAATACAACACATAAGGGAAATGGTGGATGGTTCACTTGATCTCATTATTTATCTTGTTTTCATTTACCTATATAACATTTTTAAAACATTCCAATAAATTATTCCAATCCCTAACCTATCTTAGTCATTTGGTTATTACTTGTGATTAAAAAATGACATGAACAATACTAGCTCATAAAAACATGAACCAAATCAAATAATGGACTGAATTACAACCAATTATAATATGGCTTAAATATTTCAATACATGCTCATAAAATAAATATTTGAAAGATAAAATTAAAATATCACAATATAAAAATTATTCATTAAATAGAATCATAGAGCAAATTATTGAATGTATTCCCATGTGATATATGAAATCCACTCCCCCTAAAAGGATGCATTGCCTGAGGCCAAAATAAAAATGTGAGGATAGTGCTTCTTAAAAATATTTTAATCTCTTTAGGTGACACTTTTCACACTCTAATAGTCCCATTAGACCAACACTTGTCGAAAGTTCCTATTTTGTAAGTTAAAAATGTGATAGCCTAGGATCCTAATTGGGTATAGCTAAACCATATCCTCATCTTACAACTATAGATTATTCTAATCCAAAATATTATATGTATATATATATATATATATATATATATATATATATATATATATATTATAAACATATATTTTTAAATAATTATACATGAAACACATCAAAGTTTTAGATAGATAATGAGGAATAGTTAGGTTGTAGGAAACATGACTAATGTTGTCCATAATGTTGAATGGAATGATTAAATGTGGATCTAGTTTATATACCTTACCAAAATTTATGTAATTTGTCTGAGGTCATAATCTAAAAAATACATTGTCAATTAACTCATACTCTCTTGGTGATCTCTTATGATCAACATAATGATTTCATATATCAAAGTCAACTTTTAGACTTTAATAAATTAAAACCATTTTTTCATCATAATCTTGTAAAGACTCAAGACTTGAAAAAACCTGATCTTCCAAACCATCCTATCTAAGGGAAGTGTTTTAGTTTTACCCATACAAGATTTGAAAGGTTCCATTTTAATAACATAATGATAAGTGTTATTGTATGTAAATTTATCCAAATTGAGGTGATCCTCCCATTTATATATCTAAACCATTACGTACATCCTTGACATATATTCCACTAATTTGTTCACCCTTTTGGTTTAGCCATCTGTTTCTATATGATATGTTGAAATTTGACCCAAATGTAGTAGTCAAGTACTGTCATAACCTTGAAGTGAATAAATTATCTCTATCTGAGATAGCCACTTACAAAACATAATGAATGTGAATAATTCAATTCATGAACTTTTTAGAAAGGGTAGGGGCATCATCATTAATATTTAATATAATAAAGTGAGAAACCATTATTAATTTATCAATCACAACCAAAATTGTGTCATGTTTGCCTTGAGATCTAGGTAATATCTAAATAATGTCCATTTAAATTAATACCCACTTTATTTATAGATCAACATGAGGGTCAAAAAATACACTTGGATGATAGTATCAAACCTTGACATGTTGACATTCCAAACATTTTTATATGAAAGTATCTACACCTTTCATTAATCTAGGTTAGAAATAAAGTATTTTCATCCCATGAGTCAATTTAGTGATACTTGCATGAGTTAAATGAGGTGAAATATGAAATTAATTCATCAATTATTAGCTTATATTCATAACATCAATATCATAAAATTTTACTTATTTTTTTATAAGCCCATATCAGTCCAAATAATAATAAAAACAAATTCTTTTATGAATTCAAGGTCTATTAAGTACTTATTTAAAATATAATTTCTAAAATTTAAAATCAAAATAGAAATTATATCAAGATATATCTTTATACTAAGATCATAAACTACTATATTTTCATTTCATTTAACATAAGAAATAATAGTATAATTTTATGATAAATTCTAACCATTTATCTTACCTCGTATTTAATTCATATTAATTAAAAAAAATTACTAGGTTGAGATGGTCATAATTTACCTTGTGTTTCCCAAGTAAATTTTTTTCCATTTCATGATAGCATGAACCACAAATTCTAATTTAAGGCTATGATTTGTATATTTATGCTCATGAGTTTTGATCTTTCAACACTCATAAGAAACCATGTTATATTCGGTCAAAATAATCCTAATGCCAAATTCACAAGCATCGACCCATATTTCAAAGTTTGCATTTGAATCAAAATAACAAGGATAGGAGTAGTTTTTATTAGTTATTTTGAAATTTTGAAGGCTTTCTCACATTTGTGAGTCCATTATAACTTTTAAGCCTTATTTTTTAAGGAAATGATATGGCTATCAACCCTTGAGAAGTCCTTAACAAACCTTTGATAGTAACCAACTAATCCCATGAAGATACACACTTCATGCACATCCATAGGAGTAGGCCACTCACTAATGTATTTTAACTTTTTAAGGTATATTTAAATTCCTTATTTTGAGATAACATGTCCTAAGTAATGAATATTACTTTGGTAGAAAAAACATTTATCAAATTTACCAAATAATATGTATTGTCTTAGTCCTTAAAATACCAAGTGTAGGTATTTCTCATACTCTATTTAATTCTTAGACTAAAATATAATATCATCCAAAAAGAATAGCACAAATGTATCTAATAAATATTGAAATATGTTATTCATTAAGTTCATAAAAGTATTAGGTTTTTTTTTTACACCAAAATACATGAAAATAAATTCATAATGACTATACCTTATTCTAACATGCATCTTATGCACATCTCTAGATTTGATGTGGAGTTGGTGATACCCTGATTGAATATCTATCTTATAAAACATATCTACACACTTAATTTTATCAAAAATATAATAAATTATAGGTATGGTATACTTATTATTTATAGTGACTTTGTTCAACATTTGGTAGTTAATGTAAATTCTCAAGGTTTCATCCTTTGTCTTGATTAAAAAATAAGATCTTCCCATGTTTATACACTTGGTGTAATTATCTTTCTTTGCATTGGCTCTTATATATACACTTTGGGATCTCATAAATATGCCACATTTATCCTAATGGGTCAATATTTGTAGGTGGTGATCCTAGTAAATTATCAATATAAAATTCAAACTCTCTTCTAGGAGGTAAACTTCAAAGTTATTCAAGAAATACATCCTCAAATTCTCTCAAGATATGGTAGTCTTTCATAACAAATTCCATTACCTTATAAATCAAATTTATCTATGAAAAATTAAATTTATATCCCTTTATTACTACTATATTTAATTTTAAGGTTGAAATAATATTTTTTGTTGCAATCCTCATGACACCTTAGATTTGCATAGGGTTCCTGACATCATCAAGGCATTGTACTCTATTTCTAAAATACTCAAGCTGATATTAATGCTATTCTAACAAAATCATGGCTAATATTAGTCCATAAGACACCAATGGTCCTAAATATAAGTTTAAATTACTAATAAAATGTCTAATATCCTATTCATTTTTCTCAAAACATTTTAAAACAATCTCTTTTTCCCTATGTCAAACTCTATATCTCATCCTTGTATTATTATGGAAGATTTTTTTTTGCACTTAAAATAAATCAAAAGTGAAATATAAATATTATTTTCAAAAAAATAAATTAAAAAAACCAATGAAAAACCTAAACTTATACATTGGTATATATTAGATGAGATTGCATGTATGCATTTCTATTATTAATAACAACATAAACATGATGATTTTTTGGCTAGTTACTTCATAGTAGAGGGAAATAATCTCGCTAAAAATTATAAATTTTTTCATGGAGGTAAAGGTATAATATTTGATATAGTTGTTGGGCCATATAATTTGCCTTGTTTTTGATTGTGGTTCTCATTATTTTTCTTTGAAAAATTCTAAAGATTTGAACTTCTATTTTCATTCTAAAAGTTTCAAAGACTATTGGCATTTTTCATAAATAATTTATTATGATCATACTTATTAATCTTTTAATTAATGGGGTAATAGTTTCTCTAGGTGTAGGTGGTAACTTAAATTTCTTGTATTCCTTCTTTGCCTTAAACCAAGAATTTTTTTTCTTATATGCGATGTGTATATTCAAATGTAGTAATGAAGGTTCAATTTTTTTCATTTTTAAATCATGCATTAAAACCTCACAAAAGACTAAATTAAACTTAGTTACCTTGGTTTACTCATCATGCATGTAATTTACATAACATAAGAGGCTTAAAAACTTGTTGTCATACTCTAAAATGGTCATAGTTCCTAGTTTTATTATCTCAAAATCTATAGTATTTTGTTCTTTGAATTTTTTATTCAAGTATATCTTCTTGAATTTCATTTCAAATGTTTTTCAAAATAATTCATTAGGTCACAACCCTTGAGATCACATAAGTGGTTCTACCATAATATAACATCACCTACCAATTGGTATACTCATACACAAGTCTTGATATTGGATCCCATGTTTTCATAGTGAAATATTTTTATAGAAACACTAAGATTCCCTAAATATATTCTCCAAATTCTCCAAAAAAATAAGTATGAATTGGATGTTTCTTAAGATACTTAATGATGGGATCCACAACATCATGTTTTATTAGGTTTCCACCCCTTTATTTATCCTCTTGTACCTCTTCATACTCACCCCCTTATTACAAGTTTTCCAAATTGGAAAACCTTTGGTTGTGTGATTATTTCTAAACTTGGATGCTTTGAAGCACACCCAAATGTCATTTAGGACAAAATTATGCCAAACATGATTATTCTTGGTATCAACACTAGAGTTTATGATAAAATGATCATTTATTAAATAATTTCCAACATGACCATCAATGTCATGATTTTACACAACATTTTTGTCATCATTTATATTTATTTTATTGGTGTATATCCTCACCATCTTAAAAAACACCAGAACATGTATAGCCTATTTATTTCCCATAGTTGCCAAGATTATAACTACACTCTGATACCACTATAAAAACCCCAAGAAACAATCCATAAAATTTTAGGAATTAGGGTTATGATATATTTTTCCAACATTAAAAATTGTACATGTATATCAAATTTAAACAAATTTTTATGAAGGTCATGTACAATATTTATATACCTTTATCATGGTAACTATAGTCATAGTTTATCATGCCTTTTATGTTAAGTGATTTACATAAGATTTTGAAATAATTTGAATGGTTATAGATATTATCTCATAAATGATCACTTCATATATGTGAGGCACTTACCTTTATAACCTATTGAATTCAACAGATATTACTCTAAAGAACTAAATACAACTAACCATCAAATTATATTTTGACTTAGCTATTTAATATAAGGTTAACAAGGATTTATTATTATTTACACAAACAAGGTCAAATAGTACATAAATCAATGATCCTATATCCAAGCCTAATAATCAGGAGATATCAAATAATATAAGTTCATAAAATTTCCATTAAATGGTACATTATTATTTAATGTTCTTGTAATGAAGAGATCATATGAAACATTAACTTTATTAATACAACTTATGTCAAAAAATATTGATAAAATAACTATTAGTGTGACATGATGTAATCAACATGATCTTAATTACTAATAATTGATATTAATAATATTCATGTAGTCTCTTTTGGGAAGAGTGACGTTTAGGCTTAACCTAAAATCAAAACATTATCATAGAATATAGTTATTCTTATACATTTATTTAAATTTTTTTGAAAATAAATCGATAGCATTTATGGTTGATTATTTTAATGATATAACAAATTATGTTCCTACTTAGGGATAATGATAATCATAGTATTGCATTGTAAATTGAAGTAGGAAAAATAACTACAACTACCTGTATACTAATCTTCTTCCCTATTACCATTCTTAATTTATTTAATAACATAGTCCTTAACATTCATATAAACATTAGTGACACTTACATCTCAATAATATCTTATTTAGAACATGGTACCTTAATATTGGTATAATCATCATTCCACTACTCCCTAACTATATTAGAATCTTAACATAAGTTACATATTTGATCACTCATGAAAACATGAATTAAGAACCACATGTCTAACAATAAACATTATAGTGATGAAAGTTCAAGATAATTGAATCCACAAACACCACAAGTGAATTCACCATATTTATATATAACTAACTCAAATGCCTATTTCATGACAAATCAATCAATTCCAACTTAGTATCTTTTCAAGAAATAACTCATGCCCTAATTTTTTATCCACTTATAATAAGTCTTAGACCATGTAATTACACTCAACCTATAAATTTCTTAATAATTTCTTAATCTAGAGTATAATCAAATAAAATATTTACCAAAATGACATTACACAAATTTAAAAATATGTGTGAATGATGTAAATTATGGTATTAAAATATAAAATAAGAAATAAATGATAATTATTACTCTAAGCTTCACATTAACCTCAGTTTGATTAATGAAATATTATAAAAGGACACTTTACTTCACTTACCAATTTAATATTTATCATTCATTGAATATATGTTCATGTGATCTTACATAGTGGTTTCTCTCAAGAACTTCTTTGCAAGAATTCCAAAAACATTTTAATAGTGTGATGATTGATTGATCTCAATTTCATATAATATATCTAGATTTAAAAGGTGATTTTTAGAATGGAATAGTAATGTTCAATATTTGATCACTCATGAAAACATGAATTAAGAACCACATGTCTAACAATAAACATTACAGTGATGAAAGTTCAAGATAATTGAATCAACACACACCACAAGTGAATTCACCATATTTATATATAAGTAACTCAAATGACTATTTCATGTCAAATCAATCAATTCCAACATAGTATCCTTTCAAGAAACAACTCATGCCCTAATTTTTTATCCACTTATAACAAGTCTTAGACCATGTAATTACACTCAACCTATAAATTTCTTAATAATTTCTTAATCTATAATATAATCGAATAAAATATTTACCAAAATGACATTACACAAATTTAAAAATATGTGCGAATGATGTAAATTATGGTATTAAAATATAAAATAAGAAATAAATGAAAATTATTACTCTAAGCTTCACATTAACCTCAGTTTGATTAATGAAATATTATAAAAGGACACTTTACTTAACTTACCAATTTAATATTTATCATTCATTGAATAAATGTTCATGTGATCTTACATAGTGGTTTCTCTCAAGAACTTCTTTGCAAGAATTCCAAAGAAAATTTAATAGTGTGATGATTGATTGATCTCAAATTCATATGATATATGTAGATTTAAAAGGTGATTTTTATAATGGAATAGTAATGTTCAATATATATATATATATATATATATATATATATATGTATATATATATATATATATGTATGTATGTATGTATATATATATATGTGTATATATATATATATATGTATATATATAGATGTGTGTATATATATATATGTATCTATGTATGTATATGTATGTATATATATATATATATATGTATCTATGTATGTATATGTATGTATATATATATGTATATATATATATATACATATATATATATACATATATATATATATATATACATATACATATATATATATACATATATATATATACATATATATATATATATGTATATGTGTGTATATATATATATATATATATTTCTTAGATGAAAAATAGACAAATAGGATAAATCTAGATTTATTTGAAATATTTAATTTTGGATGGTGGATAATTAGTCTATGGGTCAATGCATTTAATGTGTAATTTAGGAATTTATGAGTTGGTAAAGGAAATTGAGGGAATTGATGAGGTGGATGAGGAAGTTTAGGAAGATGGTTGATGACTTGAATTAATGGGTTGAATGGGTAAATGAAAAGATTTGAATAGGTAAATGAAGTGTTTCAATAAATTTAATGTGTTAGTTAGAGTTGGTTGATGAGGTGGATATTGATTGATTTATTATTTGATTATTATGAATTATGTGAGCATGGGTTAAATAGTGGATAATTAATTAAATATTAATTATTAATTATCTTAATTAATCAAAGTGTAATGTTAATGGAGGATATATAGAATAAGATAGGCATAATGTCATTATTAGGGTGGTTTTGATCCAATTTTTTGATGTTAAATGGATTAGTCAAGATAAGTGATGAATGATGAATTCCAATGATATTAGATTAGTAACGACACTAAGGTCGTAAAACTAGGGTGCATATATTTTCTCCTATGTGAAAGTAATTCTAACTAGAAGAATCAATAGATTTTCAAATATTAGAGAAAAGTTAGAAGAAGGATGTGTGCACTAGGATTCTCCTAGTGGTGTGGTTTATTAAGGATAAAAATTAGCTATAATTAGGAATTATTAGATATTATTCCCATAGAGAGGGTGTGATGTGATGAAATAAAAAATGGGATCTCAAAATTACAATAAAGGTTAACATGGATGAATTAACAGTAACATAGAGGTTGGGTTCACATTTGATGAATGAGTATAGTTATGTTTTTGTAGATGTTATGGATGGATGAGATTAATGTACCTAATCTAATACTTGTATGCTTTGATTTAATTTTATTTTCCATAATCAATGATATATGCAATGTAGTTGGACTAGGAATGATATATCCCACTAAATTTGTGAGATATGATGTACCCCACATAATGATATATGTGAAGGGACTGGATTAGGAATGATATATCATGATAAATATATGAGATTTGATGTTCCTTATAAGATTATATATGTGAGAGGGTTAGATTTAAAATGATATATCCCAATAAAGGTGCAAGCTTATATGTGATTTATTATTTGAATTTTCAAGTATAAATAAAATATTTAATTAATCAAACAAATTTATGATCTGATGATGAAAAACACATGTTTATGGATATTATGGATTTTATATGTTTTTGTAGATATATATTAGTAATTAATATATAACATAGAGTAATATTAATGAAATAAAGACAAAAATAAAATGCATAAAACATAACATAATAAACATACCAATTTAATGTGGTTCACCCAATATAGTCTACATCCACATACAAATATCTAGTTCTTCTCTTCTAGTTATTCTCTTATTTAGTCAAACAAATGAAGGAAAAAACCTAAAATACATCTACTTTAATATCCTCTTCACTCACAAATAGTGTTCCATCATGATTATAATGCACTCATATCAAAGGAGAGTTACATATTAGGAGGAAAATGAAGCAACATAATTTTTATCATTAGATCCATGACATAAGAGTGAATGATCCATATTTACTATGAAATTACAATATTAAACAAAGTTATCATGTTGGAAACTGGGCATTCTAATAAGATTAGGCTCCACCATCCAACAATCTCCCTCTTGGAAACTAATTTTTGTAATTCCACCTCTACAACTCTTCCTTGGAATTTTATTTGAACTTTGACCCTGAAATGTTTCTCATCTTCATTGTTATCCATAAAGACCTATTAAAGTTGAACAACTCTCCAACTTCTCCTTGGTGACTACCTTGTTCGCATATCTATATGATTTTAAATTGTATGGATCTTTTCCAAATTTAATTGACCATCCTCCAAAACTGAATGAATGAAGTGATACTTGAGTTTTATATGTTTGGTTATTGAGTGGAATGTTAATCTCTTTGATAAATGAATTACACTCTAGATATCACTATACAACATCTAATCTTCTTGATTCTACCTTAAGTCCTCTAAGAATAATTGCATCCATATCAAATCCTTGTTTTCTTTTGTAGCTCCAACATATTTTGCCTCTGTAGTTGATAAAGTAACTATCTTCTATTATTTTGAAATCTAATTAACTATTGTGTCACCACCCCTTAGATCCCCATGATGAACCTAGTGGTGGGGGGCGGGGGTGTTACCCCCTCACACCCCCGTGTTTGAAACTAGGAATTATAATAAGATCAGGATCCACCATCCAACATATGATGAGGTAATATGATGTAATTATTATGTTGTTACTCTTACTATTTTGATACACTTGGTCATTATGATGGATGTTTAGTGAGTTAGTTATGAATAATTAGAGTGAATTTTAATTTTGGATAGTTATTAATATTCATGGATGCAAGTTAGAGGAATGTGTATGGATTTAGATAATGTGATGATGTATATGTGTATGAATGAATTATTTATAATATTTCTTATCTTCCTAAATGGTTTGAGCAATCTTATTTTTAATATATAATATTATAAGATTCATCATGATATGAAGAAACATGATGATATTTTTTTTTGATACACATATATAATTACTTTTAAAAAAATAACAAAAAATAATCAAGTGACAAAAACACACAAAAATAAGTAAGAAATTTGATTTTTTTTTTGTCTGTTGATCGAGTTATAACGCATGTGTAATGAGTGATGATAATGATATTGATATCTTTGTTTTACACCAAGAAATAATATTTGTGGGGGTGGGTTAAATTGGTAATGATATATATTTATGAAGGTACAATGATCTTTTTGAATTTGGATAAGGGTTTTACCCGGACTAAAAAAGAAGAAAAAATGGCCCTAGAATTGATTTTTTGGTTTTTTTCCCAAATATATTTTGTAAATTTTCTAATGTTTTATTAGTTTTATGGATTTTTGGATTGATAATGAAGTTATGAACAAAGGTTAAATTCATTTTTAACATTAGGAATGGATATTTTAGTTGATAGAATGGGCTAAAAATTTAGGATGGAATGTTTGAGGGATGAAGGATGGATCTCCAAAGCTCACGTTGAGTAGGATTCATATCACCAATGTGAGTTATAACATGATAATATTGTGATAAAATATATTATATAGAATCATTAAAGTAACATTTTTTTACAAAACATGATTCTAGACCTTGTTTATGTAATTTTAAAAGTTAAAACAAGACAAATGGTTATGACAAGAAGTTTTTGATGACTCAACTATGGAGATCCAAATGTATTGGGATATTTTAAAATGATATGGAGTGAGGATGAACCCAATTATAAAGTTATTATAGACAATGAATAATAAAAATGAAAACAAAAAATTATTTTTGTCATTGTACTTTCCCAAAGCACCACAAGAAATGGTTTTCATCTTTGGACAATTTTTTTTCTTGATTTTTTTCTTTTAAAAAAATAAACCTTTTAATTTTTAATTTTATTTATTTTTATTTATAAAATGAGACCCTTAAATTAATTCCTATTATTTTTAGCTTATGTTTTTTGACCATATCACTCGTCTGTGTTGCATATATGTTGTGATTTTTTTAATTAATAGATTGGATTATTCCAAATAAATGGGAGAGAGATGAAAAATATCATGCACTTTTTTTAGATTCTATACACACTTGAACATCTATTGGTATCTCTTTGATGGGAACAGTGTTAGATATATGTTTCTCAGGACTGAGCATTATTTTAAGTTTAATAATTTAGGGATTTTAATTCTTTTATATTATAATAAAAATGTTATAAAATAATCCTTAAATGTAGTGACACAGTGGGAGATTAAGGTCCTTGCCTATTGGTACATTATAGATGTTTTCACTATGAGACTTTAATTTTTTAATTTTATTATTTAAATTTAGATTTTAGATGACTAAGGAAATTTACATATCCCTTAAAATATGATTTTATATCAATATTTATATTAAAACCCTTCGTATGATATCTTAGTGGAATGTTGTCCCAAATTCCCATAAACTATGCAATAGAATTATCATTTTGGAATAAGTCAATTGGTATATGATATTGTTGGTTCCAATTGACAAGTTTAGGATACTTCAGGTCAAGGATGAGAATGATAGTTTCATTAAAGAAGTTAGTGGATTTGAGTATTTTGTAAAGGTTATGTATGAAAAATTTTATAATGTCCAAATAGGCTTCATTAGAGATAATGGAAACATCAATAATATTATCATATGTATTACCACTAGGGGGTTTGCAATTTATGCCATGATATTCTTTTTTGTCTGCTAATATATGGGCTTTATGATTACTTATTCATGGAGACCAATTCATTTGAATTTTTATCTCATGATGGTACACATAATTTATTATTCCACATGATACTCTTTATTTATAAGAAAGTTGATAAAGCATCATTGTATAACCATTAATCATTTGAAATTTTGATCTTCACATTTGAAAGAAGGCATGATTTTATAAAACAATTTTTTCCAAATTCATAGGAATATTGTGATTTATTTTTTTTATGTTAGGATTTCCTAAAATATTTGGAGAAATGGGAAGCTTTATCACATGAGAGTCATCTTGAATTTCATATTCACCTAAGCCTTTCTAAAAAAAAATGAATTTCACCTTAGAATATGAAGTTTTGGATGTGGATTTGAAAGGTTAGTCTTTAGATGTGAATGAAAGATCATAGAGATGGATATAGGATGAAGGTTTTGATTATCTATGTGTTGTATAATTATTTAATTAATAAGTGTTTTATACAATATGACAATAGGTTTTTTTGTAATTTCTTTCTTCCAACATTTTGAAATAGCGAAAAGGTTAAGGGTTACAAAAAAAGTCACTTCTATACCAGAATGGTGAAATTTTATTCATTTGTGAAGGGTGGATGGAACATATTTCATGGCATGAATCCATAGTTAGATAAGGAGGATGTTATAAATAATATAAATATCAATGGCATGTAATAAAGATTGATGTATGAGAGTCCCAAACATTATTAAAATATGTATTATGTCACTGACTCTCATTCTATATAGTCATATGTTATGATGGTAATTGTATTAGGATCTAAGGCTATCATTGAATAAAAAATATGTTTGATCAAGGTTAAAGTATACATGTTTAAATTGGACCCATTGTCTATGAGTACCCTTTTTAATTTATGTATAGAGATGTATACCTTGATGTATAAGGGAAATTTATGTGATGGATTAGCTAGGGATATATCAGTTTGATCGAAGGTAAGTTTATGCTTTGAAGATAATTTCCCAGTGAGTGCTTGAAATTTAATGGATCAATATGAGTGGGGAATTTTAACTCCTAAATATTTTTATATATGATATCTTAATCAGTAGTAGATGTATTGAGAAGGTATACAATAGATATCTAGGTAGGTGTTTCTCAATTTTATAAATGATACTATATTTTACTTTATAAATAGGCAAAAGAGTCATTTGGATAGTGTTTTTAGGTCACCTAGTTGTAACAAAAAAATATAGAGATTTAACATTGATGGTTGTGATATGGTTGTACATGATGTGACTGACTACTTAATTAAATGAATGAGGGAGTTTATTGTAATTAATGTCATTGGTTTTATTTTGACCTTGATTAATCTATGAATTATTTTGGTCATGTTTTTGAAGGGATATTGGAATATCCTTAAGTTTTGATTTTTGGAAGTATATGCATACCATTCTTCTTCTATATCTCCAAAATCAATAAAATCTTAGACATAGATTTTGAGTTTCATTCATTAATCTATGGAGTTACCCTTGAATTTACAGAAGTCACAATAATAATGTTATTCAAACCATGTAGGCTTTGGTTTATTCTCATAAAATGGTTTAGTTGGAATGAACACTTTCATATTGGTATCTACAAGTGTATGGAAAACTATTTTGATTGGTTCCCCTAGAGGAGTATAAGTTATTCATTTTATCTATTGCTTAGGTTGTCATCTAGGGATGGTAATGTTTGGGTCACTTTTAATGTTATGAATATGATTGGAATTATTTATCCCCATAAACAAATAAATTATTATTCTATCAAAATAACTTGGGTTTTTTGGATTGGTTTTGACCATGGTGGCCTTTATGAAATATTTTGGCAAGTCCTTTAGATAAAAGTGACTTTTATATTTGAACTCCCTTCTCAATGATTCTATGAAATGATTTTTCACAATTCAATTTTATGTGGAATGCAATATCTTTATTGAGGTTATAAGTGAATCTATAAATCAATTAACTCTCAAAAATTGTTTGAGGGAATCTACTTGATAGGCCTCACCATCATTGCAAGAAGAAGGAAAATATTTACCTAATTATTTGTTTGGTATTATAAAAGTCCATCATCATGATTTCATGCTCTAAATTATAGGAAAAATATTTCACAAATCTCTTAGAGAGATTTACAAAGGTATTGATGGACCCCTTTTGGTAAATGTAATAACCACTTTAAGGCTTGGTCACATATGTCTTAAGGGAAAATCCTAATCAAGTATATGTCATTATAATCTACCTCTTGGAATATCACAAATAAATATTTAACATGTTTCTTAAGATCAACCTTACCTTTTTACATGTTGAAATTAGGTGGTTCTATGTAATAAGGAAATGTTAATATAAACATGTCACCATCAAAAAGGTAAGGACATGATTATTAAAACTTATACTTTATGTTTTGGTTGCGACTTCCATCTTGAAATCCTTGGATAGTATCCTTCATGTTTTTTCATTCTTGGTAAAATGAGGTGCCCTTGGATGGCATGGATGGTGGTTAGATAAAATTTGATTTGGGTGACATAGGGGTATAATTAAAATTAATTTACCTATTATCAGATGTTTGATTATTAGATTTTCAATATTAAGGATTTGTTATAAGAATATTTACATAGGATTTTAGATTTACTAATTCTTATCTTAACTATTGGATTTAGTAAAACACAACCTATTATTGGTTGTTATAGATTTGTTCATATAGAACTATTTTCCTTTTATCAACATGGACATGAGAGACATGTGGATGTGGATTCTCATTTTTTGATTCTAGGTTTCCTTTATTTTTACCAAAGTGTTTCCTAGATGTGTCTTCATTTATATTGGGAGGGATTTGGTCCTTCCTATTGGTAATATGGCTTAAACTTTTGAGATTGAAATCTAAAGGAATTATAACCCATATCTCTATAATTATTAGTAATATGTCATCATTATTATAAAAAAGGTATTGGCTAAATAGGATATTGCCTTAGTTATATTTAAACATATCATTATTGGATTCAACATAATATTCACTTTAATCAATAAGACTATTAATATCATTTTTATGAATTTCTAATTGATCAAAGTCAATGAGGTTTCTTTAAATGTCGGTTTCCATGTCAAAGTTTGGATTAATTTTTTACTAAAACCTAGGGGTTAGTGCCATAACTTAAGTTCAAGTTTATTGTTTTGGTATTTTTTCTTTTGATAGACTTGATAATTGGTTTCATAAAATAAATAAAGTACACACATACAAATAAAATTCCTATGAAATTCAATTAGGTGTGTAAACAATTAGTATCCCATGAATAATACCCCAAAAGGTACACATTGGGTGATCTTTTATATTGTTATGTTATATGAACCACTACATTATTATTACTGAAAGGTTATTATGCTAGTTTTGATAAGATTATCTAGGGGAATGCTCTATATTATTTTAAACATGTGAGGAAAAAATCTAAATAAGGGCGTTGTCTACGGTCTGGGTATTAGTAGATGAAACCACCTCAATTCATAGTGATGGTAAAATAGATGATCATTTAGCCAATAATGAAGAATCATCCCTAATTTTTATAGGTCTTTCGAACATGGGATTAATATTAACACCTGGGGATGAAATCGAAGTCCCAATACCTTAGAAAAGAAAAACAAAAAGTGAACCCAAATTTTGTATTTCTAAGGACACTTTTCAATGTGAGGAAAGAGAATACATTGTTTTTGACTTGGGATGGACAATTAAATAAGTTTTTTATGATTATTAAGAGCACTTTTGGTGTAAGAGAATAGCATGCATAACTTTAGCTATAGAAACAAGACAAAAAAAATAAACAAATTCAAGTAAATAAATTTATTTTTCTAATGATTAAGTGTTTAAAAGACAAAAAATTGAAAATATTTTGTACAAAAATAAAAATTCTTAGTTTTGACGTTATCTTTGCTAAATAATTTCCTACACTCCAAATAATAATAAAAAATTCCTTGAATTAGAAATACCCTAAAATAAAATATGTGTACTTATGAGATATTTATTTTGTAGTTTTTAAACATAAAAGAGGTTTTTGTATAAAATTAGAAAATGAAAAAAAACCAAAAATTAATTTGAAAAACAATACATCTCTAGCATGTTATGCTAAAGTTATTAAAAATACCAAGTTATAATTTCTAGAAAAATCCATGCAAAATTTTTGAAATTTTGAGATATCTATTAAGTATTTTTTAATGTGAAATAATATTAACATAAAATTAGAAAATTGAAAAATCCCATAAATTTCTTTTAAAAATAATATACCCCCTTCCTCATGCTAAATTTTACCAAAAAAAACATTTGGAAATTCTAAGAAATCCATACACTCTCTCTCTCTCTCTCTATATATATATATATATATATATATATATATATAATTAGGTTTACATGAATTAGAAAACCTCTATTTATTTTTTAAAAAATATCCCATATGAATAAAATATACACCAAAAAAATAGGAAAGCTACAATCACACCCAAAAAAAAGTCTAAACAAAGGGGAATCGCCCATTGGGCATGGAAAAATATGAATGACAAAACTTAAAGACTTAAAATAAAATAAAAATAAACATATAAAAATTCATACTCTAAGATTCACATAAATATTAGTTTGATAAATGAAAGAGAACAAGCAATAAAATTTACCTCACTTACCAAATTATGACTTCTCCTTCATTGAATAAATGTTCTCATGATCTTTGGATTATGGCTGCCCTTAATAACTTCTATGAAATCAATATAGTAATGGTTTATTTAAATACATTACATTCAATTATTCCATTAGTTTTTTTATAATGTGATATTTATTGATTTCAAATTCACATCATCTTTATAACTTTAAAAGTATTTTTAAAATTGAAGAGGAATGGTCAATTTATATTTTTATTATATGAGGAAAGGATGGATAGGATAAATATAAATTTATTTGATATATTCAATATTATATGGTGTATATTTAATCTATGGGTCAACACATTTAATGAGGAATTTAAGAATTTATGAGTTGGTTGATATAGTTGAGGGAATTGATGAGCTAGATTATGAAGTTAAATAAGTTAGTTAATAACTTGGTTGTTTAAGTTAAATGGGTAAATGAGAGGGTTTGAATAGGTAAATGAAGTGGATAAATGAATTAAATGTGTTAGTTAGAGTGGTTTGATGAGGTGGGTATTAAATTTATTATTTTAATTATGTGTGCATGGGTTAATTAGTGACTAATTAACTAAATAATATATACTAATTACCTTAATTAATAAAAATGTAATGTTAGTGGGGTATATATAGAATATGATGGGGGTCATGTCTTGATTAGGGTGGTTTTAATCCAAAGTGTTGATGATTGACAAATTATTTAGGATAAGTGATGAATTATGAATGTTATGATAGTAGATTAGTTAAAAAATTAAGGTGTTGAAATTAGGGTTTCTATAATATGCAATATTGAAGGCATTTTATCAGACAACCTTAGGGTTTCCTTTCATAGAGTACCCCTTATTTTTAGTTTATATTATTAATAATGAAATACATGAATGTAATTATCATAACAATTTCAATTCCCATTTAATAATCTACCAAAAAGGTAAGACAACATTTTATATAAACTAAAGTAATATTGACATCAAAACAGACAACATTTCCATACAACCTCCATCACTTTAACATAATTCCATAATGTCCTTAAAATACTAAAATATATTGGTATAAATTTAAATTTCATTAGGACTTAATAAATAAATTAGAATGAAATAAGTTACAACCTTGATAAGATAGATTTAGACTTCCTTAAATTATCTATAAAAATAATAGACATAGACATGAAACATAACTTATATTTCATTTATATACTATGAATTCCATATCCTCAATTGAAATAATACATAAAGATCAAAAAAGATAAAACACAATTCTATTCATGTTCTCCCCTGTTAAATAAAAGATATAAAACCCTCACTAATATTTCATTTAATTATGATATAAATATTTATGTAAATAAAGATTCAAATATACAAGGGTAGTTTGAAACTATATTACTACATGCCATATTTTATAAAATATTTTCAACATGTTTAAAATAAATAATAGGTTATTATATATCCTAAATATGATCATCTAGATTTTAAACTTATTTAAAATTAATCAATTTAAAGAGAAACTATAAGCCTTTTAAGATAATCCCATTCATACATAGTCCAAAATCATACTATTTATTCAACTAATTCTTAGTATGTCTTCAAAAATTATAATTTGAAGAAGAATTTTTTATTTGATATGGTAAAACTAGATTTTATAGGGACCTAAAACCTCAAAGTGAAATACAATAGTTTAAATAGGACCTCCTCCGCCGAATGAGAAAAAAGAAAGATTAGAATCTAGAGAAAAATAAAAACTAGAAATAAAAAAGTAACCAAATTATGTGGAGGGACCCTCTTGGGTGTCTGTAGTAGCATAACGGTCCTTTACTAGAATGTTGGGTTTATCTTTTGAATCCTTGGCATGGGTGTGATTCTTAGAGCCTTCAACTTCCCTAAGGAATATCATCCTAGGCCACTTCCTACCTTTCACTTGTAAAGGGGTTTACTCTGGGGGGACCCCCTTAGGGGAACCCAAGGGGGGACTTTAGGATCTTAAGAGATTTTATATCAGGGGATTGGTGAGGGGGTTAGGTAAAATTAAAAAATTGCTAAACAATGGCCTTTATCACTCGATGCAACTCATTTTAGTCATGTATAAGTTTTACCAAGCTAAATCCTAATTGTTGAAACTTTGAATTGAAATTTTAAAACTTTTATTTGTTTTTATGAAACTCCTCTATTACAATGGCCTTACCATTCTAGTTTGAGGTAGTAAGAGACCCAATTTTAATGGGTTTGGGCTTGGGGATTAATATTATCTTAAGCAAAAGGTCATCAGGTGGGGAATGGGATAATTTATTCTAGAGGGAGCATTTAGGAGGTGGGTGGGATCCCTCTATAAGATCCTCCTTAGGGTAGTCCTCTTGAGAGTCCTCCTCAAAATAGGATCCTCCTAGAGGAACATTCTAACCTAGGAAGGTCTAGCCATATTTGACAAGTAGAAGGATAAGACTTGATGGAGGCTGGGGTTAGTGTCATTAACCTAGTGGAGTAGGACAATGTTTTCCAATGACTTGAGGAGGAAATAAGGGATAATAATTTTAAAATCAATGTAATGATTAAGTAGAAGGAAATGGTGAGAAAAAATTAGTGTATACATACCTTTTATAATCATGTACCTCATGACCTAAAGGCAAACATTGGGCTAGTATCATGGCAGGTTGGCACAATAAACCCTTCTTATTAGTTTGCATAAAGTCATTGGTTTTAAAGAAAAACTATAGTGATTCTTATTTCTTAGACTGATCTTCGAATTCTTTTACACCAATGTAGGACATACCTATGGCATCATGAATAAACTCCTTAGAGACATTTATAGAGATTCCCCATATGGTGACTTTCCTTTTTATCCATGCAACAATGAAATCTTAGACCACCATGGCATTGTGTTTGGTAATGTGAAATATAAAATCTATAATTAACCCTTCTTGAGTTTCTTCTAGACCATCTTATGTTCTTGACCTTATTTATAATAATTTGGCTCTAAATGATCTCTATCACCACTCATGGTTGTTGTAACTTCAGGGAAGGAGAGAGTGAGTTGAGAGTTCTGGACACAACCAAAATGGTAAGGGATTGAATAAGAGGGAATTCCCACCAAAGCAACATTATCATAATTATATCCCTTTCACTTTAAATGAATACAAATCTATAGGATCATGATTTGGCCCATTGGGTTAAGGGGCTACACATGCAAAGAGATAATAGATTTAAGTTTCATGTGTACCTTTCACATGGATGACACTATCCACATTAGTGGGGATGCTGATTTCATCATATTAATTCAAATAAGAGTTTTTTTATTAACTCACATAATAATATTTTGACTCTAATCACACATACTACAATCAAATCTAGAATTAAATTATTATAATAAGAATATTTTAGCTCAGTTAAACCAATTGTAACTTGACCAAATTAACCTTTCAAACTAATAACTCCACCTATCATTGTGTACCAAATAAAATATCCTAACATAATTAAACAATAAATTAGTCCACATTTTTACCTAACACACTATTTCCAAGTGAGAACTCAACTTATAACAAGAGTACCATATCTAATATTCCATTTGATAGTTTAATACACCCAAATAGTTCATTTAATCACAATACTTTTTCATCAAGCACTTGAATCCAATGCAATAATTAAGATAACCAAGATCAATTCACATAAATTTTTTAAAATACTTTCTATTTCTTACCTCCATAAATGTAAGTTACAAATTTATAATAAGATTGAACTAAAAATTACAAATGTTAAGTCTATACTATTAGCATCAATCCCAACATAAATTTCATGTAAAATAGGGATTGTTTATCTACACGTGTATTCAAAACATTAAATTCAAACATTCACATATTGTAAGTGACAATAACATAGTAATATAGTACAGAAGCATGATCTCATATGTATCACATCTATAAAATAGATACAACAAAAACTAAATAGTATATCCCATTCTTTACTAGACTATGTCTATTTTATAATAAAACACTCAATGAAGCAAGTCTTACTATGTAAAATCAACATACAAGGTTATTATATAAGGTCCATAATGATGACAATTAATTCCAATGTTTTACAATTCATATACACTTTTTATATTAATTCAACATAAAAATACATCTATGCATCATTTATTAAATAAAATAAGGATAAATAATAGTTATCAATGCAAAATAGTAGTGTATAATGTCTTCATATCCATCAAGTAAATCTTAAATATTTAGTGTAACAAACATTATCATAATCAAATGTATTCTATGAGTTGTAATTCCATAAAGAGAACTCTAAAAAATTTCAAGTGCTTAAAATTTCATTAGCATAGATAGAAAAAAACTTCAATAACTAATAATGTTGATCAAATGAATGTCATTCATAAGTAAAAATAAGAAAATAATGTGATATCTAATCCCATCCATCTAGTGGTATCCCTATGCACACCAAAATTATTTTGGAGATATAAGAGGTCAAAAAATAAGCCTAGGGTTATAAATGTGCATAAAGGTTTATATATAAACAAAGTCCACCAAAACTGGAGTCCCCACACAATGTCCATAACACACAACACATGCTAGAAATAAAGATTCACAAGACATGATGCTAAATTAAATTACAAACATTCAAAAGACATGATGATAAATCAAATATAAATAATTTTAAATAGCATTAAAACATTCAATTCATATATATGTCATATATGGGTGAGATTAACCAAGTCAAAGCCCACCCGCTAGGGTTTACCATCAAATTAGAATTTTAACTTGGCAACAACCTTACTTAAATGAAAAATACAATAGAAACTATGGCATATGGATAAAACTTACAAGCTGAATTAATAAGTTCTAAGAAGGGCAGAGGCCCTCCATAAATCCCATTCATTTCATATGGTTTCCATGAAAAATACCATAGAAGCTAAGAATATAAAAGAAAATAAAAAATAAAATGAATTTACTTGTTCAATGGTCTTCGTATTGGTTTCCTTTCCTCATCTTCTTTCTTCTCCAAAAAATTTTTTACTCTTTTTTGTGTGCTTTGTTATAGACCCACATAACCCTATACATTTTATTGAACTCCATGGCCAACACCAACATATGAATGCCTCAAAATATGGGTTTTTAGAATAACCTCCACTTCTATCATGGCTTCAACCAAAATGTAGTCCAAAACCCATGTTTCCATACTTATCTCACTTCCCACTTCAAATTTAAAAAAAGCATAATGACTAAAAATGATATCTAGAAAAACTTCTTCCACATAAACCCCTAATGAAAATTATTAAATAATAATACTAAATTCTATTAACAAGCTCATTAACGATGCACTAATGTTAAAATGATGTTTTCCAACATCATCATGGCCCTAAGTCATTACGAATTGGGTTAAATCAATAGCATATGCCTTTATCAATTAAAAAACATAAATATTACTCAATAATTAGGTCCTTAAGAACTAAATAATCCAAGACACAATCACTTGGTTATATATTAAACATCATGACCTCAAGGCCTCAATTGGACTAAGGTATCAAGATAGGTTAACCATAAAAATATATGGAAAGCATCAAAAATTTTATGTTTTGCATTTAAACACAATGCATTCATAAGCATATCTATTATAATATTTAATTTCTCGATTCTTGAAACTTGACAAAGATTACCAACCATTAATAATTACAACATAAATAGTGGCACAATTGGCTCGAATCCAATGACTATCTCGTAAAAATCAATAATAATGAATACACACAATCCTAGATAATCATAATATAATATAAAATAAAAGGGAAATGGTGGATGGTTCACTTGATCTTATTATTTACTATAGACTAAAAAACTCTACATTTTTCATTTTCTAATTTTCAGTTGTGCACTCCATGTTTTGTCTCTGTGCATTTCAGTTTCAAGGTAGTGAAGTTTTGACACAGAATGCGGGTGCGAGTTTCTTTTGCCTAAATTTTATATAAGTATCAAAGTCACATGGAAGCTACCAAGTGTCAACGGTTGAGACATATTTTATAATTTTTGTAAGTTTCTTAGAATGTAGCACATGTCCCGTGGTAACTCAATAGAGTGTGACAAGTGTTGGCATCTGCATTTCAAATTTCTTTTGAGTTTCAAAAGCTTTTTTTAATAAGCTTTTCTCAGGATCAAGTGGAAGGCACCAACTGGCAATTATGGATAGTTTCAATATGTTTTTCTAAAAGTAGTGGAAGATGCCATGTATCCATAGTTGAAGGAATCAGAAGCCACCACATGTCAACATCTGAAATACCTTCACCTTGTTTCATCGATAAGTAAAGACTGTGGTGGGACCCAAGTTTTTGTTTCTAAATTTAGCAGAAGTCACCAAGTGTCACCATCTATATGAATCTAAAATGAGTCCTAAATGTTTCTACAGTCTAGCTAAAGATCAATAGAAGCTACCATGTGTCCCTAGTTGAAGAAAATGGAAGCCGCCACATGTCATTTGTTAAAATTATGTAGAAAGCAACACCTACCCCCATTCTCCTTTTTAAAGCTATTCAAGTGAGAAGTGATGTGGGTCTCATGCTCCATAAATTGTTAAAGTTTGAAGTAGCAGACTGTAAGATATGTCAAAGATGGAACACTCCTAAGCAAAGACATATAAAGAGTATAAGTTACGCAAAAAGTGCCATGTGTTTTTGGTAAGTTCCAGGGAAGCTACCAAGTGTCATATTTTTTAGTGTCACCTAAATAATAAGATAGTTTTCCAGTGAAAAAGTAGATACTACCAAGTGTCCTCACCCGTTTCATAGTGGGAAGCGTCTTGTGTATCTATTTCAGCCAATGAACTTGTAGGGAGATAGAAACATTTCAGATCAAGGAAATATCTTTTGTTAGACACTTCTAGTTTAGTTAGAGTTTAGTTAGACCATTGGATTGGGAACATGTGGGCAATCTAGAGCTAGTCTGATGCTATAAATATAGGTGCAGAGGTCACCAGAAGGATCATCATCACAAGATAGAGAGAATTTTCTACAAGAGATTATTGTAAAGAAGTTTTAGGCTTTTTTAGCTATGAGCAAAAATATCATTTGCCTTTGTTCTATTTTCTTGAGTTAGAAAGTTTGTATAACTATGCATGTCTTTATGCCTTTTATGTGACTAGAAAATTAATAAGAGGACTGAGTTCTATGCCTTTGTTGATATTTTTTGTGTTATTACAAAATCATCTAATTTGTGAGCCTTTGATCCTATCTATTTTTCATCTTTTACATTGATCATACCTTGTTTGCTCTTTAATGTAATTGAATCCTAAAGATAGATTAACTGTACTTAAAATTAAGGGTCGAATTAAATTCAAGCACATCACCATAGTTAGATTTTCTTTCATTGCATTTATGTTTTTATTTAATTTCTATCCTTTTTCCCAAAATACTTTTGAGATAAAGAAGAGCCAGCTTCTTTAAAATTTGGAGGTCATTTCAGGATGCAAGTCCCACATTCCTAAAACTTCCCATTGTTAGTGTTGGAAATAATGCAAATTTAAGCATCAATAGTTTTTGGCATGCCTGGTGGGACACGATCTTGAAGTTTCTTTCAAGATGGTATGAACCAGAGAGCTACAAGGAGTTAGAGCTATGGACCAGTAATAGGATCTCAATCTATTATAAATCTAGGTATTCTTTTTCCACCTTTGCTAACTAGTCCAAGAAGAAGGGTAAATCATTTTATAGCAATACCAAGAGTAAATATGGGAGCTCCTATACCCCCAAGGAATTATGCAAGTTGAAACATTGGTAGTCCTTTGATCCTCCCAATACTACTAGCCACTTGGGATCCTATTCTAGTAAATGCCTTGAAAGCTCTACTCAAATTCAATGGGCAAGATTTTAAAACTCTTGAAGAACATCTTCAGGATGTGTCCGATGTATGTGTTATACATGTGGTCACACAATAGAATGTGGCTATAAGATTGTTAGCAACTTATTTTAAAGTGAAGGCTCTAGAATGGTATCGATCTTTAACCCCAAATACAATATCTACATGGGATCATCTTGGAGATCTTTTCTTTGAAAGATTTGAAGAAAAGGGTGATAAATCTTCTTTGTTGCAACAACTGATTACTATCAAAAGGGCACCACAAGAAGCAATGACTGATTTAAATTCAAGATTTTAAAAGACTTGGGAAAGGATTCCTATTATAACAAGACCATTACCAAGTATGGATATAGTATTTTATCTTAAATATTTAAATTCAGACATATCAGTAATGATTCAGTCACTTGGAGGTTAGACTCTACCAGAAGCTTATGACTATGCAGTTAGAGATAAAAATAATTTAATAGATGCTAGAAAGTTACCCCCAAGGCCTCCCATGCCCATGTTTCCAAAAATTACCTTACCTTTTCCTCAAGAAGCCACTAACTCCATAGCCCCACCTGTGTCTATGTATACATATCCTCAACAACCTGGTAAAGAACTTGTCCCTGCCTAGTCATCTGAGATGGATGATATCAAGAATATCTTAAGGATATTTTCTAATGAGTTAATTAACATAAAAAGATAGTATAATCCTTATCCTAAACCCCAATATCAAGGCTAACAAGAAAATATATTTCCACCATAGCCAAACCAATATCAAGGTCATCAAAGGCAAAATAACCCTCAGCTAGCAAACCAATTAGTTGCAGTCCCTACACCCTCACAAACTATTCCCCCTAATCTAAATAGGGAGATTGTTAAAGGGAAGAATAATTATGCAGATGGCACCAATTCTTGGTGTTTCCCCTATAATAATTCTCACATGCCTAGAGATTGTTCGTTGGTTAATCTATAACAAAAGGTAACAAAGCAAGGAATAGATGGACAATCTGCAAGTACTTTTGACACTCAAGCCTACCAGTTCCCTGGTATGCAAAATTTAGGTCTAATGGCTCAAATGCAAGGGATGTCTTTACAACAAGAAGAAGAAATAACCCCAAAACATACTTTGTTTTCATGGGTTGAAGATGAAGAGTCAGTATTCTTGAATGAATATTCTACTTCCAAGAAACTAGTGGTGCAATCAGAATACTATACTAGATCAAAGAGAAGGATGATGTAACATCTTGAAGTCACAAATAATGAAGTTATGGGGCCTCCTCCATTTCAAAGTCATTGAAACACAATTTTTAGACAAGAAGTGCATCAGCTAGTGTAGAATCAAGTAGTTCTTGGATAAGTTCAATAAAAAGCAAGGTATCCTTATTTTCCAAGAACCCAAACTCTGGGACCAATGAATGTGATGGATCAGATGAAGAGGACTCCATCAAAAGTGTTAATATGAGACATATTAGCCATACCTAAGCAAAAGATACTATTACAAGAAGCTCTATAGGGCCAAGCAGTTCCTAAACATACTGGCACTAAAGAAGGACCTGCTGATAAAGAAAAGCTCAAGGACACAGTTCCTCTAAAGACAATAGCCATTTTCAACAATACAGTAGAGGTAAGTAAATCCAAACCAAAGCCCTTCTATTTAACTTTGATATTTGGAAAGAAAATGTTGCATAATGTGATGATAGACTCAAGGGCTAATAATATAATAATCCTAAGCAAATAGCAGATGCTTTAAATATAAAGTATTAGCCACTTACTAGAGGAGTCATGTAGCTGCATGGAAAATCAGTGCAAAAAATAGGGAGAATTAAACAACTCCCATTGCAATTATATACTTGCCCCAATATAATTTTCAATCAAGATGTAGTAGTCATAGATATACCCCCTATATTTGGCCTATGTTTATTCAGGGATTTTATAGCCAAGATAGGAGGATATATGTCCTTTGATTGGTCTCACCTCATCTTAAAAACCAAATATGGTTCAAAGATGAAAATACTATCTAAGCCACTATCAAAGGATCACATCACCAATGAACCAACCTCAAATTAGAGGCAGCTCATACTATGCTAAATAAGGAAGAAAAGGTCTTTGTTGAAGAGTTAGGTGACTGGACTGAACATGACCAAGAAGAGGAAAATAACCATTTGTTAGATATGATGCATAGTGATCCATATGGAAATTATGACTCTACTAGTCTGGGCACTTATGTCATATTTGATGAAGACCATGAAATCCCAAATGTTTTAAGGGAAGAAATGCCAACTACTCAAGAATCTGAAAAATATTCTAAAATTTGGACCTTAAATTTTGATGGGGCTAGAAGTAAAAGTGGTGCTAGAGCAAGAATTTGTCTTGTTGCTCCAAATGGGGAGAAATTTTTAAGAGATATCCATTTCCAATTTGTTTGTACTAATAATGATGCTGAATATGAATCCTTAGTACATGGGCTCATATTAGCCAAGAAAAAGGGAGTAAAGAATATGATAGTAAAAGGAGATTTAGAATTAGTGGTGAAGAAAATTAGCGAAAAGGCAATAGCCAAAAATGTAAGGATGAGATCCTATAGACACATAATTTGGGACTTAATAGAATATTTTGAAGCTTTCAATATTGAAGTAGTTCTTAGAACTCAAAATTTTGAAGCTA
Source organism: Torreya grandis (assembly GCA_037957365.1). Taxonomy (NCBI): domain Eukaryota; kingdom Viridiplantae; phylum Streptophyta; class Pinopsida; order Cupressales; family Taxaceae; genus Torreya; species Torreya grandis. The sequence continues at coordinate 33,710 of JARHVA010002335.1, forward strand.
ATAAGATGGTATAGATTGGCTCACTGTGTGATCCAGCAATTTGCCTATTAGTTAAAAATGAGTTAGTAAAAGTTATAGTAAGGCCAACTATTCTAGACAATGATGAGAATTGGTAAGTATTTAAAAATGATTCTTAGGTACTCTCATTCTTGCAACAATCAAGGTAATTTGTTGATCAATTGCACCAAAAAATTGAAGAGGCATATGGAGACCAAGTTATATAATGAAAGACTAATAAAATTCCCAAAGGCTTGATCACATTAGAAAATATTTGATCTAGAAGATGTAGGCCTAGAGAAGAAAAGGTTCCAAGTAAATAAAGTAGATTATTCTGAAATAGAGGAGAGTGAAGGGAGAAAATAAAAAATTGGAAATTTTGCAACTCAAGATGAAAGGGAAAGATTAATTGACTTATGCAAAAGATATTATAGAGTCATAGCTTGGAGCTATGAAGACCTTCATGGATATAATAGAGACATCATTCATCACAAAATAAAACTGACTGAAGGATCTAAGCCAATCAAATAGAAATAAAGACCAGTGAATCTAAGGATTGAACCTTTAATGGTGGATGAGTTATAGAAACTCTTAGATTCTAAAATAATTTTTCCAATCAAACACTCAATCTGGGTATCAAATCTAGTACCAGTCATGAAAAATAATGGTGACATAAGACTCTGTGAAGATTTCAGAGACTTGAATAGAGCATCTCTAAAACATCACTATCCCTTGCCCTCTATGGAACAAATTTTACAGACTATGGCTGGATCAAAGAGATTTTCCTTACTAGATGGTTTCTCTGGATACAATCAGATTTGGTTAGCTGATGAAGACTAATACAAGACTCCTTTTACTACCAAATGGGGAAAATTAAAATATGTTAAGATGCCATTTGGCCTATCAAATGCTAGAGCCACTTTTCAAAGATATATGGATGTAGCATTTGGCGAACTTATAAATAAAATCATCCTGATTTATCTTGATGATCTTACTATTTTTTCCAAGAATGTTGTTGATCATTTTTATCATTTAGAATCTATTTTTAAGAAATGTCAAGAATTTGGAATATCCTTGAATCCCAAGAAATGTATCTTTGTTGTACTTTAAGGCAAATTATTGGTAGATATAGTATCTAAAGAAGGAGTTTCCATAGATCCAGAGAGAGTTGTAGCCATAATGAACTTGCCCCTATTAGTAAATAAGAAAGTAATTCAATCTTTTTTGGGGAAAATTATTTTTGTCAGTTAGTTCATATCCAACTTTGCAAGCTTAGTGAGACAAGTGACACTCTTTTTGAAAAAATATCTAGTATTCAAGTGGACTACGAAAGGAAGACAAGCCTTTGAAGAGGTCAAAAAATCAATTTCAATGGCCCCAATACTTAGAAAACGAGACTTTTCTAAGCCTTTTGTAATGTATGTCTATGGAGGAGAGCTCAGTATTGCTATTGTCCTAACATAGAAAGATGATAGATAGGAGGGAGAGCATCTAATAACATTTATTCTCAAGGACTCATAGGGAATACAAAACTAGATACAACTTTGTGGAGAAACAAGCATATGCTATGGTGAAAGCCATCAAGAAATTTAGGAATATATTATCAAGAAGTAAGATTCTAATACTTGTGGCTCACCCAAGTGTCAGAGAATACATTATGGAGGGTGAAATTAGTAAAAAAAGATCAAACTAGATAACAAAGATCCTTGAATATGATGTAGAGGTCAAACCCACTAAGTTAGTCAGAGGTAGGGGGTTTTGCCAATATATGACTCAAGAGATTGAAAAGATGATAACTGAAGAAACAGATTTAGAAATAGAAAAGGAAACTATATTAAGGATATAAGAGGTTAATCAGAACTCTTAGGTCACAAATAGGATCCATTTTATGAAACATGAGATTTACCCAAAATAACTCCCTTAGGACAAGAGGAGATACTACAGGATGCAAGGGGTTCATTTTGTTTTAATTGAACAAGTTATTTTTAGAAGAAATATTGATGGCAAACTTTCAAGATGCATAGAGAAAGATGAGGCTAAGAAAATACTGCATGAAATGCATCATGGAATCTCAAGTGGACAGTTTTTTACAAGAACCATAGCTATAAAGATAAGTGAGGTAGATTATTTTTGGCCCACTTTATTTATAGACTGTTATCAACTAGTAAAAAAGTGTTAATCTTGTCAATATTATGTGGGGATGAGAAGGAATGTAGCAATGCCCCTTAGTCCTATTATTATTGATGAACCCTTTGCTTAATGGGGTCTTGAATTCATTGGAATGATAACTTTAGTGTCAAGTATAGCTCACAAATGGATTCTAACTAGCACAAATTATTTCACCAGATGGACTAAGGTAGTGCCATTCAAAGAAGCAATAGAAAATGTGGTCCTAGATTTTCTAGGGAGTATCACTACTCACTTTGGGTCTCCTCACACCATAATTTCAGATAATACTAAAGTATTTTTAGGGTCAAAAGTATCTAACTTTGCATTAAATCATGGAATCTATCTAAAAACTTCCTCTAATTATTACCCTCAGGGTAATGGTTTGGTAGAATCAACCAACAAGAACCTGATTAGACTCATCAAGAGAATAGGGGCTGATCATCACAAGGAGTGGCATAAAGTGCTTAATATAGCACTGTGGGCTGATAGAATTACACCTAAGCAGGTGATGAAAATGTGACGCACTCATCCTTAGACTGATGCACAGTCCTAAGCTGTATAAACTGTAATATTCATAACTTATTTTCTCATGAAATATCTTCTAGATTCTTCTATACTTTGGATAGTTTATTCATGTGATATAAGGCTAAAAACCCATTAAATCTTGGAGAACACAAAATTATAGGTTTAAAGATAAATCATGATCTTCAGACCGAGATTCTGCATACACCCTGGACTATATTATCAACAATATAGAATGCAAACTTTGAAATTTATCATAATATGTTCTTATATTCATCCCCAGAGTTACACCGCCACCATTCTTCTTATTTCAGTTGTTTCAACCCATTCATTTCAGTCAAGATTTTGTCCCTTACATACAAAATCATGGAAAGGACCATGCAAAGTCTGTAGATTTCCAGCTTATGCGTGGCTCCTTCAATGATTGCAAAAACCAACATTCCTTTAAATCAAATCTAAATACTGGTAATCCATTTTTACATTAATGGATCAAGTTTACAATCTGTCAATGAAACAATTCTTTGCATCTCTCCAAGGCTTGAATTTGGTTCAAACCAAACTGTCTCGGCCCCTGCAGATTTTACCAATCATATAATGCTACTTTGTGTGATGAACGAACCATAACATGAAACACTTAAAAGCACTTCACTATAATACCATTCTACTTAACTGGCAAATCTATATCCATCAAACAGCACTGAAAGTTGATTGCAGTGTTGATGTAACATGTGAAACAAGTGTCCAAGATGCAAAATTCTGTACCTGTTTCTTTGCATCTTTTCATCATTTGGTAAACCCAACAATGTTTGCAATGCTTAAACTCAAACAAATAAAAATTGATGCATTGTTTTTTGACTAACATAAAAAATCATAATTGGTGACATTAGTTTGTACCTCACAGTTTAACAAGATTATTAAACCTCTAAAAGAAAGCTATCACTAAAATTTAGCATCCGATGAACAATTATCGCATTGCTCTATACAGCAGCTATTGAAAGCTTAGATAAAATTGGTCACAATTGAATGGATGTTACAATAAATAGATCACTAATAATTTTTTGTGTATTTCTTGAAGAGAAGCCTGATATTTATTTATAATAGAAGAATAACTCTTGAATATGATATCTTAATAAATACATAGGCCGGTCTAAATGGAACATGGTAAACAATATCACGATTGTATTTCAGAATATAAAATGAATTGTCACTGGCAATAGAAACAAGATCTCCACTATCAGCCCAATATATAATTATTTTTTTCCACTAACATCAATCTATCGAATTACACGGCATTCAGCCCAATCATAGAAGCAAACAGATCAAAATTATTCTAGTCACTGGAGGTAGAAAATAGACTTCTAAAATTAGGAAAAATTTTCACAACCTGATATGCAGGAAGCTTGATCTCTTTTTGTTCAAGAATGAGATGAAATTTGTTCCTACATGGTAACTTCAAAACAATATTGACTCACCATGCATCTCATAAGAGAAGTCTTTTCACTTCTTTAAAGTTAGCAGATAAAGCATCCAGAAACATACCTTCACTTGCATCTTCATTAATTTCTTCAAGCTCATCCTGGATTTCCTACAACCTTTTAATGGAGAGAACGAGTTCTCCATCTATATGTTCTTCCTCATCTCTTCTACGTCCTGCTCTCCCTCTTCTTTTTCTCTTCTTGTTTTAAAAACCTCCTCTCTCTAACTTCTACGCCCAACTTGCGCTGAAGGTAAAATAGAAACAATTTGCAATTTTTAACAATTTACTAAGTTTGAAACCATTTCAACCACTTCCCTTATTTCCTCAATAGCCCCAAAACAGATTTCTTTTTACTTTTATTTTTTTACAATTACTTCTTCATAACAGCATTTTAGAGGGAAAATACAAATTATTGAATTCGAATTTAATCATGACCATGTCTTCATGTAGCTGTTGTAGATGCTCCTCCATCATACTCTCTCTCTAGAAAGGATTGAACCTTAGTTCAAATGAAATGCTGCCTCCATACATTAGTCTTTACTGTATGCCTGGATTCCAAGGTCTTGTTGTCAATGATGATGGTTGAATTTGTCTTTGCTGGTCTTTGCCTTTCATCTTGCTTTTCTTCCTCTTCTAGTATGTTCTTCTCATTTCTTTCTCAGCTGTTATGTCCCATCTCCATGCTTCATTCTCATACATGTCTTCAAAATCTTCTTGATCTTCTTGGTTCAAAAATTTGTCCATTAAACTATCGACTTCATTCATCTCCACAACTTTAACACCTACATTCAAAACATCGAAAGCAACCTTAGTAGAAAAAACATTGAGGCCATGAAGCCTCTTGGCTGCCTTCACATTTCTGCTCCTTGATCAAAACTATTTTGACCTCTTTGCTTTGTCCTTGTCTTGTCTCACTCTTTCCAATGTTGTCTTCACCATGGCTTGTACCTTTACACAACTCTCTTGGAGGATTAAACAACTTTCTATCCTCTTCAACTCTTCACACAACACAAGCTCATCCAAATCTTCATGTCCTATATCAAACTTAGGCCCAGATTGTCTTTCATCCTCTATAAGTAGATTCATCCACTTTATGGTTTCTTCATACAAATCAGCTTCTTCATCATCATCAATATACTTATCAAAAACACTATTACCTTGTGTTTCCTTGTTCGTTTCAAACATGTGAACTGATTTCACATCTCTATTTTCATCATCTATCCTCTTGGAACTCCTTCCTTGCTGAATATTAGTTTTCATAGACATTTTACACTCCTCATTTTCCATCGAAAGATCATTAAATGATTCAAAAATATCATTATCCCATTCATTGAAAATAATTGACTTACCTTTCATCTTTGTATCCTCATGCTCTTTCTCACCTTTAGCTATCCATACCTTCTTCATAGCTTTAGGACGACACTTATTCAATTCACCAACCAATTTCTGCTCTTTGACATTTTCATGTTGTCTTGCTTGATGGCTGGCCTTACTCACTTTGTATTCTACCTCTTCCTTCATGCTTTGTATTTGCTTCTTGCTTGAGTCATCATCTTGATTTAACTTTGTGTTCTTCTTCATATTTGTTAATCCCTTGAGCCATTTTGGTACCACATAGCCATGGTCTATTTCTAGATTTGAAGGCTTGTTATTAATCTTCTTCATCTCCATCTGTACATCAGTAGTCTTACTCTTATATGCATATGCAAAATCAGAATTTGAACTTATTTTTACTTTTTCAATGGCTTGATGTTTATCCATACTTTTCCTCATAGTTTCCTTGCTTGCATTCACTTTCTTTAGGGATGTTTTCTTCCTTTGTTCTATTGGAATGTTCTTCAAGTCATCATAGTATTCTATACCCTCCTGTTCAATAGCTGTTCCATAATTAAGTGGATGAGAAAAATCAATACTATAATTCACCTTTACCTCCTTAATGGGCTGCTCCATTAGTTCTTTAACTTGCATAGCTTCTTTGATTGCACTATCCTCTTTTGTCCATAGTTTTCCACTTGCTTCTTCAAGGTACTCCATGGCATCATGGAATGCAATTTCTTCCTCCATCTCAACATTTTCTTGCACAAGGTCTCCAACATCTTTCTCATGCATTAACCAATGCATTTATTCTTCTTTATCAAAAGTAGCAAACTTTCTTCTCTTTCTTGCACATTCACTTGTGCACTTGGTGTCTTCTCTTGCACCAATTTCCTCATTCTCCAAGGCCTTTCTTTTGACCTTCACAAGGCTGCTCATACCTGCAATTACCCATTAAAAAACAGCATTAGAAATAAAAATAAGGGACCATATTGTCTCCATGAGTGTCCTCTTAATGGACATTCTCATCTTTCCAAGTGCTCTTCCTGGCACTTCATTTTTTCTTTCTTCTCTCTTGTTCTCCTCAATGAGAACCTTCTTCACAACTTCTTCCTCTTGTTACTCACTTGGCGACCTTCTTATCTTCTTCAAGCCTCTATGGGCTTCTCTCTTCATGGCATTATCCTTTTTCCTTCTTCTCCTCTTCATTAGGAGATCTATAGGCCACTTCAATCTCTTTCTCATTGGCCATCCCCATGCTTGATTATCCATCTGCATCCAAGACTCATATTCATCTTTAATCTTAGCTAATTTTTTCTTCAAACTAGCAATCTCTTTATCAATTACAAAACTATCCATACCTTTAATGCTTGCTTTCTTCTTGGTGCCCTCCTATACCTTACTAGTCTGTAGTGCCTTCATCAATGCTTCCATCTCTGAGATCTTCACCCAAGTCTTTTCCACCTTGGTCTCTTGATCCCTTGTCTCACCCAAGCCTTTCTCCTTGACTAGTTTTTTGACAATCTTCTTGATCTCACCTAGGTCTTTTGATCCTCTTCTCTCAATCCTACATCAACTTTTATACAACACTTCATCAAATTCAAATCATAAATCCAAGCTTACCTTGCTTTGGATCTTCTTTTCTAAGCCTTCCTTGGCTTCTTCTCTTCTCTTAAGCCTCAATGGCTTGGCTGCCTTTCTCTTCACTTGTTGCTTCTTCAACAAAATAAACTCAAATCAAATAACATAGACTTCCCATACCTTTTCTTCAGCAGATCCCAAGAGCTTTCAAGCTTTGATACCAAATTGACGCACTCATCCTTAGACTGATGCACAGTCCTAAGCTGTATAAACTGTAATATTCATAACTTATTTTCTCATGAAATATCTTTTAGATTCTTCTGTACTTTAGATAGTTTATTCATGTGATATAAGGCTAAAAACCCATTAAATCTTGGAGAACACAAAATTATAGATTTAAAGATAAATCATGATCTTCAGACTGAGACTCTTCATACACCCTGGACTGTATTATCAACAATATAGAATGCAAACTTTGAAATTTATCATAATATGTTCTTATATTCATCCCCGGAGTTACACCGCCACCATTCTTCTTATTTTAGTTGTTTCAACCCATTCATTTCAGTCAATATTTTGTCCCTTACATACAAAATCATGGAAAGGACCCTGCAAACCCTGTAGATTTCCAGCTCATGCGTGGCTCCTTCAATGATTGCAAAAACCAACATTCCTTTAAATCAAATCTAGATACTGGTAATCCATTTTTACATTAATGGATCAAGTTTACAATCTGTCAATGAAACAATTCTTTGCGTCTCTCCAAGGCTCGAATTTGGTTCAAACTGAACTGTCTCGGCCCCTGTAAATTTTACCAATCATATAATGCTACTTTGTGTGATGAACAAACCATAACATGAAACACTTAAAATCACTTCACTATAATACCATTCTACTTAACTGGTAGATCTATATCCATCAAACAGCACTGAAAGTTGATTGCAGCGTTGATGTAACATGTGAAGCAAATGTTCAAGATGCAAAATTTTGTACCTATTTCTTTGCATCATTTCATCATTTGGTAAACCCAACAATGTTTGCAATGCTTAAACTCAAACAAATAGAAATTGATGCATTGTTTTCTGACTGACATACAAAATCATAATTGGTGACATTAGGTTGTACCTCGTAGTTTAACAAGATTCTTAAACCTCTAAAAGAAAGCTATCACTGAAATTTAGCATCTGATGAACAATTATCGCATTGCTCTATACAGCAGCTATTGAAAGCTTAGATAAAATTGGTCACAATTGAATGGATGATACAATAAATAGATCACTAATAATTGTTTACATAGTTCTTAAAGAGAAGCCTAATATTTATTTTTAATAGAAGAATACCTCCTAAATATGATATCCTAATAAATACATAGGCCAGTCTAAATGGAACATGGTAAACAACATCACGATTGTATTTTTAGAATATAGAACAAATTGTCACTGGCAATAGAAACAAGATCTCCACTATCAGCCTAGTATATAATTATTTTTTTCCACTAACATCAGTCTATCGAATTACACGGCATTCAGCCCAATCATAGAAGCAAACAAATCAAAATTATTCTAGTCACTGGAGGTAGAAAATAGACTTCCAAAATTAGGAAAAACTTTCACAACCTGATATGTAGGAAGCTTGATCTCTTTCTGTTCAAGAATGAGATGAAATTTGTTCCTACATGGTAACTTCAAAACAATATTGACTCACCACACATCTCACAAGAGAAGTCTTTTCACTTCTTTGAAGTTAGCAGACAAAGCATCCAGAAACATACCTTCACTTGCATCTTCATTAATTTATTCAAGCTCGTCGTGGATTTCTTGCAACCTTTTAATGGAGAGAATGAGTTCTCCATCTATATGTTCTTCCTCATCTCTTCTACGTCTTGCTCTCCCTCTTCTTTTTCTCTTCTTGTTTTAAAAACCTCCTCTCTCTAACTTCTACGTCCAACTTGGGCTAAAGGTAAAATAGAAACAGTTTGCAATTTTTAACAATTTACTAAGTTTGAAACCATTTCAACCACTTCCCTTATTTCCTCAACAGCCCCAAAACAGATTTCTTTTTACTTTTATTTTTTTACAATTACTTCTTTGTAACAGCATTTTAGAGGGAAAATACAAATTATTGAATTTGAATTTAATCAATGAACATGTCTTCATGTAGCTATTGTAGATGCTCCTACATCATAATGTACCCATATGAATTGGTATATGGCAAGCCTACTATAATACCCCTAAGCTTGGATATTCCTGCTCTCCAATTGTTAAAATAGATTGAAATTGAGGAAAATGGCCCCATGTAGGTTAGACTTGCTAAAATTTTGGAAATACAAGAAAAGAGGGATGCAGCACATGATTCATTGATAAAGCATCAAAAAATAATTAAAGACTACTTCGATAAAAGGACATCAAATCCCCATTTTGAAGTAGGCTCAATTGTTTTGAAATGGGATGCAAGAGCTGCCAAGCCAGGTCAACACACTAAATTTGAAGCATTATGGACTGGCCCTTATAAAATTCTTGCATGTAAACAAAAAATATTGTTTGAGCTAGAAATAATGGAAGGCAAACCTGAAGAGATTCCTAGGAATGGGATCTACTTGAAACATTTCAATTAAGCTGTGTCTCTAATGTATTACAATTAGATAGTTCCCCTTTCCTTGTTCCTTTGTTTCCCCATTTTTCTTTCCCACTCTTTATTTTAAATAAGTGTTCTTTGAACATGTAGCCATGGCTAAGAGTCTTTTCCAAAAAATTTAAAACTTTCAACACATTAAATATCTCTCAAATCATTAAATTCCCTAAGATACCTTGTGCAACCACTTTCATGATGTGTCTAACTCACTATCCCATGAAGATTTAGTAAGATTTGGTAATGGCTATCCATTTTTAATGCCATTTTGAGACTTGATGGATCATTAAATACCCTATAACAAGAGTTAAAGCTTCATAGTGTCCCAAACATTCATGTGTCTGCTAGAAAACCCTTACTACTTGCATAAGTGAAAGTGTATCCCCTATTGTAAAGCTTCATACCTGTTACCATAGTTCACTATTTACAAGTATAGATATAGATATCGAGGGAGCACAATCTTCACAACAAGGTTTTGGGATTTATGAATCCATTGATAAGTTTCTCACAAGTAAATCATATGCTTCGACCCCTGCACAACCCTTAAAGACATATCCATGAACTAGAGTCCCTAAAGTTGGTTATGCAAATGACCCATCAAAGGTGAAAGATTTTGAAGATAGAATCATGGACCCAATTCTTCAAAAGCATATCAAGACTCTAATAGAAGGGGCACATCAAAGGTGTATTCAAAAGGCCAAGGTTGGATAATACAAAACATTTGCAATGAGGATATGGACTTCCCAGCTAGCACAATTCATTGTCCCAGGTGTACATCTATGCCCTAACTTTGTTGAAATATACTCTAAATTATTTCATGCACCCTCAAATACCATACAATAGGGTCCATTCATAGTGAAAATTACACCAAAGTCTATCAGAGACATGTTGGCCATGTATCATGACAAGACAGCCACGTTTCCCACCATTGCCAAAATGTAGAAAATGTGGGCAAATGTCAATACTCAATTGAGGTTTCTAAAATTAGAATTGCAATTATGTGATGATGATAGCACTATGCCGACATTGCCAAAAATAAGAGTACAATTTTCACAAGCTAGTCAAGATGCACTTTCCATGATGGCTTTCATTTTTGGAATGAAAGAAGATACAATTATTGACGAAGAACAAATGGCCATCCTCTTCAGATTAAAAATTGTTGACAAGACTTAGGAGTATCAACTTAATTTCTCTAAGCAGATTACATATTCAATGGTTGATCAGCTCACCCATTTCAAATCTAAAGGGGATTTCAGGTATTCCTCTTATCTATTTCATCTCATGTTGTATCAAAATTCTTGCATCTTTTACCAACACATGCATCTAAATACGTATGACCCAAGCTTCGGTCTACATAGAACCATTCATGTGTCTACATGGACACATATCTTTTCCAAAACTAGTGACCCATACAAATTTTGGGAACTTTTTGTTACCCTTGTTTTTTATCATCTAAGCCCAGAGCCAGTTGTAAATAGATTGACTCCAAGTGTCTCAGGCATTATGACCAATTGCACTATTCCTTGTGATTATTTTTTTAGATCCCATCATACTATTATTAGAGTTCATGGTTTTAGTGGAGTACTAGTGTTGCTACCTAAGATTTTGACCCTTAGGTTAGAATTCTTAGAGGTCACTAAGAAAGTGTCTATGGTGGATAATGAATATGGCACTGGGAAGAAAAAAAAGAAAATGTATGATGTTCCATGGGTGACAAACAACATGGCCTTAGAGGTTAGAGATGTTGAGATCGTGTTGCTAAGAAAGCTAGCCTTCCTGGGTTTCTCTCTAATTGAAGATAAATGGGGATATGACCCAAATGGTTTCATAACTTCATGGGTCAGGAATAATAAGGTTGCTACCAAAATTGTGCATGAGGGCCGTCCCTTTTGGGAAAATAGAAGAAATGCTAGGGAAGATATTCCTAATTTTTACATAGAATTAATGGATTTGCCCCTTCAAGAAGATAGGCCATGGGAAACTTTTTATGTTAATCAAAGGGATTTTGATCCTAAAATTAGAATGACTTCTAGTTTAAGAAGACCATCAAAGAACAAAGACTGGAACACTGAGAAAATAGAAGCCTATTAGAGATATAGGCAAGAGATTTGTGAGACAACTCACTCTTTTGGAAATGTAGATTCAAATGAGAAATGGGAGGAACTCTAGGATGAATGTCATTTGTCTCCTATCTCTATCCCTAATACAAGGAATTTGAAGACACAAGGTGGAGAACCAAAAGCCAAAGTAGAATCTAGTCAAGCATTGTAGACCCTAGGGCAAACCTCAGCTATAGTAGCTATAAATGTTTGGCCCCAATCTCTCAATTCCATTAAAAAAAAGATTATGGTATTTTCACCACCAAAATATTCTCCATTAGCATCAACCCTTGGGGTTCCCAGTTTTACATAATCACCACTAGTAGTAGTGGTAAATGTTGAAGAGAAGGGAGCACAGCCAGAAGAAGAAACACCAAGGAAACATAAGAGGCTAAGGTTTCAACTTGATTAAGAGGAGAGGGCAGAAACCTCACAACACCAACCATAGAGTACTTTAGTTTCTCCTTAAGTAAGTGTTGTTTCTCCTTATTCTTCTCAATCTCTTTCTTCTCCTATAGGGGTGATGATTTTATCTAGCCAAATAATATCCCTTGCCACCTCTGTTGTGCCCACTTCTCATTTTGCCCCATCTATCCATATTCAAGCCATATCATTGCCGATTTTCCCCCCTCTATCCCAAATAAATTACTTCCTTAAATTTCCCCTAGCCAACATTTGGCTATTCCATATGGCTTGTCACAAGGTTATCATTTTATATGTGGGCACATTGCCTCTCTTTCTACCTTCCAAACTCAAGAAGATACTGCTAAGAAGGGTAGAGAAGTCTAGATGGAGAAAAAGAGGATGAAAGATAATAAATCCTTGGCTACACCACATATGAGGTCACAATTTGACCCAATCTAGTAAAAACTAATGGTGACCCATTTGTCACCTAATATAGTCAAGCCAAATGAATAGATGCAGCTTTAAGATTACACAATGAATGTAGTGGCAATAGATATGTCACTTTTCAAACCCTAAGATAAGGTTGAGCTACTAAATGAATCCACTTATGCAATAATTGAGGATTATTTGAAAATATCAAAGAAGCTACAAAAGATGGAGGCTGATCTAGCTCAAGAGAAGGCAAATTGTAGTAGTTTGACTATAGAAATCAATACCAAAAATAATGAAATAGAGAGTCTCAACACACAATTTCAAGATATTATTTCTCTTTAGACTCATCAGGCTATTCAGGCCCAAAAATGATTCTTTAAAAGTAGGGCTAATGTAGGTGAAAGATGCAGTGACAACCTTAAGGTGAGAAAAGGTAGCATTTTAATAAAAATGTGAGGAAAGCCTGCTATAGGTCACTCAACTTCAACAGAAGCTACTAAATGAGCATAACAATACCACTGCTATACAAGCCCAACTTCAAGCCAATTGACAAATGACAAAACAATCAACACTTGAGTTGGCTAATAGGCTTAAGAATGCAGGGGTTTTGAATTTGGTTAAGGAGCTTTATGAATCAATATAGAAAAGAATATCTAAGAAGATTATTCAGCTTAGACCTTCTCTAACCTTTCTACTAAATGCATAGAAATTGTGTGATAAGGTAGAGACTTTAGTTGAAGACACTCTGTCCACTATCTCTTTGAGAGTGTTTGACTCTCAAATCCTGCTACAAAAACTATATGATGCAACTAATGGAACATTATCAGCAGTAGGGATTAGTGACAAAATAATCACTACCAAAAGAGTGAATGAGGTCCTCAATTGTAACTCTATAACAATCAATTGCAGAGAGCTTCTAGATGTGGTGAAAGAAGGAATCATAGACATGAAACAACACATTGAAGATCTCATGCAATTGGGTCTTCCCTCCCTTTTTCTTGATAGAAAAATTGTGTTGATGATTGATGAGATTAAACCTTTGTTGTTAGCCAAGAAAAATGATCAAGCAATATTTCAAGGTTTGAGAGATGATTCATCAGTACCTGATGTGGAATCTATTTTGATTCTTATTTCCAAAATTAAATTTAAATTAAAGGCTACAGTTCATTTTTTGTAGAATTTTACACACAATGATATCATCAATCTTGATTTGGCCCTCCATGAATTGTAAAACAACTAGGGATTATTTGATGATTAGTGGTCTACTTATCTGATAGCCTTACTAAAGTTGTGATTTTTGTCACATTTGATCATGCCAGAGATTATGGATTATTCTTTTTGAGCAAGCTCAAAATTCCTTGAGGTCGCCAAGAATTGTAGAGTAAAAAACTCTACATTTATCATTTTCTAATTCTCAGTTGTGTGCTCCAAGTTTTGTCCCTGTGCATTTCAGTTTCAAGGCAGTGAAGCTTTGACACAGAGCATGGGTGTGAGTTTCTTTTGCCTAAATTTTGTCTAAGTATCAAAGTCACATGGAAGCTGCCAAGTGTCAGTGATCAAGACACATTTTATAATTTGTGTAAGTTGCTTAAAATGTACCACGTGTCTCATGGTAACTCAATAGAGAATGACAAGTGTTGGCATCTGTGTTTCAAATTTATTTTGAGTTTTGAAAGATTCTTTCAATAAGCTTTTCTCAAGATCAAGCGGAAGGTGCCAAGTGGCAATTACAAAAGGTTTCAATATGTTTTTCTAAAATAAATGGAAGATGCCACATATCCATAGCTGAATAAAGTAGAACCCACCATGTGTCAACATCCAAAATACCTTCACCTTGTTTCATCGATAGGTAAAGACTGTGGTGGGACCTAGGTTTTTGTTTCTAAATTTAGCGGAAGCCACCAAGTGTCACCATCCATATGAATCTAAAATGAGTCCTAAATCTTTCTATAGTCTAGCTAAAGATCAATAGAAGCTACCACATGTCCCTAGCTAAAGAAAATGAAATCCACCACATGTCATTTGTTAAAATTACATGGAAAGCGACACATGTCCCCATTCTCATTTTTAAAGTTGTTCGAGTGAGAAGTGTTATGGGTCCCATTCTCTATAAATTATTAAAGTTTGAAGCAGTGGACTGTAACAGATGTCAAAGATAGAACAAACCTAAGTAAAGACATATAAAGAGTATAAGACGTGAAAAATGTCGTGTGTTTTCTGTAAGTTCCAGGGAAGCTACCAAGTGTCATTTTCTAGTGTCACCTAAGTAATAAGATAGTTTTCAAGTGAAAAAGTGGATACTGCCAAATGTCCTCGCTTGTTTCACAGTAGGAAGCATCCTATTTATCTATTTCATCCAATGAACTTGTAGGGAGATGGAAACATTGTAGATTAAGGAAATATCTTTTGTTAGACACTTCTAGTTTAGTTAGAGTTTAGTTAGACCATTGGATTGGGAACGTGTGAGCAATCTAGAGCTAGTATGATGCTATAAATATGGGTGCAGTGGTTGCCATAAGGATCATCATCATAAGATAGAGAGAATTTTTAGTAAGAGATTATTGCTAAGAAGTTTTAGACTTTTTTAGCTGTGACCAAAAATATCATTTTCCTTTGTTTTGTTTTCTTGAATTAGAAAGTTTGTATAATTGTGCATGTCTCTATGCCTTTTATATGACTAAAGAATTAATAAGAAGACTGAGTTCTGTGTCTTTGTTGATATTTTTTGTGTTATTGAAAAATTGTTTAAGTTGTGAGCCTTTGATCGTATCTATTTGTCATCTTTTACATTGATCATGCCTTGTTTGCCCTTTAATGTAATTAAATCCTAAAGATAGATTCATTGTGCTTAGAATTAAGGGTTGAATTAAATTTAGGCACATCACCATAGTTAGATTTTCTTTCATTGCATTTGTGTTTCTATTTAATTTCTATCCTTTTTCCCAAAATACTTTTGAGATAAAGAAGAGCTAGCTTCTTTAAAATCTGGAGGTCATTTCAGGTTGCAAGTCCCACACTCCTGAAACTTCCCATTGTTGGTGTTGGAAACAATGCAATTTTAAGCATCAACATTTACCTTGTTTTAATTTACTTATATAACACTATTGTGAAAATTTGAAGCCCAAACCTAGATCAATGATCTAGATATTATCTATGATGACAAAATGGCATCAATAGTACTAGCTTAGAAAAAACCCAAACCAAATGAAATACTATACTAGAATATATCCAATTATAATATAAGTAAAATACTACAATACATCATCATAAAATAATTAATGATGATATCAAATTCTAAATGTCATAAGATTAAAATGGTTCATTAAATATAACAATAGAACACATTATTAATTATATGTCAAGGTAGGATATGACACTAAAATATGATAATTAATAATATGTAGATTCACATGAGACCTACTCCTCAAATTGTAGATCAACACATGATATTTTAGTATTGAGGATAATCCATTTTATATATTATGAACACTCCCTTATAATAAATTGATCACATTTCCTTCTAATCAACATAACCTTGAACACCATTTAAATGAATGGGAGAAAGATAATTTTGTAATTGGCATAGAGATAATAATTTTGATGAATTAAAAAATATAAGTGAATAACTTTTGGATAAGTTTTTTATTACATTTGATAAATATAGAAACATTCCCACAATATTGGATTTTCCATATTATCTTATTTATATGAATCCCAATGTATCCCAAGACATTTGTAGAAAGGAACCAATGGCCATTTGAGATCTTATGAAAGCTAAACATAGACAATGCATTATTGTTGATGATAAGGTACAACTTAATGCATGAACAATTGGTTTTCTTATGGAAAGAGGATATGATGAAAGTAAATTATAGAATAAAAACACTTATGAAGATGAAATAGGGAATATTACCCTATCATATTCCCTTGGGCCTAAATTAGTGGAAATTTTATATTTTGTTAAGCTTACTATTCTAAAATGTAGTGAAATACTTGGAAAATCATGGTTAAAAATTTGGAAACAACATTAAATAATATTCATATGATTATTTCATTAAATTTACAAGGTGTTTTTATTACATGAATATATATATATATATATATATATATTTGATAAGATTACTCATGCTTAGAGTATAGTTAAATATTAAAGAATGTAAGTATGGGTACTAAAACAAAGTTAATAAAGTACAATTCAATAACCAAACAAGTAAATAGTACTCGACAAGAAGAGCTGAAAAGGATATAATATCAATATTTATCTATGGACCAAGTAACCTTACATTTAGTATCATAAAAAGTTATAAATCAAGTATTTAATGAAAAAACAAGTGTTCCTAAAATCTTACTAGATGTATATCAATTAGATGCACTTACTCATGAGCTACATCAATTCACTTAGCATAAGTTAGTCCAAAAGAAGAGCCATTTTGTATGCATAGTTTACGAGATTAATTCATTTAATTAAATGTTATATAATTCAAGAATATAGACTAATCATATAAATGGATGAATATCAAATAAATAATAATAATTTAATTTCAAAACAAAGTGTAGCTTGCCATACATATCCTACTATAAATATAGAATATGATTGGGATGACATGTCTAAATTACAAGATTAATATGTTAATGCATTAGTTGGTTATGAATATATGATATATTAAATACATATATGTATCCATTTTATGGGATAATTTGTTATTATGAACATGTTTTTAAAAATTAAAAATGAAGACCTATGCTTGAAATGCTTTATTAGTGTACATGATTGATTTTATTTATAATATACATCATGAATTACATATAAAATTTATATTAGCATGATTTTCATGTTATACATGAGTGGTGTGTAGTACATATAGCTAGATATGATACATGACTCTATAGATACAAGAAATTTGTTAAACTTAAGGGCTACCTTTCTACATTAGGGGCATGTCTACACTAGGGTCATTTAAAAAAATAGGTTATATATTTTAATTAAATTATATTGATCATTTTGAGCTATTTAAACTATTTTTAAATGACTTGTTCTTCATATAGGGTATATTCCATATGGATCTTATACATTGCTATGATAGATCACAACATTGATTGATTCAATGTATTAACATCATTTATTATATGAGTGTTTAACTTTATTTATTATTAAATTATGTGATTATTTATGGGTGTTACATGGTATGTTATATGAGATCATAAAAAAATTTATATGATTTCATGTGACAGTTATGTCAAAAATCCTCTAGTCCATATCAATGGCATGTTTTTGTGTGTTGCTTTATAGTGGAGATAGATTCAAGTAATGTATTCATTGATTATTTGAATCATGATCATGAAAGTGTGTGTACATGTATGAATATTGTTGATATTTATGTTGAGATTTATATCAAGCATTTTTATCTTGTGTGAAATTCCATGACTTCTATCATGATCATTACTTTAGTTTTTATTAATGTGTACCTAATTTATATATCTACATAACATGATACTTGTATTTCCATTGACTTGCATCACATGTTTTATACATGATTTCATGATAAAGTATTCCTATTATGAAATGTATTATCATGTTAGTATACATTATTTACATGATCATATATTTTTATATAGAACACGATTCACATAACCCTTGTTTTTCATATGAGTGATTAATAGACTTAATCCCTCACCTTAAAATGGGATCATAAACTAGGATTCTCTTAAATATTAAGACCTTTACCAATAGACAATGCATATTTTGCATCAAAAATTATGATCTAGATGGGGAAATGAGCAGATTAATACATGTGAGGCATATGTGGGGAAGTTTACATGATTATAAGGGAAAATTGATAGATTATTTAAAATTATAAGAAATATTATATGGATTAGATTGGGTAAATTTTATTTTATTTACTATATTGAACAAAATATTAGATTTATCATATTGAGTATAATTTAACAAATTTGTCAGATTGAGTGGATTGATGTAAATATTTTAGCATTATATATCAAATTGATGTGTGTGTGTGTGTGTGTGTGTGTGTGTGTGTGTGTGTGTGTGTGTGTGTGTGTGTGTGTGTGTGTGTGTGTGTGTGTGTGTGTGAATGTGAATTGTATTCAAGGCATGAATGTGTTTCATGTAAAAATATTTTTTATGTTATTTATGCAGAAAATGGTATTACATGATATAGATATAAAATCCATCTACAATGGTTGATTTAGAATTTAAATTTATATAAGAACCTACCTTTGCTGAGTATGATGATAATATGGGAACTTGAGATCTATTTTAATACTTATTTTATTTTTTGGGTTTAGGTGTTTATGAAGTTTATTTAATTTATTTATATATTAAATTAGTTGTTTGGTCATTTTGAACACTTTCTAGTGGTTTCTGAAAAAATAGTTGGAACTACCAGTTAACTCTAATTCATTATTTGATTACTCAAATGAGTTCTTGAGAGATGGGGAAAACCCTTAGTGTTTTTTAACTATAATTAAAATTTATTTAATTCAATTACTTTTTAATATACAATTTTAGATGACATAGTTGTGTAGGTTGTATGATTTGGTGACTTGTTAAGCAAGTTTTCTTGCATGTTGACCTTATCTTGAACGTGAGTCAACATTAATTACTTTAGTATTATTTAATTTATTTTAGAGTATAATTTTAAAAGTATAATTATATATTTTTTACTTATCAAGTAAATTTATTTATTTATTTTTAATCTATCCTTTTCTTGAAATAACTTGTCATGCAAGTTATCTTGTAAAAAGATTGTTTTAAACCTTATTTATTAATAAAAATTGTGTATAACTATAACAAAATAATTAATTTTTAAAAATAAACCTTAATTTTGTATGATAGGCACATTCAAAAAAGATTTAGAATTTTTATCAAGCCATTTTTATAATAAATAATCGATTCAATGAATTTTATTTCTATGAATATTCATGTTTTCAAAGGTGATAATTTTGAGTATTGGAGAGATCAGTTGAAAAACATTAATGTGTGGAGAGGAATTTGGGAGAATGTTTTAGATGGATACACACTGAATCAAGACTAAAATACCTTAAGACAATATTATAAAATAACACAAAATGATAAATAAAATGAAGATGCACAATATTTATTCTATATTAAAAGTGCCATAGACCTAACCATTTATCCAATAATTTTAGGTTGCAAGAATTCCCATAAAGCATGGAATACCTTGGAAATTTAATATAAAGGTAACATTAAGGGTAAGATAATAAAAAATAAAAACACTTAAAATTAATTTTGATAATTTTAGAAAGTCATATTATAAAGGAGTACAAGATTATTGCATAAGGGTAAATTATTTATTTCATATAATGAGGGTTTATAGAGAAAATATACAACATAATGTTATAGTAATAAATATTTTGAGACATTAATTCAAATAGTTATGCATATTTTGATCACTCTTTAATACTATAAGTATATGAACACTATAATTTTTTATGTTTTATTGGGTTATCTCTTGTCCCATGAGGATAAGATAAGATTATATGTAGCATATCTAAAACATGGTCTAAAATAATCACTTGAAACCAAGATGAGAGTTTCAAAGACTAAAGATGAAAATAAAAATTAGAATAAAATGAGTTTATAAAAATAAAATTAAAATTCTAAATATAAATCAAAATTCATAGGTAATATTAATAAATACTTATAATTACTATAAAAACTATGACACATGATTAAATATTAAAAGATACTAGCAGCTAAGAGTCAAGCTAATCAAGAGAGTGAAAAGAAAGATTTTTAAGCTCATAAAAGCATTGTTAAATATGGATCATATTAATTTATCGCTTAAAATGTGGGAATATAATAATTAAATAATATTTGGTTTCTTGATTTAATGTGCTCAAATCACATGAAAATTCACAAAGATAATTTTAACAAGTTGGATGATTCCTTCAAAACCCAAGTGCATTTGGGACGTGAGAAGTCCATCCAAGTTGAATGAAAGAGAAAAATTAAAAAAACAAAAATTAAACATAAAAAAATAATAATTTAATTGGGGAAACCTATTTAACTTTATTTTTATGGCTTACATACTCCTATAAAATTTTCTAGGTCAATAGAAAATAATATTAGCTCTTTTCAAGAGACTAGTCATGCATCTTCATCAACTCCAAGTAAGAAAAAGTGGTTGTTGAATCAAAATATAGATAATAAAATTTTGGATCATAATTTTTATCATATAATTACAAGGCTTAAACATTAGGAAGGTATTATGTTTGATGATGCTTATGGTGAAAATACTATGTTTGCATTATCATTTGTGACTAGTGAACCTATAAGTTACACAAATGATAGTCAAAAGAAAGAATGAGTTGATATGAAATTATTTATGGATTAAATTTTAAAATTGATAAATATAATTTATTTAAAATTATTATTAATAAATATTTTATTGGTACAAACTGGGTCTATAAGACTAAAGTTAGAAGTGATGGCATAGTTGACAAGCTAAAAGATAGACTAGTTGCAAAAATATTTGCACAAACATATGTGGTTTACTATGAGACAAACTATGCACCTATGACATGTTAAGATAATTTAAAATTAGTTATTATTATATATAATCATAAAGGATGTAAAATACATCAAATGGATGTAAAAATTACATTCCTAAATGGAGTGTTTGAAGAAGTATATAGGGGGTAGTCATAAGGTTTTGACTTAAAGGGTAAATAATTTTGGGTATATAAGTTGAAGAAGAATATTTATGGGATGACTAAATATCAAATATATTTGTACCCAATAATTTATATATTTAATGGGATAAATTATTTTTTATAATTCAAAATGAGCTAACTCATTACGTACAAACATCTACTTATAATGTTTTATATGTTTGTCTCTATGTAAACGACTTGATCTTTACAAGTAACTCTATGGATACGTTCAATAGATTCAAATAATATATGAAATAAAAAATTTATATGACCTATATTTTCAATATTAATTATTTTATTATCATGTAAGTCCATAAAAAGAAAGAGAAAACATTCATTTGTCAAACCAAGTATGCCCAAAACATGCTAACTAAGTACAATCTTCAAGATTCAAATACCACTGAAACTGCAATTGTAAATGGATAAATGATTATTAGGGAGAATTTAATTAATTAAAATAATTAAAATACTTTTATATGTATGATTTTTTATGTATATCATTTTGAAAAGACATAATAACAATTATGGGGTTTCACTAGTTTCCAAATTAATCCATAAAACATCACTCAATCATTCATAATAAATGAAGATAATATTTAGATATTTAATTTAATAAAAAGTTAATTATGTCAAATTTTATACACATATCATGATTAGGGGTGATCTCTTGATGATAGGAATTCAACTTCAGGTTATTACTTTGCATTAGGAAGTGGGTTGGTTTCTTGGTCTTCAAAGAAACAAGTTACTTTTGTATTATACTCTACTAAAAATGAATATGCATCTATTACATAAACTTTGAAAAAATTAATATGGATGAAAATGATCTTTTATGATTTTATAGAGGCTCAACTTGAGCTATCATATATTTTTTTGATAATAGTAAGGCAATATAATTGTCCAAGAATCTAATTTTCCATGCTAGAACTAAACACATAGAACAGAAAAATAATTTTCTAAGAGATTTGGTCAATAGTAAAATATTTTTCATTAATTATGTGATAATTTATGATCATTTTTATGATATTCTCAACAAATGATTTCACAAGCATAAAAATGAAAGACTTAAGGAGATGATAGGAATTTCACCTCTCTACATCAAAGGGGGAATGCTAAGTATGACTTGAATATGTTAACTTGAGTTTTTTTATAGAATTATTTTATTTTGGGTTATTTTATGTCTTTAATATGGGTTTTTTTTAAATTTATTTATGTTCTAAATTATTTTTTGGGTCATTTTAGACACTTTATAGTGATTTCCTAAAAAATAATTTGAGCTTCCAGTTAACTTTAATTCACTATCTAAATAAAAAAATGAGTTTCCAAGAGGTGGGTAATGTTTTTAATTTTATTTATATTAAATTAAAGTGTATTTAAGTCAATTATTTTTTTATAGAGGATTTGTAATGCCATAGTTGGGTAGGTTGCATGAAATGGTGACTTATTGCTCAAGGCTTCTTCCATGTTGACCTTGTCTTGAATGTGAATCAATCTTATTTTCTTTAATATTTTCTTTAGTATTATTCAATTTTTAGTATACTATAATTTTAAAATTATATTTATATATTACTTATTTTTCAATTAAATTTATTTATTTAGTTTTTACTTTATGTATTTCTTGAAATAACTTGTCATGAAAGTTATCTTATAATAGGCTTATTTTAAGACTTATTTATTAATAAATCATTATGCACAAGTATACCACAATAATTTATTTTGCATAAAAAACTTCATTTGGTATCAAATCCATGTTAAAGTAAGTTTTAAAAGTGTTTTAGACCATTTTTAGAAGAAACAATAGGTTCAATGAATTTTATATAGCACATGATTCAAGTAATCCTTTATTTTGAGATGATTGATTTTTAGGATTAATACGTCACCATAAAATTATGTTACATAGTGGACTTTAGTTAGATATTTAGGCCTTTAAAAAGAGATAATGCATATTTTTCATCAAAAATTATGATCCAGATGGAAAAAATTGAGCAAATTAATACATGTGAATCATATGTGGGGAAATTTACATGATAAAGAACAATTGATGGATTATATGAAATTATAATAAGTATTATAAGGATAATATTGATTTTATTATATTATATTTATTATATTGAGAAAAATCAAAATATTTATCAGATTGAACAAATTTTATCAAATTTATAAGATTAAGTAGATTGAAAATATATTATGGAATTATATATCACATTATGATACAAATGGATGATATTCAAGAAATTAATGTGTTTTGTGTAAAATGATTTTCTATTTTATTGATGGGAAATGATGGCACTCCATACTATAGATATAAAAATTGTTAGAAATGGTTGATTTAGAAATTTAATTTAAATAAGCACCTAATTTGGCATTCTAAATTTTACATATGAACCTATTTTAAAGTATCAAATTTACCTATTAACATGTTTCTAGGTTCCAAAAAATATATTACTATGATATTTGAAATGGTGCAGTTTTGGATTTTGTGCCACTCAAATTTAAACACTTCTTCATATCGAATGTGGTTGAGACATAAAAAAACCTTAATATGTTTATTCTAGAATTTTCATATCCTTTAATAATTATAAACCCATGGAATTATCAAAATTATTTTAAATGAAATCTTGGTTTGTGTTCTCCTAGTGTAATCATTCAAGTAATTTTAAATTTTAAATAATTTAATGATCTAAAGTTGTTTCATATTTTTATTATAAGTGGACATTGATTTATACTTGTTTCCTTGAATTTTTTTCATGAATAAACTTGGATAATTGAGGGATATACAATAAAATCAAGTGTGATTAGACACATATACCAATTTTACTTCTTCATTTTTAATCTAGAATATTTGGTACTAGACTAGAACATGGGAATTTATAGACATAAAAATTTGATATTAGACACTTAAAAACACTATTATTTGATATATCTTTGACATATATGACTTATACTTTAAAATTTGGATATTTTGAATTATTTATCTCATCCATTTACTTATGTATTGAATTATCTAGACTAATTTTCTAATACTTATATTCAATATGTCCCTGGTCTATTCCAAAACACATTATATTCCTATGTAGATAATTGTCATATTTCAAGTCCTCAATGTTTACTTTCAAGATAATTGTAATAATAGTTAGATGTTGGATATTACTATAAGTTTCCTTATCTGTTATATGTTTTTGTGGTCACCTAAAAATTAATTTTCCAATTCAAATATATCCCTTGGGTTTTCCTAGGCATTTTTCCTATGTTGGTTATGGGGAATACCAAAAATTCATCTATAAGTAAAAGTAAATCCTAATTTCATACTTAGTAATTACATTGAGAAACACTTATAAACTTGAATTTATTTTTTAATATAATATGTTATCAATAATATCCCTCAAAATATTAGCCATATAGGCAAGTTTTAATATAAATGCAAAGTCAATTATGCATGTTGTCATGTGTCAAAATATAGAGTATTGTCTTGTAGTATTATAGATTATAATTTATCACACACTAACCTAAGTAGGATAAAAATGTTTAGTTTAGGACCTATTAAAAGTATTGAAATATAGGAAACACTTAATTAATCAGTGTGGAATAGTTGGTTTGTCCATTCCATCTTCATAACCCCCTTCTAAAATTGAATCTAGTGTTCAAATTGAATCTAGGATTTTAGGTTAATGAGAATAAAAATAAAAAATTATGCATAGGATTGAATATAATAAATCATGCACATATCATTAAAAAATTTAGGTATAGTGATATGTGGTAGAACAAACCAACACAATCAACCTAGACAATTCTAGTGGACAATATTAGTATCTAGAAGTGTTTGAGCTTCACTTGAAATATTTGTGTATGCTTCAAAAATGTGTTTCCTAATACAATAAGTTACAAAGCTATTACATATTAATTTTAAATATTTTGATATAGGTATTGAGCAACACATATCATAAAATCAACAAGTTTCTTCTCTTTAACTTTTCTTGGACATCTCTATATTTAGTAAATGCAATCATTTACCCTTTACCCTTCAGATTTGTACGAAAAATTATCTATCTTTAAAAATATGAATTTCAATATTTTTATATTGTTTATATCACCTTAATCTTAGAATATATAAAATGCAAGGATCCTCTAGTCCATGTCATAGACATTTTTTCTATGTTGGGTTCGAGTCAAGTTGTGTCTTGAGTGTGTGTGTTCTTCATGATCATGTTATAATATGCTTATGTGTGATGATACATCTATGATTATTTATAATATTGGTGTCATGTTATCTATATGTATTCCTTATATTGTGTTAAATTCCATAATCCCTACCATGAATCTCTTCTAATGCTTGCAACTATGATTTTTATTTTTATGTGCCTAATTGTTATATTTTATCAACATGAAACTTTTATTCCCATTGCCTTGGATTTCATATTTCATATGTGCTTACATGATCAAATATATATGATATGACATGTATAATATTTTATGTATAAATAATTTACAATATTGATTATTTAGATATATAACATGATTCACATAACTATTTACTTTAAGATGATTGATTCATGGGCATCATCCCTCACCTCAAAATGGGGGAATATTGTGTGTTTGTCAAATATATTAAAGGATTGATAGAAAGACTATAAATATTTTAGGTTAGATTATGTGATTTAGATTAGGAGATATTGAGGCATGTGAAAGGCATATGTGGGTATATTTACCATTGGTATGTTAAATAAAATTATGAGAATAATTATTGAGTCACATTGACCAATTTTATTATATTTATCAAATTGTGAAAAATTATCAAATTTATTAGATCAAGTAAACTTATCAAATTGAATAGATTATGTCGTATTTATCAAATAAATAAGATTTAAATATATAATATGGTATTCTATATCACATTTAGATACAAAAGGATTAAAAAAAACTATTTTCATTAATGGTGAATACTATTACTATGTAATCACTTTTAATATAATATCCTTTTCTAATAGTTGATTTATCATCTCAATTTACTTATGAACATATTTTTTGGTTAAACATTAACATTATGAACATATTTTAGGACTTCATATTTACATAAGAACATGTTTCAAGGTTACACTTTTTACATACAAACTTGTTTCATGTTTCCATATAGTTCTTTTTAATGATATTTAGAGCAATGTGGTTAAGGATTCTACACTATCAACTAGCACTTAGTTGTCTCCAATGAGACTCGAGAAATTTATACTTATCATATCATAATATTAATAGTTTCATATTAATGGACAAAAATCACCCCATATAATTCTTCAATTGACTTCAAAAAAGGCATCTTGGTTCATGTACCCTCATGAGGACTCATTCATTGATTTTTAATTTCAAGTAATTCATGGTTCTAAGTTATTCATATTTTAAAATTTATCATGAGTGGAAATTTATTTATACATGTTTTCTTGCATGTTTTTTTATGGATAAAGTAGTATATTTAGAACACCTATCAATAACAATTAAGATACTATACAAACACCAATTTTTTTGTCCTTTTAGCATAACATTTTCAATAGTAAACTAAAAATAGGAATGTTTAGACACATAAATTTAGTATTAGACACTTTTAAAAATATATTTTATATATATTTGACATACATGACTTGTGCATACAAATTAGATTCTTATGCATGTTATATGTTATATTTTTACATATATATTAGGTTATCCAACCCAATTTGATGCCAATAATATTTAATATCTCTCTAGTTTGTGTCATAATTATTTATAATCCTAAGTAGACTATCAACATATTCCAAATCCCTAATTTTCCCTTTATAGATAATGTTATAAATAGTCAAACACTAGTGCTAATAAGTGTCTACCTTCATCAACAGTGTCTTGTACACATAAAAAGAGACACACAAACCTTGTGTCCTTGACCATACAAGGTTAGGTCAAGAAGAATACAAAGGAATGATATGATTTCTGGTATATTTATATGACTTTTTTGGTAGAGGTGGTTAAATGTGTTCAGTTAGAAGGGTTGGTTGATTTGGGTGAGCTAATCACAATGAATTTTAGGTGATGGGTGGTAATGGATGATCATGATTATACAAAAATTACTCAACTATGTCAAATTTATCATTGAGGGTAGTAAAATATAATCCAATAATATCCTAAGAATATCTATATTATAAGACTAATTAGCATAATTCTTGGTCTATATTACTCTCTTTGAATTGACCAAAGTGAGGTTGGACTAATCTAGGTATTTGATTGGATATATTAAGATGGACATGTATAGAATATGTCATCTATGATGTAAATTTAATTAGATGAGGCTAAACCTGAGGATGAAATAAGTAATTAAAATTTATATTTTAGTATTTGTAAGAGAAAAGGTGATTTATTTTTGTCTAACTAGGCTTAAGACAACCTATTTTTCTCATCTAGAGAATTTAGTTGGTTAATGCTAAGATTGGGTAATGATCTTTAGTGAAAGACATGTAATTAAAGATCTTAATCTATATGGATATATATTTTATATTGTAATATAATGGTAGCTAATTGAGAAAATTTTCTTACTCTATGTAGATGCACTTGTTTAAGAAACCTCATCTAAGGGTAAGGATTCTATTTTTGAGGTTTTGATGATTTTTTTGGTTGTTAGTGAGGTTTTATAAAATATTTGTATTATTTTATGGTATTATCTTTATAAAAATGTGTTTATTAATTTTATTTTTTATTTTATTGAGCGTTCAAAAATGTCTAAAGGTTTATTATGTGTTTGGAAACTGATGTTTTGAAAATTATTAAGAAACATAAAACTATTGCTAAAAATAAAGGTGATGAAGTAAATAAAATAGTGTTTTTTATGAATATATAATATGTGAATGTTAATTAACTTAAAACTAAAGATAAACTATATAAATGCTATTTTTTCCAAATCGTATGGTTTTCTAAAGGTGTAGAATTTTAATTGTACTTGTTGAAAATAAACAATTTTACTTATTTTTTATAATTAAGTAGCTAAAGATTAATAATAATCCAAATTTTAGAGGCGTAGATGAAAACTAAATCTATACTTTTTAGATTTATATGCAAACAAGTACATTTTTAAATTCTTTAAATAAAAGTTAAATACAAGTTTTCTATTTTTGATTTATGTTAGATGAAATAAATATTTAAATGAAAATAGTAATTTATGATATGTATTGTGACTATGATTTTAATTTTTATAAAGTATGTAGAGATGATAATAGTTTTATGGATGGGATTATTTTATTTTGGTTTTCTTTGGTTTATATGCAAGTGGGTGTAAAATATTTTTATTGTTTTGTATGCATCTATAAAGTGTGTATATATTGAAAGGATAATTAAAAAGGTTTAAATTTTTGTAGATGAAATTAATTTTTTTTTTTTAAATTTTAAGTAAACATGTAAAACTACATTCATTTATATTTCCTATATTCAAGTAAGATTTTATAAGATTGGGTAATTTAATATGCAAAAGAATATGGAAAATGATTTATTTTTGTGATTTTAGTGTTATTTTATAATATAAAAATAAAAATAGTAAAATAAATATAATATTATGAAAAATAAAAATAAATCAACAAATAAAACATAATCCCCCAACCTAACCAAAGTAGATGGTAGGTGGAGAACAAAAACATGATTGAAATTGAAATTATTGTGATCCTCATGTTAATATCTACTTAGTTGTTGACTAGTGATGACTTGAGGATTCTATAGTAATAAGAATGCAAAAATAAATGAAAACAAAAGAATAAAATTAAGAGAAGAAGTAGCTTATAATGATGGTTCCCATAAATTATTGAATGTTGTATTATTGATTCTTTAGCTTCTTCCTCCAATTTACTATGATGAATATAAATTTGATGTATTATTTGGGATGATTCTTAAAGAAGCTACCAAATTTAAAATATATATCTTTCAAAATATATATACATAATTCTAAATGCAACATTTGGATCTGAATTTCATAGCAAAAGATGTTATTTAGAAGATAAGAGAATATGTTCATGTGGGAATTAAAAGCAACTAGCTAGGAGTTTTTTAGACTTAGATAAAATTGGATTTGACATGATCTTGACTGAAATGGAAAATTGGAGATTAAGGTATATAAAAATAGGAATCAAAAATAAAGGTCAAGCATGAAAAACATGTTAAAATGTATTTTACATGCACCTTGAAAACCCTCCATTTAGAAGGTTAAAGTTCATAATTTTCAAGTTTGGTACTTGGGTGAGGTATAGAAAAACATAGTTAAAAAGGGAGAACACTAGGTATAAATATGTTATTATTTATGGTTTTCATTGAATCATCATGAAATATAATGAAATTTTATATAATATAAATTTTTGTGTAAAGTGCATAGATATTTCCCCCTCAAGGAGGCACCTTATGATGAGTTGGCAAGGGAACTTTCCTGAGTGATAGCACACTTAAATTAAAATTAAGGTTATATAACTTACCTAACATACCTATGTGACACAATGAATCTCTTCAATATGCCCTTGTGAACCACAAGAAAAAATATAAGAATCAAATGTAACATTATGAAAGACACATATAATATACTAGTTAATTGAAACATGTATGAGAATTGCTTACTATTTGTTTACGGTATGAAAGAATACTTGAATATCCCATCATGGGATAGATATTTTAATCATTTAAATAGTATTAAAATTGAAAAATACTAAAACACAAAAGGAACAATATATGTGTATGCATGAAATAGGATTAACCTATGGCTATCCTATCTCAATAGACTCAAACTCAATTAAGGTCAACAAAATAGATCTTGAGATAATTATTTTTATATGTAATCACCAAAAAAATTTGTAGATATAGTAGAAAGTTGCTTATGTCACAAATTGAAAGAGCAAAGGGTTTTAAATCCCAAACCTTTGACTTAAGGAATTATCTCAAAATAGACCTATATGAAAATAATTGTGTAATTAAATGAAATTAAGTAACAAAAGTAAAGTAATGTAATTAATGTAATCTAAACTAGGGGTAATGTGTTAGGTTCAACAAAATGATGGTATAAGAAACCTAAAGTGAATTATTATAAGTCTAATCAGTCCTATAGATAGAGTATATTTATTTAGTGTAGGGAGAACCTAGACAAGGACACACACAAATTCATTCAATAATAAATAAGAAACATGTATTTAGTAATTAAATAATGGAAATATTATAGAGTTATAAATAATTTTATTATATTGGACCCATAGAGAATAAATCTACCCCTTGAATTAAAAGGACCTTTAAAGGAGATGTTATGGATTGAATAATTTAACTAATTTGGCAAAGACTTAATATTTTCTCAACTAGGAATCCAATTGACTCCTCATTTTTATATCTGAAGAAACCATAGGACAAACTTATTAAATTTAAGTTTCTATACCAAAAATTCCTTCTAAAATGACATAGGGTAGAAGTCAAAGTGAAAACAAAGTGAATCAAGTGTATATGATATGAATTGAATTAAATATGAACCCTATATGTATTGATCCGAGATCTAAAATCAACCCTTAACTCAAAGCCAATGATATTAGCTATGCCAATAAAGTTGAAATAAGTTGGCTAACACAGAATGGTATTAACCAAGTTGATATAGTACCATGTCAAAATATATGCTCATAATTGCATTAGGATAGATGATAAAATATGCCTATTTCTTATTTAGGTTAAAATCAAGGCCACCATATTTCAAAATATTCTAAAGCATGTATAAGTAAGGTGGATGAATTTATATTTCCTTCCTCCATGGTGTCTTCCTTCATCCTTTCATTCCATCTTAACCTTGATCTGATACCACTAATAAGATATACTATTAGTGGAATTTTACTCAAATAATCAACCAAGAAGTATATATTACCATAAAACCATTATTTATATAAAATGAGTTACATTAAATACATATATGGAAAATGGTAAGTTAAAATTCCATTTGTATGGGACATAACTAAAAAACTACCAAAACTAAAAACTATGAACCTAAAGAATAATCAAATAAACATTCACAAATTTGGATCATAAATGACCTAGCATAACATGAAATTTATTATGCATGATATTGAGGAGGATGGTGTTCTACATGAGGCTACCATATATTTAGAAGAAGTTTAAAATATCATGTTTGATTATTGGGAAAAGGCACACTATGAGTTTGATCCATATGATCATTTGGAAGAAATTGGGTTAGGAACCTATTGTATACATAAATTAAATTCAATCATTCATAACCTTATAAAGACACAAGAGTACATTAATGGAGTTTGGTAGCTATAATTTGAAGGTTCAAGGAGAAAAAATGGTGTTGGTGATGTGTTTGAATGATCTCTCATTAAAAAGAGAGATATTTCCTTACATTTAGGCTTTAAATTAGCAACATTAAAAATGTAGTTTAATGTGAATTCCTAATCCAATGCCTCTAACTAGATAAACAAAGAGGAATCAAGGTGATAAAATTATTTAGAGATATTGATATTGTCATATATCAATTTAGAGATAAAATTGTATCAAAGAATAACTTGTTAAAAGTTTACAAGCATAGAGTATGGGATCTGCTTGAAGATTTTGATGCTTTCATTAACCAAGTGCTACCAAGAACTCAAAATAAGTATGTTTATAGACTAAAAATAGATGGATTATAGAATGAAATTTTTATTTACACAATGAAGAGTTTATATCAATATGTTAAGATAGTGGTTAGACCAATGCCCAAGTAATACAACTAGTTGGTAGGTATTTGATAATGAGGTAGAATTTTTAGCCAAAAATTAGTTCAAGTTATAAGAACAATATGGAGAATAAATCATTCATATTAATACCAACAAGTTTACAAAGGGATTGACTAATTTTGAAATAATTTTTAACTTAGATTACTAGCTCAATAAGGATAGATTAAACATGACTATCAAGGAGGAATATTTTGAAAAAGTGGCCATCATAAAGGACAAGTTTTTAAAGCTTGGAAAGGTATGTAACAATTACGAAGAACAATATTTCATTGACCCTTTTAAAGATTATGATGATGCATTTCCATGGAGCTATGAGTCTCTTAGATATTTTGACCCTAGGATCCAACTCAATCCATACATTTAAGGCTATTTTCAAAACTTTTACATAGTAGAGTATCTATTTACCATTACTCTAAGTGGTGTTTGCACATAATACTATCCTTTAATTTATTTTTATGTTTTGAGGTATCTTTAGTTAATTTAAAGGCTAGAAAAACATGGTAGTCATGGTTAAATTTTATAATGATTTATGTAAATAATTATAGTGACTCCTATGCTTAATTTAATTACATAAGTTTATTATATCCTTGCTTAGAAATCAAGTGACCCACAAAGATTACAAAGATTGTTTAATTTTAAAGTCACCTTGATGAGATAGTCTAGTATTTTATACTCTTGTATGTTTCATAGGTCCATTAATAATTTTTAGGGTCATATTAACTCTTAAATGTCTTATTTAATTCCATAAGTATGTGTTTCAATGTTAAAGCAAATATAAAAGGGTCATTGAGTAAATTTATAAAGGTTATGTTTAGAAGTTGAAAAACATTCTAAAAAGAGATAAAAGTCATTTTAAGGGTTTGAAATTCCTTCATACATCTATGGAATTCATACACCTTATTTAAAATGTATCTTTTACCTTGTTTCCCTCATATTACACCTCTTTGTGAACTCCTCCAAGATTCCAACATTGAAAAAATATCTTTCACAATAAGAACATCATGTTTTATAATGTTTTTAGGTTTTTTGGTGAAGGTTTCTAAATCAAGATCATTGTAGTCAAGTTTTGCACCATGGTCTAACTAGGATTTTAAGAGATAGATCTTTACATAGGAATGTTTTAGGTATATTTACCCAAATTTCTAGGTTTTATGAGATTGTTATGCATAATTTAGGGTTTTCATGGCCAAAAGGACCTTTATAAAGAGCATACAAAGGTAAAGTATCATTGGTTTAAGACCATGGCCTAAGTATGTATTCAAATATCTATGTGGTTGTAAGACTATATAGCATTTATAGCAAGAGAAAAACCATAAAAAAGAAGGTCTATAGGCATTTAAAAGATTTTTAGAGCCTATCAAGGGATACAAGAAGCAAAAATTAGGGTTAATAAGGATGGAAATAGGATATAAAACATGTTTTTAATATGAGAATGACGTTTTTACATTAAAAATGAATATTTTCTAGCTTAAAACATACGTTTATAGGTATGTATAAGTTTTTAGATCCTTAATAAGGATCCTAAAAACATTAATTAAGTGTTAGAAAGGTCATAAAAATCAATAAGTATTAATTATATGTCTTCAAGCAATCACAACAAGGTTGCAAGTCTTCAAGGAAATAATATCTCACATTTTTTGGGATAAAAAAGAAAGATAATCATGTCATTTTATAATCTCTTCATGCATGACATGTGTGAAGTCTTGGAGGGTATTTTATAATACTTAATGCACTTCATGGTGGTATTCAACATTCATAATAATTAAAAAACCATGTGAATCCACTAAAGATATCTTTCATGCAACCAAAACCATTAAAACCCTAAACCCATGGTACCCAAAAGAGATTTCAGACCCTTATAAGTAAAAAAAAGTGTAATAATAATTTTTAAGGCCTATTTTAGCATTATTTAAGAGTTTCCATGTGAGTTTGAGGTTTATTAGCAAGAAATAAGAATCATCGGGTTGTGGGCAATTTTTGAAGTTTCCAAGTTTTCAAGAAGCAAGAGTAAGTGAGGAAGATCACAAGGTTTCAAACATTTACATAAAGGTTTTCAAACTCCTTACAATGGTTTTGGCCTTACAAAATTATTTACAATACAATGGTATCCCATAAGTTTGAAACAAATATTCACGATCCTCAAAATCTTTCACCTATTTACAAGTTTGTAGAATGGATTTATTATTGATTATTAAAGGTGAGGGTTAGGGCTAAATATAAATAATATGATTATACAAATTTGTGAAAAATTACTTGGTCTATGAGTATAAAAATATCTTAGGTATGTTTTCAAAACATGACCAATCTGCAGGTTAGATTTATGAGGCTCAATAATATGAGATCAAATTAGTTTTAAGATTGTAAAAACTACCTACAAGTCTACCTAAAAGCTAGTTTCAACATGCCAAAATGTGACTGCAAGCTTGTGAGGTATTAACCCAAGGTTTGAATCCTTTTTAAACAAATTCTAAGGTTTAAACAATGTATAATAAAGTTCAAGATATATAGGTAGAAATGTCAAGGGTTTTATAGTCTTCAAAGCTTCAAAACAAGATTACAACATCTAAGACAAAGTTATATAACCCAAACATGGTTTATAATACCTTCATACAAAATTATAATACTTAAAACATATCATCAAGAACTTTAAAGATCTTAAGAAGGTTTTCCCAAAAGA
Organism: Torreya grandis; assembly: GCA_037957365.1. Lineage (NCBI taxonomy): Eukaryota > Viridiplantae > Streptophyta > Pinopsida > Cupressales > Taxaceae > Torreya > Torreya grandis. The sequence goes on from JARHVA010002335.1 coordinate 68,453, forward strand.
GTCATGAGTGAGCAAAGAAGAAGATTCTTGGTTTTAACCTCAAGAGCTTCCCACCAAACTTGTAGACTATTAATAAAGTTCCTTCATGAACATATTAATGATAATAAAAAGGTTTTCATAACATTCTAAGGTTAAAACATAATCTTAAAAGCTTCTACTTGAAATATGAGCATTTGGATCTTCAAATAGAAAATATGTAAGGTTTGTAGGTATAAAGGATCACCTACAAGCATAGGCATTCTTGAAAGAGTTCCTAGCTCATTGAATTTAATACTACAAAACCCTAATACTATAGGTATGCAAGTAAGATTTCAAATAATTCATGGTATCAACTCTCTAAAACAAGACTTTATATAGGGTTTTTAAGGTCTAGGCAAGATATAAGGCAAACCTATAACAAGGACTCACCAAGGTTTCATGATGATATAATGGAGAAAAATGTTTTTAGAGTTAGAAACATGGAAGTTGTAGGTTTGAGTCATAAACATGGAATTTTTAGGTCTAAGGGTAGATTTTGAGCTAAAATATAAAGATAATAGGATTTAAGGCCTGAAAATAGTATTTCTAGGATTTTCATGATCTAAAGACACCTGCATGGTCTGTAGGAGGTCTCCAAAGACCAAAACATGTCATTTTTAGTTTAATGAATGATTCAAGTGTTTAAGATAGTGAATAAAACATGGAAACAATTTGGCACTTCCTCCTCAAGATGTGTAACCTCTTCAAGTAGTTAGCATTTATTGTAATCATGTGTAAGGGCTCTATATGAGTTAATGAGGCCTATTTTGGTAAAAATTAAGACCTATTGTCATGTAGAACACCTAGCAAGGAAACTAAACATTAAAAGCAAGTTATATTCTCTCTGACATGCATTCCCAAGGGAAAGTGTCAAGTTCAAGGCTCTTAAGGGAAAGAATACCAGGTCCATTTAAATAATAAGACTTATCAAAGAGATAAATAGAGTGAAAATAGGGTGACTTACCCTCCACTATACCAAGAATCTAAGTTGGTCTTCACAAAAAAATTCTAAAGCATTGAAAATGCATAATTATTTCAACTTATTGGTCTCTCCTCCTACACATGCATGATTCAATGTAATAAATGGGAAGTTATTATTTTTTTATGTTTTGAATTACTTGTAGTTTCTCTCTATATGATTTTTATGAGATGAATTAAACTTCACTCTCTTTGGTGTATCAAAACTCTACCCTTTTGAGGATTTTTACACTAGTTTGATGCCTTGAATTTAATAAAGAATTGATGTTTTCCTCTTTCATACTTTCAATTTTATTGAATGTTGTGTGATTTTGAGTTATTTATCTTCACTTGTGGATGTTTTATTTCCTTTTGATGCTATCCAATCATCCTTATACTCTCTTTTAAAGGTTTTATGTTGTGTAGGTTTCCTATCTCCATGAAAAATTCTTATGTAAAGGTTTATAAAGTTATAGATTATGTGAAAATTATGTGATTTCCATCACTTATGAAGATTTATTATGTTGTTTTATCAAGTTTAGTATCTCTTTAAAATTGGTACATCACCATTTTATGAATTTTATTTACTTATGCTCCATTTTCCATGTTGAGATTAGAGTTAGAGATGTAAATAAGCCCCTTTTAAGTAGTATTTTATTCCTAAAAGATGATATTACATTAGGAGCACATAGTTTAAGAAGGAATCCATTTTTATCTAAAGGTTCATCCCAAGGACATAGTATACCACACCTTGGGGATGTTCCCATTATTTCACTAAATCAAATTCTAATCAAATAGGTGTAAGATTCACATGACTACATGTACCAACTCAAAAAAATTAGTATAAATGCTAGAAGACAAGATTATAATTTCACCATGATGGATGATATAGAACATGAAGGGTAAAAGGAATTAATAATATGGTCTTAAATAGGCTGATGTAGGATATATTAGAAACTATCACAATTGAATAAGGACAAGATGGAAGAGGTAAATGGAAAGACACTTTAAAGAAGCTTTAATGCTAGTAGGAATGGTGTAATCATGATATAATAGAAACATATCTCAAATATCATAATGAGCCTACCCATCCATTTCCCCATGCACCCTTTAAGGTGTTCACTCAAGGAGAAAAATGATTGAGAAGTTGATGCAAGAAAAGTCATTAGTAATTGACAAAGTGAAAAATATTGTGTATACACTATAAAAAAATTATGTGAAATTAAACACAATGATTTTTATATCTGAGTTATCCCACTTTTATTAAGGCCTAACAACATATAAAATTCATCAAATTATGTGATAAAAATATATTTTAAGATTTATTTTCCATAAAAGTATATTTTCGAAAACAATAATAAAGAAAATTGAGCTATAAATAGAAAAAATACCAAATTTTGAAATAATTCATATATTAAAATTTTATTAAAGTTGGATCTACAGATTATTGGTGACATAATTTCACAATAATATAGTCTAATTGATGAGTATGAGGATATGATGGTAGGAGTACCATCAATAGTAGGTGAGGTGAACATACGAGTGAGTTTTCATTTTTTTCATGTAGAGACCTAGGTTTAGGATTTTCATTTGAAAAATGGATTAGGATTAGTGAAATTCAATTTTTTCAATTTAAAAATGTTTTGGGGAGTGTGTATATGTATAAGAAAGAATGACCTATGATTATCCTCTTTCTCTTAATATAATAGAACTTGAATAAGATCATAATAATAGATCCAACATATAATTAGATGACCAAGTAAGGACCTAGAATAACCATAGCCCTATAACAGTGTAACCTACTCCAAAATGTTAATAGGAAAGGGTTACATATACTAAGCCTATGACATGCGATAATCTCCCACTAGGGATGAATGATGGATAAATTATTGTAATGGTGAAGGTAATGTAAATGGTTGAAAGTGTATATAAATAATATAAGGTTCATGTAAATTAAATTATTTTAAATTCTTGTAAATAGGGTAATATATAATGGTCAACCAATTGGGATCCTATGAAATCGAAGGTGATAAATGGAAATCCTAAGCAACCCTATATATATACTAATATATTTGGTGAAAGGGATAGGACAAATAAGGATAGACACATACATAAAAAAATAAATAAACCAAAAAATATCTAATATAATAAATAAATAAAGGAAAGAGTATAAGGATAAAGATATTTAACTTTTGATGGACCTATTGATGCTTCAATTACCCCCTTTGGCTTAAGTGGAAATGTTCAAGAGATGTGTAGATTGATTACTTAAAATGAAATAATAAGGCCAAGATATCCTTAGTTGGGGACACCAAATTCTATTATATATCCTTGGTTCAACTCCTTACTGTTATATATCCTTGGTTCAACTCCTTACTGTTATATATCCTTGGTTCAACTCCTTATATTTATCTTCAATGACCATAAGAAAGATAAAACCTTTAAGATAATAAATTGACTTCTAACTATCCCAAATATAAATTAAGAGCATAAATTCAAGAATAAAAAAAGTGTATGATTTTTTTTCATATAGATATGTAAATATTGTTTCTTATAATTTAAGGTATATATTATATAAATTTATACTCTTTGGATATTTGAGAATGGAATATGATTTATAGGAGTTATAATGCATTTTCTATGTTTTGGAGGGTCATACTAGATTTATGATGTATCCATTTTAGGGTTTCATAATTTTAGGGATACATCATAGGAGTTGTAATATTGTGTGAAAGAACACATATCTTTAAAATTAACATGAGACAATACCACCCATTAAGGTGTGCACACATGGAGATTAATATGAAAATAATCTAGTGTAATATAAATAATTAGTAAAGTGATAAAGTGAAAATATCAAGTGTATACATATGTCCCTCACAAAACTCATCATGTTTCATAATATTTTAATGTAGGATGATACTTCGAGAAATATACTTAGTAAAACCAAAGAGCATAACTAAAAATAAATGTTGAATTTGTTTTTGATACATGAATAACTAAAATTACCATATATGTAGCTTAACTCAACTATCTATATAAATTATGCATATAAATACCATACTCTTCATTTTGAATGGAATAATAATTAAATTTAAAAAAACCTAAGGATACAAGTATTAAAATGTATAAAATCAATGCTTGTGTACGTAGGATGGTCAATAAATTGATGTAAATTGAAAACTCCTCAAAATGATTGAAAAATATAGAAAATTTGGTAATCCAAGATTGATAAGTCTAGTGTAGGAAAAAAAAAACTAAGATAATATAAATTATTGTAAAAACATCTAGTGTGAGTTAGGTGGAAACCAAAAGCAAAAAAAAGGGAGAAAAGTGAGTGTAAATAATACTAAGTAAGATAGGTGAAAACATAAATAAAATAAATCGAAGTAAAATATAATTCAAAATGAATATAAAAACACCTAATTTAAGATAAGTGAAACATAAATAGCAAAAAAGGACATGTGACAAAGGAAATTAGAGACTTTAATGAATGAAAACACCAAAAAAATGTTTTTGATAAAGTAATGTGTAGGAAAACATGGTCATATAAATACATGGATATTATGATAGAGATCGTGTGGATATGAATAGTGTTAGGTATTTGTGGGTAATGCATATTTATATTCCTTGAGGTCTTACAATGGAACTCATAAAATTATAAGATAAGAAGAAATATAAATGGAATCTAAAATTAAATATGAAGCCAATGTATAGAAAATAGGAGTGTAAATAAGAGTTACCTAATCATATGAAAGGAATATCCATCATGTGGATATTGGGAAATAGGTTATGGAGATATAAGGATGAAAGACACCACAATGGGTATGTATAAATCCTTAGCAGAGATAACAGAATCTAATCAAGTGGGCAAGGCTAAGAACTTTTGACATTAAGTACCTAGATAACCTCAGTAGAAAGTGTAATCCTAGGATAAAAATTGAATTATATAGATTATCTCATGAAGGAAAAATGCATGAAAATAAAAAGCATCCTACCTTCCCACAACATGTTCCCCACTCCTCAAGACCCATTGATAAGTTATTGGTCTACTATGAAGATTGGGTACTGGTATGAGAAAGTATATGGCACTAGAATGTAAGAGGATATAAATGTGAAATGATTAAGTGATACCTCATACCCTTATCTCATAGACCAACACATCACAATGGACATCAACTATATCATGAGGCTAACTATGGAGTTTTAATTTAAAAATAAAATAGGAGATGATTCAAATAGGTCATGTCTTTTAGTGTGATTCACATTTTAATATATAATTTAACTTATAATATTTATTTTTATTATGATTTTTATATTTTTATTTTACCCCTTAATAAATATTCATAAAAACCAACAATGAGTGATAAATATGACTAATAGAAGAGAGCCTACACCTAACCACTAGATAGGAGAATGGAAATACCATGGTGCCTAAATAATCTAAGACTTTCACCTTAGGTAAGATTTTAATATTTAAACTAACCCAAGTGTGCCAAAAGTGAAAGGTTAAGAAAATATGGGGATTATGGGAGATCTATTCATGTGAAAATGGTGAGACAATGAATATATGATAGTAGATAACCATAAAAGGGCAGAGATTTGATTTATAAGTGATTAAGAATAAATATTGATATGGAAATAAATGGTAACATAGGTCAAATTTTAAAAAGGAAATCTTGAGAAAGGAAATTCTATGAAATATGGTAATCATGTCATTAGAGAATCCATACTAGCCTATAAATGGTCTAAAAGAATCATTGATAAGATAAATCATCCCAAAATATTGGGAATAAAAATATACCAAATAATTAAAAGGAAGCTAAGGCCAAATAAAATATGATATTGAATGTGAAAAATAAATCAGAATGGTACTACTTAAGATCCGAAAAATAATGGGAGGTTGACTATAAATCATCTCAAAAGATGGGAAAGCTATAATGATATTAAAATCAAACTAAAAAGTTATACCATCTATACAAAATGGAAAATAAGTCCATGTTTAATGTGTGATAAAAATATTTAAAGTAAATATTTATGCGAATAAATAAAGTGATGAAAAGTAATGTTCACAAGATATATAAGATGAGCATCATGTATGATAAAGATAAAACAAACAAATCAAATCATGTAAATAAATATGAAAGAAATGAAATATATTCTCATAAATTATGTGAAATATCTCTATACACATCATCAATAACATATATCAAATATTATTGTAACTGATATCTAACTTGAACCATAGTCTCTTATACTTTTTTTGAGTCTTGAACAAGGAATACCTTGTAAATGAACTCCATGTAAAAATTAGGCATGGTATAATAATGAGTATGTAGGGAATCTTGATTATAATGACATAATATATGAAGAGATAGCACCATTTTTGAAGTAATGGGATGAACATCCTTAGACCAAAGAGGTTATTTTATTTATAGGGGAGGATGATCCTCCATCTTAAGTGGACCATACAATTGTTGTCTTGAATATTAAGGTATGGACATTATAAAATATATGAAATTTTATGAAATACCTATATACTTATCCATATAATGTATTTAATAATATATCCAATGACAACACACCTCCCCATTTTTGAGGATATAAGTAGATGTAATATTTGAAGGTAAAATGTTTGACAAAATTGGAAAGCTAATTCCCTTGAAATGAATTACATATATATATTTTCAAATGGGTCAAAATTTATTCAAATAATGAGTATTTATCTTTTGGAAGGAATAAGATAATTTAGGATTATAATACTAAGGTGATCTACCATCCAAGGTATAGTTGAGTCTTTTATCTTATATTATATTTGGTAAGCTTTACACTCTTGAACTTAATGATCGTACACATTATGAAACTCATAATATGGATATTCCTATGGGATGTGTGGACATGGTGACATATAAAAATTATTTATAGGAAAATATTGTATTTTATCTATAATCTCACCAAATAACTCATCATCATCATCATCATCATCAAATGGAGCAAAAAAAAGTGGTCATGTATCAGATTGAGACATAACATATTTGAAAGTAGTAAGAAATAGGTATAGGAGTTTATATAACATATACAGAGGAATCACACTCAAATGATCATAATATATATAAAAATGATAAGTTAAATTCACATCTTTCTTTAATAATGATTCAAAGAGGCCCAAAAATAAATGGCACTACATGTGAACTAGAAGTTAGAACTCACTCTATCTTAGACCTATCAAAATCAATCTAAGATTGAATAATTATAGATAAGTCAAATAGAATGGGTTATATGTATAACCATTCTAAATAAATTAATGTTATAATAAAATTATTATTGCTTGTAAAATAACTAAATGTAATAATGGTAATGGAGGATTTATCAATCTTTAGATTGAGAATAACCATATGCTTATGGTTCATCTAAGGGGTAACCATAAAATAATTTGGATTGGTGAGATATATGATAAGGTATTACACCACTAAGTTTCTATAATAAAGTTGTAAAATATGATTCTTAGGAATAAACATAGAATTTAGAAAATCGTTAGTTGGATTCTTGCATAAATTGGGTGACAAGGTTAACAACTACTAAGATAAGATATTATAAGGAAGGTATAATGTTTTAAGTTTAAAAATATTATCATCAGGTTCATCATATTTATATTCAAAGAGGTTATATGTAATATTTTATTAAGCTCCGGGTGACCATTGATTATAACCTTTATTTGAGTTGACATTTAAAACACTGATATTCATAAAATGGTATGATAGGAAAAGGTTAAAGGGTTGTGATTTTAAACACACCACATTAATGTAATTATTCCAAACTCTAAGGATGATTTCACCTTGTAAGTTATAAATAACTCTCATGTAATTTAATTCCACACATTTGTATGTATAAAAGGCCATGACCCTCATACAATGTATCTAATGATGACTAATAAAATTCTTATATGACAAAGGAAAATTAAATATTAAGCCCATGAACATCATAAAATATATTTATGACTCTCATATAAGGTTAAATTTAGAATATCATAGGGTTTTAATGACTTTTAAGGAGGTGAAACAAGTGTTAGAGCCTTCATCTATTAAGGCTCACTTAAATCAGATGTCACAAACTTAGACACAAATTAAAAAGTAGGGTTATCCACATGGAGTAATATTTATTCTAGAATCATAGTTTTGATAATATATTTTACAGAGATATATGCACCTATAATGCAAAAGGATGAACATGATTTCCTCATACTTGAGCAAAGTAGCTTCTTGTGCCATAGGTGTTGGTTGAAGAATTCTCACATTAAAAAAATACATAAGATAATTTTGATGTCATGGATAAGTCTTCATAATCTAAAGAAACAAAATTTGAGATGGCAATCTAGAAATTTATTATATGGGATCCCATGCATCAAAGATCACATGAAATAGATAGACTATAAAAGAGAGACTAAATTTTTAAATAGATCACATGTAGATGAAGCTAAACCTAAATAAATATGATATTGAGTGAAATTATATGGTATACACATTGGTTGGTATGCTTGAGATATTTTGATCCAATTTTATTGGCTTATTCAATGTAAATATAAAAAATAAACTATACTAATCTCATTGATATATTAGAATTATAACTAGGAAAATAAGTATATTATTATGATCTAATCAATATAGTATAGGAAGGATTAGGTGAATATGATTACATTGTATTAGTTGACATAATTGATATAGAACCAATTAAAGGAACATTTTATATCAAGCTAACTAATATAGTTGGACTTGAACTGGAAATAATATATTATACATGCTTGTTGATACATTAGGAATATAAGTAGTCAAAGAAATAAAATATACCAAGTTATTTAATATAGTTACTAGGTTGGCTGATAAAATATGAAATGCCAAAAAATACAAGGTTGTATAATATAGTAGGTCTATCATAAAGTACCCAATTAATAATTTATTCAAATCCAATGATTGAAAAAGGATGTGGTTGATAATCTTAGACTATTTTATAATATGGTTAAGGAGTTTGAGTTATAATAGTATAAGGATTGATTTACCAAAAAAATACATTTCATGTTTTTCATGTTCACCAAGTTTTAAATATTTTTGGAGGAATGAAGGTTAACAATGGTATCAAAAACATTAGTGACTAGTTAGGATGAGGTTTGATTTCAATTTTTAGTTTGTTGGTTTTGTGTATGATTGAGATAATGGTCAGGTGAGATATTAGCTTGATAAAGTGCTTCATGTTTGATCTTAGAGTCATGAAACTTAATTAAATTATCATAGGCTTGGTGACACTCTTTAATCAGATATTCAAGATCAAAATTTGGACCAATAAATAACTCAAGAGCTAGATGTCTATGTTGTTTACAAGTTTCATGATAATGACACTAACTTGTGTGAAACTAATTTTTTTTAGTATCATACCAATGAGAAATAATAAAAGAAGGATATCTATATCTAAATGAGGGTAAATGAAGGAATATCCTAATATTATCTAGTTAAATATGTTGATGTACTTCATAATTTTTGACTTGTTAAGAAGGTAGATGATGTTGAAAGGAACTTCCCTTGATAGGTGGGGAGATAATCACTTCATTAAATATTATGGCATAATGACATGGATGGTTATCTTATAATTATAGGTATATGTTATCATAGATTCTTGAAGTATCAAAACATGATAAGGATGAGGATAAATAAGTTTTACTTTAGTGCACTAGATAGTACATAGAATTTATATTCAAGGTGGGAAAATAAAAGAATAGAGAAGATGAATTATTATGTGTTAGATAGGAATTAGGAATAACTAGGATTTCATTAACATTTATAGAGGATTCAAATTAAATTAGATAGAAATAAGCTCAACATTAAACATGAGAATGCACACAAGGAACAAAATAAAAAATATAGTAAGTAACAATAACCAAAATAATATTTATTGATATCTTCAAAGGTGAAACTCTATTCTTCATATAAACATACATATATATATATAGTCATTTTTAGTCTATGACTAATCACATTCTTCTCATACTTGGTGCCAAATAGGAGTCTATTCATATTCTAACCTATTATAGTTTGTGGGCATAAGACAAAATATACATACATATGACAAATTAAATACATAAAACATGAATATTAGAATAATATCCTTCACATATTTACTATCTAATTTATTCTCCCAACACTTTCTCAGGCTTAAAATGTTATTTCATCCCAAGACATCTTAGGATCATCTAAATGTGTAAAAATGGTCAAATTTGAAGAAGTGGTTAGACTAGTAAGAGTCACAATAATCGCTCAAGGCACCATTTCTAATTTTCACCACTTACACACAACTTAGTTGCCCTTTTGGGTTTTCAACTAACATACCAACCTACCACCATTTTGGGATTACAATAAGCTAGAATAATTAGGCGTCCACCCTTTATGTATTTTTTACCCATCTTGGCCTTGCTTGTCTTACTACTCATCCCCAATAAATAATTATATACACAATTTTGAAACTTGGCACCTTGTGTAGTACTTATCTTGATGAAGGTGGTATAGATGTGGATGATGATTAGATAGAAAGATAATTGTCCTTGGACTATTTAGACTTGCATTGAGTGATGACCTACTATAGCTCAAATGATGGATTTCATATTAGAGTGTCTAGGATCTAAGAAACCTCACTGTAAATAGGAGATAGGTTAGTCTTGTATGCATTCCAATCAAGCATAACTTTTTGGACCATGTACAACAAGGTACATAGAGGTACATGATATCTCATGAAATAATTTAGGTTTGAGTCATCAGTGATGCTCATGGTTGCCTTAGTGATATTCACCCTTATCTATAACTTGCCACTCAACTACTCTAGTTTTTCTTCATGGTATTGGGCCTAGAGACCAATGAATGAATCACACAAACACTCACTTTATCAGTTAAGAAGTTTATCATGCACATTATCTCAAGCATTAAACAAGTCACAGAGAGCTCTATCATTTTTATTTATAGAAGTTGTATAAAAACCCATATTTTTCTTGATGGCTATGGTTGTGGTGAAGACTATATTGGAACTAGCTAATGAATTATCTAGTTACTACTTCCATTCTAACAAGGTGTGCATAACCTATTATCCTTGTAATATAGTAATGTCCAGCATGTCCTAGTATTCAACTAATAAGGTGATTAGTGTGGCTACCTTAGAATTCATGTTATGTCCCAATGTACTAATTATGTAGAGTTTTTAAGCTACACACTAGTCATTTGTCAACTTAGAGACCAATTTCTTTAGTCATCATTGATCAAACATGACTTGGACCCCTATTGCTCAAGTGACCAACTTTGGGTAGGTGTCTTAGATCATCTTTGTATCTTCATGAAGGTGATCCTTAAAATCCATGTTCTCTACCTTGGAATGACCCATCTCCATCTCTAAAGAGGTGAGCTTATGCACAATTGACTCCTAAAATGTGGTTGTACCCTCCAATTATTTCTTCAGTGGATGCCTAGAGACATCCAAAGAATCTTATTTACTAAGTGGAAGTGTATCCAATGTAATTGTAGGTGATGAGGGGTCTAGGTATGGCATTAAGGCAAGTGTTTGTGAAAAAGTGGTGTGTTAAGCACCAAATGTTGAGACATCCCATAGACAAAAACTTCCCAATGGAAAATCAAGAAGCTAAGGACATACTAGAGATGTATTTGGTGCTTCTTATTAGGTTGGTTACTCTACTTCTACTTGAGGTTTCTCTAGTTCGTGTTACTACTATGTTATGGCCTTTATTGTTATCATTAGTTTTTGCATAGCATATTTAGCCTGCTTCCTATTTGATTCCTCCTCCACTTCTTCCTTTTTATTCTACATCTATTCTTACATAACTTAGAGATTTTATTTGTCCTCCTTGGCCTTTAAATTTTGTATACATTCTTATTCATTCTATTATGTGAGTTACTTCTTCCTTGGAGGCCTATTGTTCTTCTTTGGTGCATTGTTTAGGTGTGATAACTTCAACCTTATAGGCTTGTGACGATGGTGGTGAATCACTTAGTTATATTTCTAAGCTAGAAATTTGTGCCTTCGTATGTCTAAGAGTGAATAGTATATGTTTAAGTGGTAGAGAAGTAGAGGAAGGGATAAATTGTGCTTCCTATGAAGTAACTGGTCATCCAAATGTGTGATCTTTAAGTGCAACCTACCTTATTTAAGATATATGCATGAGTTATTATGGGGGGATCACTAGAAGGGGTGAAAATATATCCTTATCTATGAATGGAGGAGTAGGTTATGACTAATAAAAGATGATCCTCCACTATAATTTCTCTATTTCTTCCCTTATAATATCAATAACAATGGATGGTGGGAGAGATGTAAGGTCTACCCATATTTGTATGAGAATCTACTTCAGCACTTAAACCATGTACACATCCTTATAAAATAAGAATTCTTTCTCCACCTACTTATCTTAGAAGTCTCAATCCATGTATACAATCATGACTTGCTAGACTTCTTTCTCATTTTTTCCCATTTGTGGAAGGTCACATGAGCTGGTGATCTATGGCACCTTCAGATCATCTAGACAATTTATCATTCATTGTGTCTTGTGCTTCAATAGAGGTAATGTCAATTGATTATCTATAGAAATATTTTACTTTCCCTTTTGTTACTACAAGTTGGTGTTTTCTTTTATTTGTTTCACTATAAGAATGATTGAACCAAGTGGTATGGCCTAAAGTGGATTCACATGTCTAGTTATGAAATTTTTTTTCTTGGAAAAGTCTACCTATGCCATGTCTATTATTAAACATAATGGGAATGTTATGAAAGGTGATTATGGTAAATCATGAATCTAGATGAACATACCCTTTGGTAGTAAATTGATAGTTACATGCTAACCCAAATATTACATGACATCTAGTGGCACCCATGGATGTGTTATGATTAGTTCTACATAATCCTCCCTCTATGCTTTGAATTTTCCCTCATGTGTTATGGATCTTAATTCTTGGGTCTAGATGAGATTATTAAATTGTTATGTTGGCCAATAATATATGTCATGGTACACTTCTCCCTCTGAGGACTTCCATTATGTGAAGTAGAGTAAGAAGATGAGGAATTGGTATTACAATTTCTACCTTGGAGAGGTGTGACACTTCTTGATATTTTTTAGTAGATCTTATAAAAATTAATCTAGATAGTTGAATCACACATTCTTATGGATCATGAGATCTATGATTTCCTCAACTCCTTTTGGTATTTACTTCATAGACTTGGTTTTCTACCAAAATCTTCTTATGATACACTCGATAAGGATGCACACTAGCTCATTTAAGATTTCATTAATTAGAATCCATATATTGATATAAAAATACAAATATCAAACTTCTTATAGAATGTGAAGCATTCTCATCTTGTATGGAGGTAAGGAGTCTCCTCATATAGGCATGCCCAAATCTTGGTCCATGGATTTTGTGTTGATGATAATGGTGACATCTAGGCCAAGGTAGATATTTCTATCATTGTATCAACTGAGCAAAAAAATTATGATATCACATAAGTTACTAAAGGTAGGAATTCATAGTATGCACTCAATATTTGTGTTATGGAATTAGTGGGGAGATATGAGAGTAATCAATTATGCAACATCAATAGGGTTGGATGAAATAATTTTTGTTTTTCTTATTAGAAGAAGTTGAATGGTTCTAAATCATTAAACACTATCTACTTGAGATCCATATCAATGCCCTTTCCTTATTTTTTTGCCTCTATTAAAACCTTGATGAGCTATGAAGTATCCATGTCTTTTGAAGTGATGAAATTACAATGCTATCTATACTCTATGTAAAAAAACTAGCTTGGCTCTTTGCAATTATAGATCATGAAGAATATGCTCAAGGATGAAAAATTAACTTAGTTATTAAACTTAATCTTTATAGATTTGGCACATATTAGATTTTGAATGAACACCACACTTAGCTATCCACTCATCATGAATGTAATGGTGGATGTGGTAAATCTTATCTAATTTGGTAATTAATATAGTCATTGGCACATGTGTGGAGTTATAAGATTATGTTCTTTGGTATCCATATGGGGGTATGAGTGGATGATGTTAATGGGTCACAATTTGTTAAAGATCAAGTCAATTGACCCTTTGATCTAGTATTTACTATTGACACAGTAGATTACACCTGGGGGTAGGATGCCTAGCTCCCACCCTTCCATACACAACAATGGAAACTCCCCTCTCACCTATGGGACTGGTGAAGCTGGAGGGGAGAGTCTCTAGATAAGGGCTAAACCCTTTGATGTATCTTTTAGGCCCTAGTTTCTCCTACTGCTAACAAATAAAAGGAAAAAAGGGGGGATGAAAAGGGAGAGAGAGATGCTAAAAATAGAACCTAAGCCTAAAAATGAAAAGGTCATATCCCAAAAAAGTTGGCCCACCCAGCCTAAATATACACTTTGCACCAAAATGAAGCACCCATACACTTCATCTGAAGTGGGAAGCTCTTTTGCAATAGTCAACTAGGGGTCACTAGAAATATAGGGAGGAAGAAACTACCACAGGCATCCTCAGACACACTTATGGTAGCCTATTCATAGGCACCTACATTACCCTAGGAACACTTTTGGCAGACGTATAGAAAAGAGACTTCAAAATGCACTAGACATGTTATAATCAATCTGTGAGAAGAATGAAAGATAATGACTTAACACAAAAGAACACAAACATATACCTTAAAGTTTAGGTCTGGATAGAGGTAAAAATGCTAAGTCCTAATTCAAGGTAAATATTGGCAGAGCTTTGCCTTACAAGCTCAAGAGATTTTTAGGTAGAGTTTTTCCTTAAGGCTAAGAGATTCCCTTTCTCAAATGAGAAATTTATACTATATAGAAAGAGGAAAAGAACTTGGCACTTTCTGGGAAAGACTTTGGTGCTCTTTTTTCAAGCTAGCCCATGTGTGCTTTGAGCCTTGGGAAGAGGGAGCCATTTGATTGTTGGTTCTTGCTTTGACTTTGGCATCCCAACCTTAATGAGGAAGTGTAAGTCACACCTTTTCTCTATGAACAAACTCCTCTCTTCAAGGCATTTACACAGCTTGTCTGCTTATAGATGCAAACTAGAGAAAATAAATTGAGCCACTTACTATTTACACCATTTGGTGACCATCTGGCAATAACTCACCTCCTCTTTACCACTTGGACTGCTTTGTCTCTTTCTACACCTTATCTTCTTCCTGTTTTGTCTCTTTCTTGCTCCTTCAGCCCTCAGGGCTATCTTTTGGTGGGTCACTACATTCCTTGGGCTCTTTTTTGGTTGGCACTCAGGCAATTTAAAGACAAATGGATATTTCACCATCTTAAATTTGACATCTGTGCACCCATCATCATTTGAAAAACAATAGCTAATCTATCTTCTTAAAGTTGACAGCTTCTGGGACATCACCATCCTTGGCAAATTCCAAACCCTCTTGAAGGGTAAGTGTCCCTTCGGCTCTAGAGAAATGCCCTTTATTTGGCCAACTAAGAGCCCCCTGCAAGGGCACCTGCCCTTTAGTGGCCTTTGTCTCTTCAGCCTTTTCTATGGGCTTTTTTTGGGCCTTTTTCCCATAGACAAAAAGTCTGTGAGAATTGGCTGCTTTGATTTCCCCAGGTCCATTTGAGTGCATGTCCTTCCTCTAAATTCCTTTAGACTCTTTGTTTGAAAGAATTCCTTCAAACAAAAAGTGTGAAAGAATTCAAAGCCTTAAGACTTTTTGCATGTTTTTGAAATCCTTCAGCTGCCTTCAAAGTGCTCCTTGCCCTCTGCAAGGGCTTTTAAACTCAAAACTACCCTCTACAAGGCCAATTGCCCTTCAAGAGGCTTGAACCTTTTACGTTGAACTGCTCCTTTGAACCAACCATTGAACCAATCCATTAAACTGGTTCAACAGTTCAAACATTTGTTAAAACAAGGCATCAAACCATTTGATTAAACCTATTGATGAACTTTGTGTTGAGCTTTGCATTAAAATTTACTAATGAAATTTAATATTAAACCAAAAATGCTGAACTAATGCATTAAACTAAGTTGATGAACCGATGCATTAAACCAAGGAATTGAACCAAAGCATTGAACCGGTTCAATGGTTCAATGGTTCAAAGCTACTAACTCTTTAAAAGATCATGTCATTAAACCACTCTTCCAACCTTGAGAAAAAGTGACTTTGAACAATTATACCTCTCTTTCCTTGTGAATTTATTTGGACAAGAGTCTAAAGAATCTTTGTAAAACATTACACTCTTCAACTGGTTCTTCATGTGCCAAAAGACTCTCCTATAGAGTTCATAGAAGTCTCTGCAGATTCTGTAGAAATTGCAAGACTCATGCAAAATCAAAAGTACTAGCTCATAATAGCATGAAAAAAGAAGGGGGGGCCAATTTTTTGGCCTGTTGGGTAAAAAAGGTCAATAAATTGGTGACTCCCAGGGGAAGCATGCCTACTATGCTTAAAGACTAGTTGCCTTGTAATCCATTGGGCATAGAGTTAGAATGTAGCTTTGAAGAAAGGTTAGCAATAGCCCCAAAGATCTAAGAATAAAACATGAAGATTTTTAGCCCAGACATAAGGGAAAGCACACATAAGACTAAAACCACTACTTGTGCAAACTGTACCTAGGGAAAGTAGGAAAAGAAAATGAAAACAACTACTATTTACAACTAACTAGGTACATCTACTTCCCTCCTAGATCAAAGGGAAAACTTCTTAAGTCTCCTTCCTAGAAAGGAAACTTATGGTGCCAGATAAGTGGCTGAATGAAATGGAGAGTTGGTGACCCACTCCTCTTGCCTACCACTTGGGTTGGCTTGTATCCAAGTGGATCAGATTCAAACATGCTTCCAACATATACATACTCTATTTGTTCTTGGAAGCTTTCCTCTTGTTGGTTCTTCATACTGGTGTATCTCATCAAGAAATTAATCACTACTAGCTCATCACCATAAGCCCTATGATATGCATCATTGACTGGCTTGTTCTCTTTAGCCTCATGCTTGGGTTCCATGGTATGACCATCCTCCTTGATGATTTCAAAGAAAGTATCTTCAGATTCACCAACCTCTTGAAAGGATAAATCTAAAAGCTTGCAGCACCTTTGCATACTTATTTGAGTCTTGATGATACCTTCTCCACTCTTATCTAGCTCATAGCCTCCTTGAAGAATAGTGCAACCTACCCTAATGACTTCAAATGAATCATTCAAAACATAAACAAGAGATTTTCCATGCTCCTCCATGACATTTATGGTGATCTCATCCTCATCCATACTCATGAAGTCTCCCTAATCAATCATGAACTGAGCATACTCCTCTTCACTTTCTTCCTTAAAGATAGGTTCTTCCTCGAGAATGGGGGAAATGGAAGGCTGATGGATGAACTCATGTGGAAGAGGAGGCAGTCCTTGAGCTATAATTGAATGATTCTCCTCTTTCCATTTGGTCAGCACTTCATCTATATCAGGTGTGGCATGATAACCTTCTTGGAGGTGTGTGGATGGAGTGTGTTCAGACATGGAATCTTTTATTTAGTCTGAAACATCCATCACATGTTCATAGAGGAAACTTGCTCTGGACTCCAACTCTACAATCTACCTATCTATATCTTCTTAGAAGAGCCTTTCCTAGAGGTCAAAATCATCATTGCGATTAGGAGCAGCCTCATCTTCTTCAAGGGTTAGAGAAAAACATTTCTCCTCCTCTTCCTTTATGCCCTGAGATTCCACTATTTGCTTCTAACTCATGATCTTGGGATTAGAATCTTGCTCCTGTGAACAAGTAGCAACGTTATCCTCTTTAAGGTCCTAAGTTAGTTCATGATGTTCCTTATTCCATCTTGGAATTTTTTTATCATGTTGAAAGACTTGAGGAGGTTGGGGAAGATTTGGGAGGGTCTGCTCATGTACAAGAAGAGTTGTCGGAAAAGAGGCATGCTAAAAAGCTAGGCATACATGATTAAATAAATGATCGATTGATGCATCGAATGAGTTAGAATGAGCAAGTGCCATCTAATAGAAATAATTTGGCACACAAGAGGGAGTTTTCTCTGGAATAGGAGGGGGCACACAAGGCTCATCAAAATCAGGTTGGGAAAAGGAAACAGGGGATCCTTTTAAAACCGCATGAGAAAAAGGGGGCATACCTTTGGCCAAAATCACTTGATTTTCATCTCTCCACTTTACCAACACTTCATCAATATTGAAATCAGCTTGAGGATTGGTAAAAGGGGTATCTTTTGGCACATTCTCCCCTACAAAGTCTAAAAAATCCATCTCTCTTTCTCCAAGTAGTCTCATCTTAGCCTATAATTCCTCAATCCACTTAGCTATATTATCCTCATTTTGTACCTCTTAGAGCTCATAAGAATCATTATAGATATGGGGAGTACATGAAGGTTGCCATGAAATGTAAGAAGCTTCTTGAGGAAGGGTGTGAGGGACTTGAAAAGGACTAACCTCATTTTGTACCTCACACTCTTGGACAACGACTTTCTCCTCCTTGTTGTTCCATGACTCAACCACTTTATTCTAGCTCAAGATATTCAGACTGGGCATCTCCTTTTGGGGTGATGGGGCCACAATGTGAGAGGGTAGTGAGGGTTTGGATTCCACTTCCCTTACTACCAAAATAGACTACTACATTTGAAGATTTGCCAATTTGATCTATTTATCAAGATTAGCCTGAAACATAAGATTTACTATTTTAGAACTCTCCTCAACATGATTGGGGAAAGGACTTTGACAGGCTTGACTTGGCTCATAAGCAAGGGTTGTATATGACTGATATGATACTTGGGGCAGTGAGTATGTAGGTTGATAGACTTGGTAAGGCTGCCTCTCATGAATACTCAGCTTCTCTTCCAAAGATGCAATCAAACTACTCGCATCCAGCATCTCACTTGTAAGCCTTTGCCAATTGGCTCTTTCAATAGGAGCCCATTCAATCTTAACCTGATCTAGTGTATTTCTCACTTGATGGATGACATGATCAAGAATTTCTTGGCCACATCCCCTTCTGGTGTCAATATCTATTACATACTTTTCATATCCTAGCAATGCTCATTTGAAGGTGGAAATAGGTTGATTGGCAAAGAGACTGGGTTGAGTAGGAGAAGTGACACATTGAGAAGATTGGACATAAGGCTGATATAGCTCATGATAGGGCTGAAAATGGTCATATTGGACCTGATAAGGATCAACATAAGGCTGGTAAGGATCATAGCCAGGTTGGCCAGGGCAAATAGGGTCCATGGCTCTGAACGATTGAATTATACATACCAAAATATTGCTTCTTGATAGCACTAGAACTGCTTAACCAGTTGATTTAACTCATAGTCACCATTTGTGTTGATGTAAAAGCCTCTAAAGGCTAGTCAGTTGAAGAACACACCAAAAATTATTCAAATTCTTTGGACCTAACTTGTCTTACTTGATCCCACTAGGCGTGCCAAAAACTATTGATGTAGTGGATTGCACCTAGGGGCAGGACACCAAGCTCTTGCCCTTCCACACGTAACAATGGAAACTCCCCTCTCACTTGTGAGACTAGTGAAGCTAGAGAGGAGAGTCTTTAGATAAGGGCTAGCTCCCTCTAATGTATCTTTTAGGCCCTAGTTTCTCCTATTGCTAACAAATAAAAGGAAAAAAGGGGAGGATGAAAAGGGAGAGAGAGATGCTAAAAATAGAACCTAAGCCTGAAAATGAAAAGGTGAGACACCAAAAAAGTTGACCCACCCAACCCAAATATACACTTTTCACCAAAAATAAGCACCCATACACTTCATCTAAAGTGGGAAGCTCTTCTACAATAGTCAGGTAGGGGTCCATGGAAATATAGGGAGGAAGAAACTACCAAAGGCATCCTTAGACACACTTATGGCAGCCTATTCATAGGCACTTACATTCCCATAGGAACACTTATGGCAGACCTACAAAAAAGAGACTTCAAAATGCACTAGACATGCTGTAACTAATTTGTGAGAAGCATGAAAGATAATGACTTAACAAAAAAGAAGAACATAGACATATACTTTAAAGTACAAGTCCAGATAGAGGTAAAAATGCTAAGTCCTGATTCAAGGTAAAAACTGGTAGAGCTTTGCCTTACAAGCCTGAGAGATTTTTAGGTAGAGTTTTGCCTTAAGGCTAAGAGAGTCCCTTTCTCAAATGATAAATTTAAAATATATAGAAAGAGGAAAAGAACTTGGCACTTTCTGGGAAAGACTTTAACACTCTTTTTGCAAGCTAGCCCATGTGTGCTCTGAGCCTTGGGAAGAGGGAGCTATTTGATTGTCAGTTCCTACTTTGACTTTGGCATCCCAACCTTAATGAGGAAGTACAAGTCACACCTTTTCTCTATGAACAAACTACTCTCTTCAAGGCATTTGCACATCTTGTCTACTTATAAATACAAACTAGAGAAAATAATCCATGCCGCTTACTATTTGCACTATTTGGTGACCATCTAGCAATAACTCACATCCTCTTTACCACTTGGACTCCTTTGTCTTTTTTTACACCTTGTCTTCTTCCTACTTTGTCTCCTTCTAGCTCCTTTGGCCCTTAGGGCTATCTTTTGGCAGGTCACTGCATTCTTTGGGCTCTTTTTTGGTTGGTGCTCAAGCAATTTAAAAGAAAACAAGTATTTCAACATCTTAAATTTAATGTTTGTGCACCCATCATCATTTGAAAAACAATAGCTAATCTATCTTCTTAAATTTGATAGCTTCCAAGATGTCACCATCCTTGGAAAATTCCTTTAGGCCTTTACCTTTGACTCATCTTTTGTTTCAGACCCTCCCAAAGGGGATGTGTCCCTTCGGCTCTGGAGAGATGCCTTTTATTTGGCTAGCTAAGAGCCCCCTGTAAGGGCACCTATCCTTCGGTGGCCTTTGTCTCTTTGGTCTTTTCTACAGGCTTTTTATGGGCCTTTTTCTCGTGAACAAAAAGTACTCGAGAATTGGCCACCTTGATTTTCTTGAGTCCTTTTTAGCTCGTGGCCTTCCTCTAAATTCCTTCAGACTTTTTGTCTGAAGGAATTCCTTTAGACAAAAAGTCTAAAAGAATTTAAAGCCTTAAGACTTTTTGTGCATTTTTGAAATCCTTTGACTACCTTTGAAGTGCTCCCTACCCTCCATAAGGGCTTTTGAACTCAAAACTATCCTCCGTAAGGGCACTTGCCCTTTGGGAGGCTTGAATTTTTTGCATTGAATCACTCTTTTGAACCAACCATTGAACCAATCCACTGAACTAGTTCAACGGTTCAAACATTTGTTAAAACAAGGCATCAAATCATTTGATTGAACCTACCAATGAACTTTGCATTGAGCTTTGCATTGAACTTTGCTGATGAACTTTAATATTGAACCAAAAATGTTGAACCAATGCATTGAACCAAGTTGATGAACCGACACATTGAACCAAGGCATTGAACCAAAGCGTTGAATTGGTTCAATGGTTTAATGGTTTAAAGCTATTAATTCTTTGAAAGATCATGCCATTGAACCACTCTTCCAACATTGAGAAAAAGTGACTTTAAACCATTTTAGCTCTCTTTCCTTGTGAATTTCTTTAGACAAGAGTTCAAATAAGCTTTGTAAAACCTTACACTCTTCGATTGGTTCTTCATGCACCAAAAGACTCTCCTACAGAGTTCATAGAAATTGCAAGACTCGTGCAAAATCAAAATTATTGGCTTAGAACATTAAAAAAGAAGGGGGACCAATTTTTTGGCTTGTTGGGAAAAAAATGGTCAACATTTACTTCTGGTGGATGACCATTATATGGTTGAAATCTTTTTGATGTGACTTTTTCATACCACTCTTAGACTTAATTACTTTTGTTCATTCTTTTTTGACATCCACAATGGTGTATGTGGATTCTCCTATGCTATTTGGTACATGTTATGCTTGGTATCTTGGTTCTTAAATGGTATTGAAGATAACATCTAAAAAAAAGAAAATAAAAAGAAAACACACAAAAAACATGCAAATTTGAGAAATCCTAATCTACTTGGTATTACTCAACACCCACTCACTTAGCAAAATTAGATTAATTTGACTAGTGATAGAGCTTACTCCTAAAGAATTTACTCACCCTAGTAAAATGGTTCCCTGAAGATCTCTTAGAACCATGGTTCCTTGATACATTAGTTCATGAATAATAGAAGGCCTTTTCCTTTGAATCTATAATTTACCTAGAAATGATCTGAAATGATTGTCATATAATACGACTGGTTGATCTTTATGAAATTTATTATGGCATAAGTTCATATCATACCATGCTTTCTAGATCTACTTATGAAATTCCTACTCCCATGATACTCTTTGTTTGTACTCATCCATCTTATTCAGTTTGAGAAGTCTATTGGTTAGAGATTCATGATCCCCTAGTTTCATGACCATGGTAATGCATAAACTAGGTACTAAGTATTTCATTAGCATAACTATTTAAAGTCCATACACTAATTATAATGGAGTAAAACCAATTGATCTTTCATAGTGTGTGAGATATTCACATAAAATCATAAGAATGTGATCTTTCCAGTCATCCCTCTTAATGTAATAGACTAAAGTTAACATTTTTCCAAACACTTTGTTGTAAACTTTAGCTTGGTCATTAGCTTGTAGATGGTATGCAATGATTTTGTGATGATAAATCATAAATTCATCTATAAAGGCCTTGATGGTGTTATTTAGGAAGTGCATGCCTTGGGTTCTAACAATATTGATAGGGTCTCTACCTCTTATAATAATGTTTTTATAGAGAATCTTCATTACCTCTTTCACATCATAACTAGGTGTCATAGCAGAATCAACCCACATAGTAAAATAGTTAATTATAGTGATAATATATCTTAATTTACTAAATTTCCTCAATGGACTGATAAGTTTGATAAATTCAATGCCCAATTATTCAAAGTGTTTCTCAACTACCAATGGATACAAAGGTATTTCATCTTTTCATAGTAGTTTACCCATGTATGGTTAGACATTATAGTGTTGTCATACTCTATGTGCATCTTAAAAGATATTGGACCACCATAACCCACTTTGTAATAGCTTCCTAATAGAATATTCTTTATAAAAATTTCCTCCTATGACTCCTACATGTGCCTCTTACAATATTTGAGGTCATTAATTATCTAGAACAACTCTATATAGTACTTCATCCTTCCCCAAGTGATATAGAAGCCCATTGATGGTTGTGTATGGAAATTATCTCATAAAAAATTGCTTATTGTCATATTATTGATAGTGCATTGGGAAGACTCCTTGTTTTAGTAAGTTGATGATTACTTAGAAATTTTCAAGAATCACATAAATGTGAAAGAAATGATCATGAGGATAGTCTTCCTATAATTCTTCTAGTTCTTCACCATTATGAATGTAGATAAGATGATTTGGTCCTATGCTCTCTCTTCCTAGCTCTACATTAATTTATAATTAAAACACATAAAATAGCATCAACCATAGAGAGATGCATCCTCCTAGCATCAACTTGTTGACAAGGTATAATAGGGCTTGATGATCAATGAAGACTTCAAATGGTGTTGCAAGTAGATAGTGTCAAAATTTCTATACTGTAAACATGAAAGCTAATGTTTCTTATTATGTGGTTATGTAGTTCTTCTCTATGTCAAATATTTTATGGCTTGAAAAATGAATAGGATAATTGAATCTACCATCTCTTGGATGTGCAATCATATCACTAACTATGATACCCAAAGCATCAACATGAACATAGACCCATAATAGATTGTTATGTTTATGAATCATCCTAAATGACCCATTATGTAAACTAGTTTTGAGGGAATATATTGTGTAGCTATTGTAATGGGAGGCTATATTTTGGGTGGTCTTTCTTGCATAGTACTCTATGCAATAGGAGATTCAATGTGTGTACTTTATTTTTTGACACTTCTTTTTTTGCTTGGTTTCAACAACCCTTATGCCCTTCAAATAATTTTGAATTGATGTTTTTCTATTCTAGTTCCCTAAAAATGCATTTACTCTAAAAATGGTCTTTCCCAACTATTATCTTCCTATC